>CM040427.1:69932782-70532782 GCA_022702705.1 Papilionanthe hookeriana x Papilionanthe teres | reverse complement strand
ATCATTAACTATCTAATTTTAAATAATTTTGATGCTTTGAATATATTGACATGAATCATTTTGTGAATAGGCTTTATTTAGGTAACTTCAATGGCGATTGAAGCATCCGAGTCTGATTTGCTTCATGCCATTCTCTGTAGATAAAATTTGTTTGTGATTCAACTAATGCGGGGCCTTTCTTATTAGTTTTGGTGTGCCTAACATAAATACAAAACCTATTTTGAAAACAAACATCATTTGGCCATTTTTTACCATGGCCAAGGTACTTCGAGCCAAATTTGACGATGGCACAATTGATGATGTTCCAATTTTCATCATATCAACGTGATTTGAATTATGGAATATATAAGGAGGTCAATGCAGAGAGCTTCATGCAACCTGCATTGCTACGTACAACAGCCCAACTATCGCCTAGACACCTCTTCCTCCAACTTCACAAACAACAATGTCAACTCTCTCTAAACAAAGAATCTTATTCTATATTATGCACTTTGATTTCAGTCTTACAAACTATTCTTTTTTTATATCGCACCATGCATAAATGTGTAAAATAAAAAAAATGTAATCTTTAAAATTCTTGAAACCTCAATTGTTATGTATTTGACGTGACGTGCAGTACCCGAATATATATTTCTTAGTGTATCATGAGAAACTTGTAGGCGATACGATACAATGAGTAGGCCCCACGAGTATTTTTTTAGCATAACTGGAATACTAAAGTGTAGGTATCTCTGAGGGCTCCGAAAATTCAACGAAAGCTCCCCCAAGAGACTCTCTGCAATTATTTTTATTTTTTATTTTGACAGAGTTTTGGAGGGTCGAAGTTTCAAAAGGAGGATTGAATTGTAGATAAGACACAACCCAGATATTTTTCCCTCATTTAGCGAGGACTTTTTGACTTGGGGTTCCACTTTTCCCACATGAGCAAGCCCCATTGATTAATTACCCCTCTCGATAACAGGAGAGCGCTTTCAATTAAGACTAGTCATTAAAAATTTAAAATTGAATATATAACAGTAGCATATATAAGATTTTAATTTATAGAATTCACTATTTGAAGCTTAAAGTTGATGGTGAGGAAAAGAAGACGAAACCCGATCAAGATACCATGATTCCGTCATCCCGAGCAGTCATACTCCCTGATCTACTTGGAGAAGGTAATCGACCCAACCTGGCAGAGGATTGTTATCAGCAGTCATGGGTTGCGTCGTTCAAGAGATCCTTGTAGATATGGTGAATGTTTGTCTAAGGGTACAAATCTAAGTTGACCTTAGCTAACAGAAGGCTTTATGTCATACAATTGTACTCTTACAATTCACAACTCAAATGGTAGAGAGTCATTGTGAAACATAAGAATTGGCAGTTACCGTAATATAATAGTGTTATTTGATGACAACCATCCAGTCAGAGGGCTTTGGTCGTAACAGTTTTTTGTTGTGTTATATGACAACAAAACCACACAAACAGGGAACTCAAGTCATCTCCTTACTGGCATGCAATTATTTTGATTGTGAATATATTGATAGATTGGATATGACATTTGCTCTATGTGAACTGAAGTTAATCAGAAGTTGTCACCTTGGATAAAATATTGCAGATGGTAGATGAATTTTGCTTTTTAACTTTTAGTGATTGAATTTTACTTATATATTATTGATTATTTTAAAAAACTTGATTTTAAAAATTAACCCCTCCGGTTGAAATATTCGATCAACATGGTCATCATCGGAAAAGTTTATCTTTGAAACTGGTCAACTCTGTCCCACTTACAGAGGATCGGGCTTTGTGACATATCATTCGAACTTATTCAAATAGATTTTGAGATTTAATTTTGAAAATAGACTCCCCTCCGGTTGAAATCTTCAATTAATACGACTATCATCGGGCTCTTTGAAAATTATCAAGTATTTATATTTGAACGGGGTTTAATTTTGTCAATTTAGACTTTTAGGATATGAGTCATGTCGACTCCTATCCTTAAAAGGAAGAGAATCAAACTTGGTGATTTGAACTTCTAAATTTTTATTTCAAGATTTGGACGTTTATTTTGAGATTACTACACTCGCCAAATCCTGTCATAAGAAGGAGGATCAGACTAGTTGGGTTGGACTTACAACTCTATCATATAGACAAGACAACCCGATTAGCCCGCGTAACATTCTCAAACCTTGAATTTAAACATTTAATATTTTGGTTGGAGCATATGCGGGCATTTAAATTTCATATATTTGAGTAAATTAAATAGTTTGGAGACTTTGAAGGCTTGTGCAACTTTATACTACAATAATGATTTACAATTTAAATCAAAAGATTTTGAAATCATATATATGACTTTTATCTACATGAATCTCTCAAGGCATCCACGATTTAAGAAAGTAAAAACTAAATCTCAAAATATTTTCATATATTCCAAATCATGGCACTGGACTTAGGAATAAAATAAAGCTTATAAATTTTGAAAATATTTGGAGCTTAAGGAATTTGGCAATGTATTATGATTTTGGGCTTTAAAAAAGGACCGTCTTCTATTCTCTAGCAGGAGTATTGCAAATCAGATGGCGACACGTTTAATTCTTCACTTTAGCATTTGAAAATAATATGTATATCTCAGTTTAACCCAAATTTATGATGTTTAACATTTAAGTAAAGCTTAATCGCCAATTTTGTAGAATTTGATATTAAATTTAAGTTTAGCCTCCCAAATGTTTCATTCTTAATTTACTTTGACACCCCCAAATTTATATTTTCAAATATGATAAATAAAGATTCATTTGCATTATGACATATCCTTATTGGATCATCTTCAACATAATCGGACCTTAGACTTTTAATTAACAATTAATATTTTTCTTTATTTTTATTTCAACACTATTTTAGGTCCAAATAGTTCAATTTTGTAAGAAAACTTTCAATTCCAAAATCACCATAAATTTTGGTAGCCTCCCGACATCGTACCTAGTTAGTGGGCTGCTTCGTAATGCATGCCTGCCTAGCTATCTATAAGTCGCGTTGGTTAGTGCCTCACGACACTGCAGCTGCAAAAGATCTTCTAATCCACCGTTTATAAGACGCATATTAGTCTTCACTTTTTCAGCATTTTCAGCCAAAAAAGATCATCTAATCCACTGGTCAATAAGACACATGTGGGTCTTCACTTTTCCTGCATAAAATAATATAAGTCCAATTTCTTTACACCTTTATATTTGCTTGCGCGACTGGCCATGACGACAATAAAAACGCAACAAAGATTTCTTTTTTTTTTTTTTTCAATTCACAAGATAAGGAACTTAATAATAACTTGGGGAAGGGAGGCCTGAGTAGGGTGAGTGCTCGGGCTCGAATAGAGAGCCCAGAGAGAGCCTCTGGCATGGTTGCATGCTTTCTCTATGGTTTCGGATAGGAGCAAAGCGAAATGAGAGGAAAATGGGAGTTTCGAGTCTCTTTATCGTGCTTATTCCATTGTTTCTTTTCCAACTAGCTCTAAACGCGATTGTATCGCGGAGGCAGTAGAAGAAGAGGCGCGGGCTAGTTCTGCGTACTGGATGCGGGGAGAAAGGAGAGAAGATTGGAGTTCAGAGGCCTTTGTATGCTGCAATACCATCATTGCTTCCCCGCAGGACCTTGTCGCGACTGCATCGGAGTGAAGAAAGCGCGAACAAGGAAGGAGACATCGGCTTCTGCGTAGGGAGGCGAACTTAATGGTATAACACTGTGCACGGCTTCGGTTGGGGAGAAGGATGCGAGCGGAGGCTTTTCGGCACAAGGAGAAATACGGGAGTTTCGGGTTTCTGTATTGCGATCCCGCCATTACTTTCCCAGTGATTGTGTCGCAAGTGGTGTTCGGGCCGGAGAGGGACTGGCGATGGCCTCCGGCAGAGCAGTGCGGAAGGAGAAGAAAGAAAGGAGTTTCGTGTATCTGAAGGCATCGATCTAGTCTTTCCTTTCCCGTATCGCAACTGTATCGTGAAGGCAGGGAAGAAGAAGCAAGCGACACTTTACGTTGCAGTTCTCTGTGGAGAGGACGAATACGAACACCGAGCAAGCCCTTTTGCGGTTTTGATTCGATCGGCGCCCCACTATAATCGTTTGGTGAGTTATGATAAAGTGGAGCGAGACCAGCATGAGGATTTAATATTAATTAAATTTAATTAACCTTGTTAGTAAATATTGATTAGTTAATTTACCTAATTAATAACATTAATAACTTTGAATGATAATAATTTTTTTCTAACATCAATAAATGCCCCCGAACAAATATGACGCGCGTCTGAAGCGAACCATATTTGTTGCAACCGATAAACTCTGTGAAGCTCCAAATTTTATTTGAATACCATGTTGAGGGTTTCAACTTTACAGATTTCCAAGAATGCTAACCGGATGTCAATGAAAAGTATAATTTTGAGCTAGGTATACAGACTTATAAGTATAGCATATAAATCAATTTTAATTGACGTCGCCTCTTACTAGTCACTCATTTGACTTGGAGATTGAGCTTGTATTTTACCTTTAGCTTCCGACTTTGCTGGGTTTGATGAAGGAATTGGCCAAAATTGTTACTAGGGACTTGTTGGGCAGATGAGTATATCTCCTGCCCTATCTTTATGTTTAAAAGACTAGTTAAAGGAATTGCCCTAAATTTTCTCCACGGACTTGTCGGGTGAATGAGCATACCTTTGGTCCTAGCTTTTTGCTTTGGCGGACTAGTTGAAGGAATTGACTTGAATTGTCTCTATGGACTTGTCAGGTGAATAAGCGTACATTCGGTCCTAACATTATGCTTTGATGTACTTGCTTAAGAAATTGACTTGAATTATCCTTGCAGACTTATTAAGTAAAAAAGCATACCTTTAATAAAAACATTGTACTTTGACGGAATTATCGAAGGAATTGACCTGAATTGTCTCCACATAATTATTAGGTAAGTAAGCATAGCTTCAGTCCCAGCTTTGTGCTTTGACATACTTATTGAAGGAATTGACCTGAATTGTCTCTATGGACTTGTCAGGTGAGTGATCATATACCTTTGATCCTAGCTTTGTGCTTTGCGGACCTATTGAAGGAATTGACATGAATTGTCTCTAAGGATTTATCAGGTGAATGAGCATAGCTTCGGTCCCAGTTTTGTGCTTTTGTGGACTGATTGAAGGATGCATGCCAATGATCTAGCCTTCGAAGTTATGTTGAGTCAATGACAAGAAATCGTCGATCCTGTGCTTGGTTCTTTATCGAACTTCTTGACCATTGAATTCCCTTAGTTCAACATCAAGCTTTAAAGAAACTTTTGGGATAACTTCTTCGGTCCTTTGCTTTCTACTTTGTCGAACTCATTGCAGAAGAGAATTCCTTCAGTTTGTGTCTTATTTTTTATAAGAATTTTGGGACAAAATATTGGGCTTTCTTTATTCGAGCAAGCCATCAAGTTCAGCTTGATGCTTTCTTAAGCTATGATCATTCCTTTGATTTTTCTTGACCTTACGACCATTCAAGAAAATCTTGTTGGTCTATTTTGCTTGAACTTATCAAGTTGAAGATGCTTGAAACTTGACAGTCTTTGTTATCGTACTAGCAAAATAAGAGCTTCTTCACTACGTTTGTTTTTATAGCTTGTTAAGCAAAGAGGGGGCTACCAGCGACTTGGTCATATTTGGGCTTGTTGAGTTCGACCTTCAGGACCTTGTTTGAGTTTTAGACTTAGACAACAGGAAGTTTGTTCTTCTTCAACTTGATACGCTTGAGCTTATAGACTTGGGAGTCTCCTTATATCACAATGTCTTGGAACTTGTATAGTTGAGAATGTTTTAGCTTTGATTGCATAGTTTTATTTTTATTTATTTTTTATTTTTTTTTTTAGTGTAGATTATCTTTGGATTTAACTTTAATCCACCAATCTATTGAGAAAGTCCCATGGATCTTGATCACTTGAACCCTTCAGACTAGATGAGTTTGGGAACTAGACAACTCTTATCATCAGACTAATAAGATGGGGCTTTCTTACTGCGACCATTTTAATGATTTGTTGAATAAGAAGAGCTTGCACCTTCACTACAGTAGTTTTTATGGCTTGTTGAGTGAAGCGAGCTGCCAGCGACTCGACCATATTTGGTTTTGTTGAGTCCGACCTTTTTGACTCACTTACGCTATATGGAAGCACCTCCCAGACTAGAAGCATCCTTTCAAAACATAGGCTCGGTAAGTTTGCAGACTTTGTTGTTTTGAAAGGATGCTTCCAGTCCGGGAGGTGCTTCCATGCAAACTTCTTCTTTCATATCGCCATTTAGAAAAGCATTTTTCATGTCGAGTTGACGTAGCCTCCAGTCTTCATTTGCCGCAAGTGAGAGAAGAATTCTGATGGTGTTAAGTTTGGCTACGAGGACAAAGGTTTATAGGTAATCAATACCATAGGATTGTGAAAAACATTTTGTTATGAAGCGTGCTTTCAATCTCTCAATTTTACCATCTGCCTTGTGTTTGACTTTGAAAACCCATTTGCAGCCAATTGCTTTCTTTCCCTTTGGCAGGTCTGAAACAGTCAATGTACCATTCTTTTGTCTGGTTCTTACCTCCTCATTGACGGCCGATTTTCCACCCCGGGTGTTTAAGAGCTTCATCAATGGTGTTTGGGACTTGTGTGTTGTCGAATGCGGTGACATAGACTCGGTAAGTTGAAGATAGTCCTTTGTAGGACACAAAGTTGGAGATCAGACGCATCGTGTGTTCGTACCTGAGTGGAGGTCGCATGGACCTAACACCTTTCCTTAAAGCAATTGGAATGTCGGAGTCATCAATCATAGGTATAATAGATTCATGTTCAAGTGTGCTTGTACCTGAGTAGATTTATGTAGGAGTTGAATCCGATTCTGACTCTTGGACAGGTGCTAGATGTGTCGGGTGGTCTATGTACTTGTTGTGCGTGGGAGGTGGTGCAAGAATGGGTGATGAGTTGGACACTTAAGGATTAGACGAAGATTGATTGTTAGGTACATTTTCACATAAGTTGGACGAACTTGCTGGATCCGAGTCGGGAGATGATGAGTTTGGTTCAAGGGACAAGGATTCGGTGTGTGGTGGTATGAAGTCGTTATCCCCCCAAGACTGATGTTTCCTTAGAGTCTCCCCCTAAATATTAAATTTGGGGTAGTAAGGCTGATTTTCAAATAATGTGGCATTTATAGTGTTGTAAGTTTTTCTTGTAAGAGGAGAGTAGCACTTATACCCTTTTTGAAGAGGCGAGTAGCCGAAGAAAATACATTTAGTAGATTTATGGTCAAGTTTGCTGCGATTTTGTAAATGAACGTGAACAAAAGAGGAGCAACTGAATACTTTGGTGGGTAGATTTTAGGTAATTACCTTGGTGTGGGGAAACGACTTGAGAAGGAGTTGGACTAGACTTTGAAATTTGAGTACTCGAGAAGGCATCTTGTTGATGAGGTGGCTACAGTGGATACAGCGTCAACCCAAAAAATCTTAGGCACGTTAAAGGAAGACATGAGGCAGCGGGCCATCTCAAGAAGGTGGCGGTTCTTGCGTTTGGCGATCCCATTATGTTGAGGAGTGTCGACGCAAGAACTGAGATGGAGGATGCCTTTAGAGGAGAGATAAGAACCGAAAACGGAAGCAAAGTACTCCTTCGCATTAAAAATCTTAAGTGCCTGGATGGAGGTTTGGAATTGTGTTTGAATCATTGAGTAAAATTTTTCAAATATATAACCAACTACAGATTTATCTTTCATAAGAAATATCCACGTTAGTCGGGTGTGATCATCAACAAAGGAGACAAACCACCGAGTCCCGGTAAGGGTTGTAACACGGGATAGACCCCAGACATCGCTGTGAATGAGTGCAAAGGCCCGAGAAGAGGTGTAACCAACACGTGGAAATGACATTGTGAGTATGTTTAGCAAGTTGACAAACTTCACATTGAAAAGAACGAACATATTTGTTGATAAATAAATTTGGAAATAGTTTTTAAAGATACATAAAATTTGGATGGTCGAGACGATAATGTCATAACATAATCTCAGAATCATTGTTGACACTAGAATTGAAGACAAAATGATGGGTAGACAAATGTCCGTAGTGAGGTCGTGGTGGTGAAGCACCGTTGATGATGTAGAGACCCGAGCACAACTCAGCATTGTCAATCGTCGTCCCCGAATCTGCATACTCAAATTCACACGTGGCAGGAAAAAAATTAGCAATGCACCTCAGATCACTAGTCAACTTTCCGATAGATATTAAATTGCAATTTAAAGTAGGAATATGAAGCACAAATCGGAGTATAATATTTGGGGTGATGTGCACGGAGTCAAAGCCGGTGACTTTGGAGATAGAGCCATCGGCAGCGCGGATGGTGGAGTCGTCTCTGCACGACATATAGTCATGGAGAAGGAAAGTATCGCCAGCCATGTGATGAGAAGCGCTGGAATCAATGACCCACTGACCTAGGGATCCTTGATTGACTGTGAAGGCATTGTAGAAAGTATCTTGCTGCGCGAGCAAGCCGGTGATGGGGAAGTGCCATCAATTCCGGTTGGAACAGGGGTAGAAGAGACGGAGGATATTTCTTGAGAGGAAGAGGAAGAAGTCGTCATACCGAAAAGATTGGTATGGCAGAGAGAATCACATGCAAAAGCAGCCAAAGTAGAGAGGAGTGTGCAGGAATTGAAGGACTAAGACGGTAATTTTGACATCCTCAATTCGAAGAAGACACTACTTAATGCCTTCAGAGCAGTGAAAGAGGATTGAGCAGACGGATCACAACACACGATCGATGCAGAGGCGAGGAACGATCTTCCTCTCCTTCACGATTCGCAATAGACCGGATTGCGGCAAACAGGCGCTGGGAAGGCTTCTGCGAAATTGATTCGGTGCCGGGAGACGAAAACGAAGCAGCTGATGGCGCCGGAGTCGAAAAAGTTGCCAACGAAGAAGACGAAGGCGGACGAAGTACAACTCAAGCTCTGATATCATATAAGTTTTAGAGATTGAATTGAGAGAATTTTTCTTATTTTTCTTATTGAATAAGAACATATTACAACCTATATTTATATACCAGCCTACAATTATGGTATATAATAATGGCAAATAATGGAGAGAATCACTCCCAATAATTACCGAATAATTGCCTCCTAATAATTATGAATATTCTGTAATAATTACATAATAATTGTCTAATAATTACGAAGATTCTACAGGAGAGGAGGAATACGAACACTGAAGAAGCCCTTTTGCGGTTTTGCTTTGATCGACACCCCACTAAAAGTCGAGTGAGGCTTCATTTGGTGAAGTAATCAGCAAGAAGTGGAGCGTGAACAGTTGCACGAGGACTCAATATTAATTAAATTTGATTAAAATAATTGATAAATATTAATTAGTTAATTAACCTAATTAATAACATTAATAACTTTTAATGATAATATTCTTTTCTCTTTTTTTTATTATTATTTTTTACCTTTTATATTAAGGTCATGGTATCTGACGACACTAATCAAGAGCACCGTTCTTGATATAAAGATAGTATTGATGCATCTTCAAAAACTTCTTTCAAAGATTGACTTGCAATGATAAAAATTTGTTTGGATCTCAAATCAAAAAGGTTTCTGAAAATTTCAGTTAGCTCTGAGAAAACTGTCGCATGGCAATGAGGGATAACACCTTATGTCAACAATGATCATATATATCACAGTGAAAAAGACAAAAGTTGTACCTTGGAAGTTGCACGTTGCGCGAAAAAGGCATGGACAAGACTTCTTGAAGTTGTTGTAAGTACCGTCTCCTTAAAAAGTCTCGTCTCCTAAGGGCAGTAATTTTAAATTAGTACATTAATAAAGCTGTGGAAAACAAGTGAAATCAATGCACAGCACCCGGGACATGGAACTTTTGTCCGACACAAAATGTATTTGTGCTTCCCTAGAGAAATTTAGGTCAGTTCAGGTACAAAGAATGCTTTCTATCACAGTTTAGAAAGTAAAAGATAGAATGAATTAAGAAAACGAACTTCTAGAAACAGCTTA
Organism: Papilionanthe hookeriana x Papilionanthe teres; assembly: GCA_022702705.1. Classification (NCBI taxonomy): domain Eukaryota; kingdom Viridiplantae; phylum Streptophyta; class Magnoliopsida; order Asparagales; family Orchidaceae; genus Papilionanthe; species Papilionanthe hookeriana x Papilionanthe teres. The sequence continues at coordinate 70,522,769 of CM040427.1, read as the reverse complement.
AAACATATATTACTAAGGTCCTTTAAATTCTCTAGTAATACCAACCGGTGCATGATGCAACTGCAATTGCGGCCACACAGCAGTGAACCTCAGGGAGCTTTTCAAGCCACCCACAAACACGGACTTAATGCAATCATACTATCATAGGATGGACATACTATAACTTAATGCAGGTGTTAACAAACACGGACTCCCAATGACAAGAAAATTACATTGATATGAAAGTAAAAGAACTTACTTTCAAGAGACCTGCATATCCCCCAAAAATTATGCCCTCCTCAATTGCATCGAGGCACACTTGATTCTGTGGCATGTTTGGAGTGGTCTTCTTAGCCTGTTGTCGAGAAGAATACAGCATCTCACGTGCTTCAGAAAGAGAAGAAAGTTTATCGGTCCGCTTAAGTGAGTTAATCCAAGGTTTGCTCCTTTCAGCAATTTCTAATGCCCAACGTCTTGAAACATTCAACAAATTCTCAGGGGAAGTGATAGCATCAATAAGGCCATACTCCATTCCTTCTTCAGCACTAATGGACTTCGATAGCTGCATGATGTCGTAACAATAGAAAAGGAAAAAAATTGAACAATGACAGGTATTTGTGTATAACTAACATCAGGAATTAGCCAAACTGCCAAGCATTTGAAGTTCAAAGTGAAATTAATAATAAATGATTGTGTTGTTTTAATTAAAGAATTGAACCATGACATCATTTTTCATGCCATAACAATTTCCTGATGATTTTTCACATTTTATTTTAATTTTCTGAAGGTAAAATAGAGACAGGTTGTACAGAACTACTAAACTTCTAAGTGCCAAAGTTCACTTACCAACATCATTTCTATAGCCTTCGACAGACCCACAAGCCTAGGAAGACGCTGGGTGCCTTCAAAGAATTCATATATCAGAAGTAATAATGTTTGCAAGATATTGGATCAAATAGCATTAAAGTTTCTGAAGCTCAATTTTTGACCAATAAACATCATCTCTACCTCCAAAGCCAGGAATAACGCCAAGAGTCAGCTCCGGCAATCCAAACTGAGCATTTGGAGTGGATATTCGAGCATGACAACTCTAAACCAAAGGCGCACCATAAACAAAATAGGATACGGAAAATGATATATATAAAAAAAAAAAAAGCTCAAGAATCAAACCATTGACAACTCCAAACCACCTCCAAGTGCAAGTCCTTGAATGGCCGCAACAGAAGGCTTTTTAGCATCTGAAGATGGCAATACCCAACAAACACATAAGAATAGAAAAGTTTAAATAATTATAGAACATGATCGAGATAACTCAAGTAGAAGAGTCAAGACCTTCAATAGTGTTAACAAGCAAATCAATTGATTCATCAGGCAAAATAGACACATCCCCTGCCAAGTTAAAAATATATATGAAGAATAAAAAGAAATGGGTAGGACTGAAAGCTTCGGCTAAACATAACGCACTTACCAGTCTTGTGAACTTCAGCGAAAACATTGATGTCAAAACCACCTGAAAACTTTCCACCATCACCTACGCATAAGCAATAATAATCAGTAAATTTCACATACCTAGAAAACATTGCATGCTCAATATCTTTATTGTTAAAGAAACTATAATGATAGAAATATTGACGAGTAAATCATCCTAAATGGATTTCTGTATGCAAAGGCCTGACTTAAAATTTTTAAAAGTTTAGGTAACAAGAAAATAATTTTGCATTCTGCAGTCATTGTATACCATCTTATCCAAACGTGCCTCAAACCAAAGGCATTATTGAACTAGTAATGGATTTGTCAATGTCAAATCGTTCTTCAATGTTTATAATGGATGCTCCAATGAGTGGTAAAAATTTTCCAACATACAGTACTTACCATACTTTGTACCACAACCTACAATGGAAAATAGAATTACAGTAGTAGTAGGAACTTCAACTACTGATTCTGGGAAAGAATTCGGTCCCTTGGCAGAAGGTTATGGTATGAAATTTACTAAGCAAATCTTACCTTATAAGCTGCAGCTTAATAAGTTAAGTCTAGAAGGAAATCGGGTGTGTCCAATGCAAGTCGCAGAACTTTACATAAATAAGAGAAACGGTTGAAATTCAGAATAAATATTTTTTGCCAATGTATTCTAATATTTACCGCCAAGATGTAATAAATATTCATAAAATAAAATTTTAAAAAACTAACTAGAAAAAAAAGAATAGTTGTTAATTATTATATTTTATTTTTTTTTGTATGTGAAAGACATGCTGCTTGTAAAAGCTAATATAGAAAAAGTCAGGGGCTTGAAGGAATAGTTATCAAAGAAATTTGATAAGAAGGATTCAGATCCAACCAAAAAGATATTCGGTATGAGAATCATCAGGAACAAGAGCACAGATACAGTGCTCAGGTGAAGCATGTTGAAAAGTTATTGCAAAATTTTAATATGAGTGAGGCAAAATCAGCGTGCACCTCTAAAGTAGCCACTTCAAACTATTTAAAGAGCTATTGTTAAATCTGAAGCAAAGCAAGCAAAGATGGGAAAATCTTCGTATGTTCCGATCGTTGGAAGTCTGATGTATGTTATAATATATATAAGACCAGATATTACACATACAGTGAGAGCGACCGGCAAGTACATGGGCAATCCGGAAAAACATCATTGGGGGCGATGAAGTGAATTCTTAGATATTTGAGGGGAATAGTTAACAAGACACTTTGCTCTGGAAGTGCAAGGATTAATGTACAAGTATATGTAGATTCAGATCTATCCAGAGATATAAATTATAGAAGAACTACAACTGAGCATATCTTCACTTTGGGGAACACAACAGTGAGTTCGGTTTCTAGGCTACAGAAGATTGATGCACTTTCAACTACAAAAACTAAATATATTGCTATCACTGAGGCTAGCATGAAAATGATTTGGCTGTAGAACTTTATGGCATGGGCAAAGAGAAAAGAATTAGAAAGCTTCATAATGACAGTATGAGCGTTATTCATCTAGCTAAGAATGTCGATTTTCATGTCAAGATAAAACATATTTTAGCTGAGGTAGCATTTTATTCATTCTCTTCTAGAAGTGGGCATTTATTCTTGGAGAAGATATACACAACTCAGAATCTTACATATATGTTGACTAAGGTGATGCTATTTAGAAATTGAAGCTATGCTTGGCTTTAGTGGATGTGAGTCTTACTACGAGAATATAAAGATGGTACATATATGGAAGTGCAGATCTGAAGAGAGGAAATGGGTGCAATCAATTTCCAAGATTAAGATTGTTATGGTGTGTAGAGTTTAATTGTTGTGGGCTTTCTAGTGTTCCAGTGCCCCTTCGGAGGTGCCCCGGTGCCCATAAAAAAGCCCAAGCTCCTCAGTTTGGAGGATTGGGCGCTCCTGCACCCATCAATGGCGCTCCGGTGTCATAGGGGAACCCAATCACCATGTGCATCAAGCACTGGGAAGTTCAATGCCCATTCAGGGTGCAGCCGCACTGCGAGTTTCTCGTTTACAGGTCCATCAACAGAGCATTCGAAATATGGTGGGTGGGCTAATTAACCATATGACTTGTGTCTATGGGAAACCTTGATCCAGATTTTGAAGTTGTCACTAAATGAGAATGAAATCTCCAGGTAGTATCTTATTTGTAATTTAATCTGCCTTTAAAAATTTGACACGAAATTAATAAAAGTTGTATCATTTAGAGGATTTAGGACCTGAAGTTTTGTAGCCCACAACTACAAACATATTCATTTCATTCCTGCCTCAAGAGACAACTTAGATTTGAATATAAACATGAAGTACCAAACTTTAGAAGAGAACCGTAAAAAATAAAAACTACAGGTCTAAATGCCTCGTCACAGAGTAACTAGGTTCAAATACTTTTTGTCTTCATCAAGTGACTAGGCTAGTGAGAGAAAGCAAACCAAAATGATAAATTCTTTAAGAAAAAAAAGGTAAATATCCGTCAAGAAAGCTCACCGGTTAAGACAATTGCCTTGACATCATTCCTCTTCATTGCCTCCCTGTACTTCTCCTTCAATCCAGCAATAACTGCAAAACAAACATGATAAAATTCAGCGATAAGCTACCCTGAGCAAAAGTAATTCAAAAGAATGATAGGATTCGTCCGGTTTCCCGAAATCTATCATATCATATTATACAAATAGCAGACATTTGTATTTTGTACTGTCTTAATTATATTTTATTTAAGTGACATCCATCTGTCATGCCAATCGAACAGCAACAAAATATCAGCTAAATATTGATCAAAAGAACAAGAAGAAAAAAAAAACAAAAAGAAACACAACCGTCCTTGTTCATTCATTCAAAAGCATATTAAATTCATAAAGCAATACACAGAGAAAACCAAATACATCCCAGTTCCACTATTTTCTGGAGCAACACTAATAGATTTCGACAACATCATCAAACTTCAAACAAATTAGAAAAAGCTAAATCCAGCTCAAATACATCATCACTTCAAAAACCTAGCCACCCAAGGCTTAAAAACGCAGTTAAATGTGTAGAAAACAAAAGACAAAAACAGAGAAACATCGCAAAACTTACTCGATGGAGCGAGCGCATTGACAGGAGGAATCGACAATGAAATCACAGCCACTCCATCGCTTCCGACCTCCATCACCACTCGAGCCCTCGCCATTAATCCAATCGGACAAATCGCCTGCTGCCGATTTCCTCTGTTCGTCCGACTCCAAACGGAACTTGCGATAACCCAAAAGAACTACGGGTGCGAGCTACATAAATACCAAGGGGGCGTGAAGCACGGTGTTTGCCTCCAATTTGTACTTTTGTTAAATGGAATTTATTAAATTCTAAGTAGAAGTTGTTTGGATGTTGCGCACCAGAATGTTGGGTGTAGCTTGTGCTTATCTAGATAAATCATTTATCTGAAAATATGATCTTGGCGTTCGGCCCGCATTCTGCTTTTAGTGTAAATCGTATAATGTGCTCAAATGGAGATAAAATTGCGTCCGGACAACGGGGATACCCCCACGTACTCTGCACGTAACTCCTCCGTAAGTTGGGTGTACATGGAGTACATAGGGGTCCTCTCACGTATCATCGGACGCAACTCTGCGTCCGGTGTCCGGAAGCAAATTTTTTTCGCTCAAATGCAGTTTTCAAATGATGATGCAACATTTTCAAAACGCCACCGCAACGAAGAAGCTGCCCTAAACGAAGCCTAAATCTACATTAAATAAATTTATTAAACCTTGCAAGTCTGTTCTTCACTTTCATGTGAATGAAATTTCGATGACAGCAAGGAAGTCTTGTGTTCGTCTCCAAATTTGATTTACTAAATCCTGATTAACATTAATTTTTTTAATTTGACGCAGCGTTGGATTTAATTTTGATATTTTTATTGTTTTGGCTGGATTTAAGCTAAATTCATTGCTAAATCCTCTTTAAATAATGCTAACAAACACCCCCTAATAATCCAATTAAATTCCATCAAGATGATTGGTCTCCTCCTATTAGGGTTTAGGGTTTAGGATTTAGATTGCTCTTATTAAGTTAAATATGAGCAGTCTTTCCCATACTTTGAATTTCGTTGCATTTCATCTCTTTCTATAGAGTGTTCTGGGTTTAATAAATCCGACAGGCGAATTTAGGACTTCCTCTGTTGCTGCTTGCGACCTCCATCTCCATCACAAGCTTATCAGATTTACTGAATTTGATAAATCCTATTCAACGTAGATCCACATTGCAGCCAAATGTCGTATTTATCAAATCCAATTAATCCGATCACTACATGGACACAGACGAATCTCACGAGCGACAACAAAATAAAATCGATAATTCTTCTCTCAATCAAATTTCTTAAATATTGAATTTATTTTTGATTGACTTCTAACTTAAATTGATAATTAAATTTTATTAAAAATATGCTACCAAACACATTCTAATTAAACTCCCTGACGGAGCGTGTGAAAGGGTGGGACCATTGACACGGAGCGCGGACGATTCATGATTCGTGGAAATGGCAGCGAAGATACCCGGTGGGCCCCTAAGAAGCGATCACCGTTAAAACCCGACAACTACTACCAAACGGACGGTCAGCATGGCGGATGTATTTTGTTGTAAGAAGCCGAGAAATTAATGAGGACCAAAAGACTTGGACCGTTGGATCTGGTATTGGCTGCCTGAGAAATTTACGAAGACCAAACGACTTGGACCGTTGGATCCTTTGTTGGCGCCAAGCGTGGAAAACGTTGGGCATTATTTTTGTACAAAGCACGTGGCTAAGGCCGGCAAGGGGACCTTGAAACGGTTATTATAATTTAATTTTTAATTAAGTTTAAAATTTTTAAGAGTTCATGAGTTAGAACTACTTGATCAAGATCATAAGATGAGTGCTCTGAATTTAGTTCGACGATCGTTAATCGATCGAAACTTGGTTCAAATCTTAGTTTGAATTGCGGCGAGTTAGAATTTTGAATCGAATTTTTTTCGAGTCAACCCCAACTGAGCTCGAAATTGGAGCATTAACAACCCTGGTGATGCAAGAACTGTGAATTTAAAAAATTTAGATTGAATATTGTTAGTTGCTCGAAAATTGATTTAAATTTTATCTCGGATCGAAATAAATGAGCAGAGCTACAAGCCAAAATATTTTATCAAATTTTTTTCGAACTGATTTTTTAGTTGAACCAGTGGGCTCGAAATCAGATTATTAAAAACTTACAATCATCGATAAGATGTGATGGAGTTCGTAAGGTTTGAGAGAAGGAAACGAACATTCAAAAAGTTGCCTTTAAATTAGAAGAAAATATGGCGTCCGAACACCGCACGTCCGAACAGTCAACCACTGGCCGCCACTTTGCCTTATATCTCATCGGCAGGCAACATGACGATCAGTGGTTGGCTGCCCGGTCACAATATTTGTTCATAAATGAAGAGAAAATATTGCGTCCAAACACTACACATCCTGATGGCCAACCATTGACCGCAAAAGATTGATAAATTCATTCAAAATGAACTTTGAGATCTATGAATACTTCTCCGATCTCCGCTATGACAAGTCATAATTAATATGTCAAAATTTTATTAAAATAAACTATGAAATTGATATACGTGTCAAATTTCTATGTATTTATATTCAACACTGAAATTTGTATATTTATTTATATAAAATCATAGGGGCATTTACATATATAACACTCAACTTCTATGTATTTACATATATGACACCTAAACTATAATTTTCACATTATGCCACCAAAATCTTTCAAATCACATCAAAAAGTACCATCATTTTAACCTATATAAAGTGCAATGTGCCTTTTCATACAAAAATAAGGGTATTTATGTAAAAATTGAAGTTTGCATACATATGTAAATATATAGGAATTGAGTGGTATGTATGTAAATGTTCCAAAATCTTAATATCTAAATCACACTAAACTATATGCATGAAAAGTTATATTCACCTTAGAAGATTTAATATTAGCCATATTTTTGAAGTCATCTAGAGATTAAATTTAATAAAAATAAGGTGTTAAATGTGTAAATGTTTATCATACTAAAGTATTATATTTGTAAATATCAAATTTTAGGTTTTAAATTTATAAATACATGGAATTGTGTGGTATGTATGTAAATTTTCCTATCAACAATTATAGAAATGTATGACTTTTAACTAACATTGCTAGTACAAATTGTCGTGAAACAAATTAGTAGACTTATATTTTGATATAATGTTGATCAGATTATTTTATTTATTTATTGAAGCTTGAATGCTCGTAAGATGGAAAAAATATTACGTTCGGAGTCAAGACAACGGTTGTGATCCACCGGAAGGAGCAGAGGAGAAAAAAAAAAAAGTCTTCTAGTGAATCACAGCCGTTGTCCAAACTATCTGGACTCAGCTTCTGTCCATACTCCGGACGTAATATTTTTTTCCGCAGGATGAGAGTTGACTTTTGGTTAGAAGATAACCGAAACTAAGCTGTAGCTAACAACTTTCAAAACTTTTACCAATCAAACTGATTGGTACAAATAAAAAAGTTTCATCTTTGATTCATATATTTTTATTATAATTTCTATTAAAGGTAAAATATTTAAATTTTTTTTAAATAAAGATATAAATTTAGTACATCTTTCTTAAACTTTTTGAAGATATTTATCTGCATAATTTTTCTTACTTAAGCATAAAATACTAAAAAAATTGAATAAATTCATAATAATTTGTATGACAAAATAATAAAGTTGAAGGACATTTATATGAAAAGAAATTAGATAACAACATTGACTAATGTTGACTGCAAAAAACTCGAAGATGATATCCGCTGCACATTTGAGATTATGGGCCGTTTGGGGCAGCTTATTTGGTGCGGTGGCGTTTTCAAAACACACTTGACATGTTTGGGTAAACTGCAGTTTGGCAGCTTACGCGATTTCAAAACGCTAAAGACAACTTTTTCACACCGCATCTATCTAGGTGCGGTGACAGACTACACTTTGCGCTGCGCTTTCCAAAAAATAAAAATTTGTAATAGTCATCGTACCTACTTATCAGCAGATTATTTTTAATCAGCTTATCAACAAATTATTCAATAAGCTGCAGCTACCCCAAACTGACCCTATGTTAGAAAGTCCTCAAGTATTAATAGGGCATCCAAGTGACATGAAAAATAACAAATCAATACATGAAAGCAAATAACAATAGGGGCAAGAAGAATACAATGAAGTATAAGCATTAATTTACAAAAAAATATTTAAACTAAGAATCTAATATAATCGTCAGGGATAACGCCTCTAATAAGGAAGTGTTCATTTATCTTTAAACAAACAACAATTATTTATTTCAATGTAAACTGTACAAAATTCTAATTTTATTTGAGGTTCACCAACAATGTTCAGCGGGCCAAACTTGAACACTCTACATAAAACAAATATTAATAATTACAAGTGCATAAATAAAGGCATTAAAATTAGTCATCAAAGTAGAAGCAACCTAACCAACCAAAACTAGCCCACCTTGAATCTAAATTAATTATTATTATTGCAAGAATCTAATTAATATTACCAAAAAAATCAAAATTTTATCAATTATATTATCTAGCACTTGGACAATGGCTAGGCAAATTAAGATAAATTCAATGCACACTTTCTCCACTAATCTATTTTTTTAGATAGACTCCAACATTCTCAATAGCATGTTTGGTAAAGGTAGCACATGGGGATTTTTCTCAAAATCAAGAGCATTTAATGCTTGAAAGAAAAGGAAATGTTACTTATCTTCTCTTTTGTAGAATAGTCTCACTCATATCCCTTTTCTAAAATCACTAAACATTTGCTCTAAGATAATATCTTTATTTGATGCTCTAATTATCTTAGTTGTAATTATTGAGTATTGGGATTTTGAAGTGTGCTATAGTATTATTGGCATGTTGTGGACTTCATTGGATTTATACAAAAATAAATCATTATGAACTCAAAATCTTAAATTACAAATCTCATGCTAATGCTAACTCTTTGAAAGCTATTCTTCTTTTATTCTTTCTCAAAAGCTTTTACCTCTTACATGATGTATAAACTTTAAGGAGGTTTATTTGATAATTTTTTTCTAACTTTTAAATTTTTAATATATATTAAAGTTTTAAAAACTTGATAATTTTTTTCAAACATATATATTTTCTTAAAAACATTCATTTAAACTCGATAGATAAGTCCAAAAATGCTTTGTAACTTCACAAAGTTTCTTGATTGAGTGGCTTAATAAATAGGATCACCATTTGAATTTATGACATTATGTACTTCAATTCTACTTCTTTTCTTTCAATAAATTCCTCCACATTGTGATAATGGGTATCAATATGCTTTGTATCAAATATGAATGAAGGGATTTTTTGCCAATACAAATGCTAAATTATTATTAATATGTATCTCAATTGGCTCTCCCTATGAAATTTATAACTCTTTCAAAAATGTCCATAACTTAAAGCATTAAAACACATAACTTTATAATGACGTTCAGCTTCACAAGTTAAGAGTGAGATAATAGGCTGATTGTTTAATATCCTAGTGAAGATATTATCTTTCATAAAGTACATAAATCTAGTAGGACTCTTTCAATTTTATAAATCTCCAACCCAATTGATATCACTATGTCCAACAATTTTATATTCTCTAAAAGCGTAAAGAAAATTATAGTTATTTATATTGTTTATGTATCATGGTATTTCTCTTAGCAACTTTAAAAAGATTTTTTATTAAAAAAGCTTGTATGGAGAGGCTAATAATTTCAATGACATAAAAACAATATGTTCTTTATAATTTAAGTATCATAGACTTTATTATTATTATGTTTTTTAGAGAGTTGTATTTACCTTTTATCCTTTATTATTATTAAACAACCTGATTTCAAACTCCATCTAGATTCTAATAGGATTATAGTAATTAATCATGAAATTCTATAATACTTCTCTAGCTTAGCCTTTTTTAGTGATGTGGATGATTGTCTTTTTTTGCTTAACTTGAATATCGAGATAGTAAGACATAATTTGATGTATATAACCTTAGATTCTGTGGCCACTTCATTTCATGAACCCCTTAAACATGTTTAAACTCTTTCATATGAAAATATTGCTAACTAAAAATAAGCACATGATAAAAATATCTTTATTTTGAAATCTAATATAAATTTCATGCTCATATGAAAATTTAGTGGTCTTCTTGTCTTTGAAGTACTTCTCAATTTGAGTATTCTAAGCTCTTTGTCCTTATTTTAGATCACATAAGGCTATCTTTAACTTTAAGATTGTTCTTCTTCTCGCTTCTAATCATTGGGATGTTTAGTGTATTGTTTTTCTTCAAAAGCTTTATTTAAAAATGTGATCTTTGCATCATTTAATAAATCTTTTATTAATGTTGGACTGCCAAAGAAATGATTAGTTGAATGATTTTAAAAAAATTAAGAGCAAATGCCTCATCATAATTAAATTTATTTTTATTATATATTATAACCAATAAATCACTTTACATATATTATTTACATCTTCTTTAATATTATTTTTTATTTTATACGAGCGAGTTTCTATCTTTTTTCATAATTGCATAGATTTCTTCATTCATAACATTACACTCTTCTTACTTTATAATGTTTCTTGGTAGTCTAAGTTTCACAATCACCTAAAACATAAGTAATTAACAAGGGCTACTTTATTAATTTGTAAAGAATCCCCATCTTGATTGCTACGCTAGTGCTCGCAAAAGCACCTTGAAGTTGGATTGTCTTATGCCTCCAAACTCCATTTTACACCTCTTGGTATTTCGATCAACTTGGATGACTTAGCTCGTCATGTCAAAGTGCATGTCACACTAATTTGATACCCTAGTTATCCCGATTAGTCCATGCCTAAGAAGGGTATCCTTATTCCTGCAGAGAATCTCCTGTGAGGATCATTTAGTATCCTAAACTAAGGTCACTTTGCTAAAATCGTACAAAAGTGTTACGAGGTCAGACTACTCCATGCATCCAACACCGTTTGATGTCTCTCTTCCAAATTGGTTGAGCTTATTCACCATGTTAAAAGGCGTGTTGCATCGACCACGATTTTTGGACACCTAGTCGATCATTCTAAAATGAGAGATACAATCCCCAATGGAGTATTCTCGGCTGAGCCAAGATGGTATCCCCAACAAGAGCCCACCGTGGATATACTTGGAAATCACGGTTATGTTAGGTTCACTTGGCTCATCCTACCTCTTTAGTCAGTCCTCTTGACTTGGCTAATTTTACTTGCCATGACGAAGCGCGTGTCATATCAATATGAGCTCTTGCTCGCCCAGTTGGTCTATGCCTAAGTTGGGTACCTTCGTACCAGTAAAATCTTCTCAGTGAGGGTCTCCTTGCTAAAACATGCAAAAGCACTGGGAGAGTGGATTGCTTTGGTCATCCACCCCTTTGACACCATGTATGACTAGGTTGATTCTCATCACCTTGTCATCATTAGGCATGACATATCAATTTAAAGCTTTTGTTTGATTGGTTGTTCCATATTTTTCTTCATAATATTGAAAAATCCTAGTGAGAGTCATCTCGTTAGTGCGCATAAAAGCGCCCTTTATGCTAGGACCACTTTGGTCATCCTGCCTCTTAGGCACTTTCGCTTGACTCGGTCGATTCTCATCACCTTGTTCAAAGACATGCCACATTGGTTAAATTACATTAGACATTCAACCAATCCATTTCTGGTTATGATATCTTAAAATCTGACAACCTCATGATGTTTTACGAGGTCAAAAATTCATTGAGCTGCTCCATCTCTCAGATGGATGCGCTTGAATAAGATGTAGGCGGCGCGATTCTCTTCCCTCCCCACATGTTTGATTTTGAAGTAGGCAAACTTCCTAATCGCCTTTTGAGCTTTGCATAGATACGTAGCCATCATTTCATCTCTAGCCTCAAATTCCCCATTCACTTGGTTTACCACCACCAGTGAGTCCAATCTCACCAAAAGGTTTCGGGCACCCATCTCATAAGCGAGACACAGTCCAACAACTAAAGTTTCTTACCCTGCCTGATTGTTGGTTACCTCTAACTCTACTGTGATTGAATGGTAAATATGATCTCTAGTCAGACTGCTTAGTGTGGGTCCTATATCTATTCTTATTGGTTTGGAAGCTTCGTTGATGTGAAAAACCCACGTCTGATCATCTACGATGACCCTGTCTGGTTCACATGCTTTGAAAAGTCTGCTAAGAAGTCTGTAATTGCCTGTGCTTTTATTATCGTCCGAGATATGTAGAAGATGTCAAACTTATTGAGTTTCACCGCCCATTTGAGAAATCAATCAGAACGTTCTAGTCGACTGAGGACTATTCTTAGCAGGTGGCTAGTGATGACTAAAATCAGAAGCATCAGGAAGTATGGTCGGAACCTATGAACATAAATAAATTAGAGCAAAAGCTAATTTCTCCATAACTGGATACCAAACTTTGGCGCCACTGAGGAGACAACTGTTATAATAAATTTGAAACTGCTTTCTCAGCTCCTCCCGGACAAGCACAAAACTTACGGTTTCAGGTCCAACGCCTAGGTACAACGAGAATTACTCATTTGGTATTGGGCTTTAGAGAAGTGGTGGAGATGTCAGAGACTTCTTTAAGCTCTTGAAAGCCTGCTCTCATTTGTTTGACCATTCAAAATATTTAGTTTCCCGCAATTTGTAAAAAATTTCTGCACACTTATTGCCCAATCTTCAGATAAACTAGCTGAGGGCTGCTACCCAACCTGTTAATTTTTTTACTTTCTTGTGTTGTGAGGGTGAGGCATGTCCAATAAATCTTTCATATTTTTTTTATTAGGTTTTATCCCTTATGAGTTAAGCGATAATTAGGAAATCTTCTGGTCGACACCTTCATATTGTATTTTCTAAGAGTTTGGAAGGTTTCTCTCAAGTCACTAAGGTGTTGTTCAGTTGATCAAATTTTAAGCAACACATCATCAACATACACTTGAACATTATTTTTTTTATTATTATAAAAAATATTACATCCATTCAGACTCAACATTAAAGTGGTTTGCGCTATCAGAGGTTGTAGTTTTTGCACCTCCAAAATTTCCTTCGGAAATGAGTGATATAAGAATGAAGGCTTTTGTTCTCTCCTTGCTTGATCTGAAAAAAGGCTTGCAACTTTTTTCAAAAGTTACTTGACATTGGCGTAGTGCACTAAAAACTTCTTGAATTTGGTGAAAGAAAGGATAACTCCCATCGACAAGCCATTGAACCACCTAAGAGTGAACTAGCCGACACTTTAAAGTGTGGGTAATTTTTAACATGACTACTGCTGACTCAAAGGCAACAATGTGGTTGATAGGGTCAGAATGATCCTTGTAAGAGTCAAGGTGAGGGACTTTGAACCTCTTTGGAGGTTCAATCTCCAGGATTTGCTGAGAGAAGTAGTTATTTGGCAGATGTTGTCAGGACGTCTCGACATGTACATATTGATGCCCATCCATCGGCATAGACCCATCACTATTAATGTACTGGGGATCTTCGTATCTGTATGACGCCTGGGCGGCTCTTCGGCCGCTAGTTGCTTGGTGCTCTACCCTGGGAGGTTCCTCTAGGATTTGGGGTTTCTCGCGAGATTCTCCTGATGTGCAATGTCATTGTTCCTCCTTTTGGATAATATCATCTCAGATAACAATCACCAACTGATCTTTAAGCTGCTGAATTTGTTGATGCACAAATTTACTGATGCACTCCACGTTTACAGTGTTTTTAATTTGAGTTTCTTCCTTTTACATGTGTGTTCTACTTCTCGTCTGGGGCATGTCCATCCTCATCGCACCACCTCTTAGGATTTTTAATCCTAATTTGTACTCTAGAACATGCCTCAAGAGATAGAGCGTAAATAAGAAATGAAGAAGAGAGAATAAAATTGAGTTCATGATGAACAGTTTCTCGGAGAAAGATCCGTCCTTTAATTCATAAAATGACCCATATTTATAATCATAGGGGACCCTCTCTAAAGTTACAAATTTACCCCCAGTTTAATGGGACATTGCAAGTTATTATTTGTCTTTATTTAATTAGGGACGTTACAGATCATTTTTTATCCTTTTTTATGTCTTTTCGTAATTATAATTGATACATGTGTCTTTCCCGATCTATGACTGATACTGACACCCTTTCATATTCTTAACTGACATTAATATCTTTACATATCAATAACGGATATTTACAACTTTCCGTGAGCGTAGGTCTTCCGAGCAGTATGCCTTTCGACCGCTCGACTTAACTGATTTCGGGTCTACTTGTTACTTGAGAGTATTAATCAGTTTCTACTCCGAAAATTAGAACATCTTTCAAGTTGTAGTGGGCCAACTATATGCCGACCAGTGTTGACGTCTTTGGTCTGGGCGACCGTTTAATTGTTGGCAGAATATAAGCTGATCGGCCTTCCTTCAACCAGCTTATGATCTTTGACCGATTGATTTATTGAGCACTTGAAAACTACTGGATCATGGAATTCTATCTTTTCCCTTAGTTTGATCGCCTTAAGAAAATTTTATATATTTAATAAGCAAATCATCTATAAAATAATCTACTGATAAGCATCCTAATTAACAAGCAAATTTTATCACTCCAAGCCATAAGTGTTCGCTCTTGGCTGGCTTTAGTATTTAAATTTTGGGAGAGTTACACAGATACCACACAATTCATATGTATATACATATCTAGCACCTAAAGTTCGATATTTATATTTGCAATATTGTGCTATTATAAACCTATGCATATAAAAGTGATATTTTTCGTGTGATGTTAAAGTTATATGAATATGTAAGACTTATATCTTCCCCAACTTTCTGTGACAAGCTTGACTCTACACTTTACAAAATGTTCTCATAGACAACCAAAACTCATTATCCAATGCCCACATCATCCTCTTTGTCCCCCGTAAATGGAGAAAATATTGCTTCCGGTGTCCGGACGTGAGCAGCGTCTGGACAATGGACATGATAAAACGGAGATCCGACTTCCGCTCCTTCCCCGCTGTATCACGTCCGTTGTCCAGATGCAGCTCTGCGTCCAAACACCAGACGCAATATTTGTTCCCGCAAATGATACCCATAATTGGTACAACTATGATTGTGGAGCTTAGTTCGTGCACTACCTCGCTAGATGTTGCTTTGAGATTGATCTAGCCTATACATGGTTCCCATAAATGTACATGTCAATCAAGGAATAAAGTGATTGAGTACTAGATTGTGCCATGAAAAATGAGATAAAATGTTGATTAAGTTAATTACTGGTTCTACTTTAAATTAAAATTTCTCTAATTAGCAATAGACTATTAGAATTTTTCGAAGAGGCTTAAAAGCACTAATTTCTTAAGATTTTTAAATTATAAAATTTGTTTGAACTAGTACATACTTAGGGATTTTATACTACGCACTATTTTTTTAACAATTACTGTCAATTGAGAACATATATACTCTTTAATCTTCGGTGAGACTTAAATAATTTTTAGACTTTATATTACAATTTATGTTAAACGAAAATAATTCAATAGACTCTAGAGTTCCCTATTCTTCCTTAGATTCAATTTCCCAAAAGTTATAATTTTATGCTTTTAAATAAAATAGATATTAACCTTATTGTTTCACTAATTTTATGTTGAAATTGCTAGATCACAATTTATTTTAAAAATATACCCAATCAAAATGTATCTAAATGTTATTCAAGGTTAGTAGAGCAACTTTAGAATTTGATTTTATTTGAACCACGAATGCAAAGATGCAATTACTCAAAAGTATCATTAGTTCAAATAATATTAACTTAGTTACAACATATTTGACCTATTAATGATTACAAAATAGGAAAACACACTCAAATATACAAATTAGTAGAAGAGATAACACCAAGATTAAGTCTTAAATATTGATTTGTTGTTGATGTCCTCCACTTGCACAAGTTATATAGTCTTCATCTCGCTCTTACTGACTCAAATCACTCTTACATCACACACAAACTCTAAGTTCCTCCTCACATGAGTCCCAACTCGGTATATCATGCTCTACAACAACAAGAATAATAAGCCTTTATCCCACTAAGTATGGTCGGCTACATAAATCCTTTTTTCCATTGTGTCCTATTGACTGTAATAATTTCATTTAATTTTAATAGATTAATACCATTTTTTATACAATATGCCCAAGTCTTTTTAGGTCCACCTTTGCCTTTGTGAACATAAGTGAAATCTAAAAATGATTCAGGTTTACCATACCTTTAAGGTGTTGAACTCAAGTCTGTACTTTTGGCTCGTGCCCAAGGGATAGAGCAGGGAATCCGATGGAAGGGGAAAGAGAAACAGAGAAAGAGTTATCTCTTGGGAGGAAAATAGGAGTGTTCTCAGGCTTTTTGGCTTCTTTTGTTCCACATAATTGAGATTAAAATGTGAGGTTGAGGGAGAGAAAGAGAGTTCGCCTACCTCCCTACACATGCCAAGGGTTATAAAATATGACAATAGAAAAAATATTTTATAATAATACCCCTGCTTTAAAGAGGGCAATATAGAATATTTTGGTATTTTTATCATTCTAAAGCATTGGAGCACGTCGACATTGGATGACCGGCTAGAGCTGGGTGGCTGACCAAGGGAGGTCGAACTAGAGGGGCCGACCTCCCTCCCTTGGTCGGCCCAACGACTGAAAAGAGGAAAATCCCCACTTGCGCGACTCTCACGATGACTTGTCCTAGCTCCGCGAGATCGTATTTTCTGGCCATTTAATTTCATATTTCATCTTACTTATCAATAGTTCATTCAATTGTATTATACTTCAAAATATTTCATATCGAAATTAAATTTCTACCCCAAACACAAAATTGTCCTGACTTTTTTATCCAGCATCATTCCTTGAGGATAGAAAGTGTAATGAATAATCTTGACTCCCAACAGTCTTGGTAGCCTCTACTATGGCTGTTCAAAAGCATATAACTCCCATAACAAACTCATAAAATTGAGATGATTGAGCCAACACTTTGTACATAAAGAAAAGAAGTTTTCACAGCATTTTATACAATCACATCGATAAAAATCATTATTTTCATTGCAGCGAATTTTAAGTTGTTGAATTGTTAATGTTGTAAAGATTTTTAGCTACGATTTCAAATATTTTGATGAGATTTTTTCAATATTTTTAATAGCACTTTTTAAAAAATGTTTTTAAATAAATACGGCCGAACTTTTTTCTCATGCCTTTTATTTCGAGTTATGAAACAGATGCATACTGGTGGACATTCACAATTTTGTCTCAGGAGTCCCGGAAAGATCTTTAGCATAAGCATCCCCACATTTGAAGCACTTACCCAATATGGTACAACTATAATGACAACAAAGAACATTGGTAAACTAGAAGCATCATATAGCTTATGAAGAGATGGGATTGGGAACGATTACCTGCTTCGTGCCCATTTATAATGTTGTTATGATATTTATGCTTTCTTGTTGCAATCATATGGCTTTTGAAGAGATGGGATTGGGGCCAAGCTCGGCGCACGGGGATGGTTTAGTGAATTCGAATATTAGGGAGCCGAAAGTTGGGGCCGCGGGGTTGATCCCGCGAAGCTAGGAGCCAAATTGCAATGGTTTGCAGCTTGGGGCCGCGCTGCGTGAAAAAAGCGGCCCCAAACAGAGCCTTATTACTGTAAAGAGACAGCAAAATAATGTATGAAGCATAACTTTGTCCAATTTCAAATCAAATCATGCTCTATATTGGACTTCCCCTGCTTTCGCAGAATGTTGTGACTAATCACACTTCAGGCTTGGTTAAATGTATCATTTTACAACAATGTTTTAGTGGTAATGATACAATTACATAAACTAAAGATTGTGAAGATAATTCAAATCTCCACTGACAGCATAATAATTCTATAAACTTTACTCATACATTTTTTTAATTCAATACAGACCGCATGGAGTCAGCTGATAGACCTACGAAACTTGTATTTTATCAAAAGCATTACAGGCGAGATATTGAAGCTTTAGGAGAAGACAATGTCAGGCTCTGTTGGAAATGAAATCATGGATTAGTTTGAAACACAGAAACATATTATTATCTGTTGAATAATATTTAAAATAGCTGTGTGAGACAAACTAACAAATACATCCATACAAAAAATAGCAGAGAGATGAAGTATTTGCACTTTTTGGAGAAATTTAATTTAGATATTTTTACGTATCATTCACCCAAAATATTAAATATAACATTTTAAACACATTTTGTCATTACATCCACCATCATAAACTCGCTCATGAAGATTTTGAGAGACGGTTTTGAAGGTTAAAATGCTATATTTAATATTTTCTGTGGTTTGTATGTAACAACGAAACAAGCAGGGAGTAATAAAAATGAGAATGCTACGATTAAAAGACGAAATTAATTATATAATCACAGGTGATTGAGATATCATCAAGTGGAAGTATGGCATAAAAATACAATAAAAAATGAAATTTTCACATCTTCTACGTAACGAGAATAAGAGACTGAATCAAATAGTAAGTTCAATTTTTAAAAATGAAAATTTCACACCTTCTACGTAACGAGAATAAGAGACTGAATCAAATAGTAAGTTCAATTTTTAAAAATGAAAATTTCACACCTTCTATGTAACGAGAATAAGAGACTGAATCAAATAGTTTCAATTTTCAACTTTCCTTTTTCCAAGCATTTTTTCACACTATAATATAAGAATAGAAGAGCAAGAAAACCATAATAAATTAGAGAGGAAGAGAAAGCATAAGGTTGTACCAATGGCAATCCTTTCTTAGCTCTTTCTTCCAAGTAGGGAGAGGGTGCAAAAAGGCCACCATATTCATTTGCCCAATTTTTGAGCTTTGAATAAATGTAAGTAGATCCAAGTGTATCAGCCCAGAACAACAAGCCGCCCCTTCACATAATGCTATGAGTCAGATGAGCTGAAATCTACTAAAATAAGATAAAAATGCAAGAATATTGACATAGATATAAACAAAAACTACACTAACCCAAGTTAAGAACAATATTTCATAACTATTAAGAGGGTGTTTGGTTGCACGTAGGATTTAAATGAAGTAGGATTTAGTAAATCCATATTTAAAATTTGATGTTGATAAATCTAAGAAGATGTTTGGTATGATTTAACTTAAATCCGTTTAAATTCATCTTTTATGTTTGATATTTTATGAGGATTTAATTTTCTTGTGCACTAAATATGTTAAATCCACCTAAAAATTGGATTCAGTAAATCTTGTTGTGGGATATGTACTTCCTAGAATAGAAATGAATACAAGCAAACAAGAACACAAAAATATTTATGTGGTTCGGTCCTTTGGACCTACATCCACGAGAGGGAGTCAACCAAATAATTCACTAAGACAATAAAGAAGAATTACAAGGCTTCTACGCCATTGAGGAATAAGCTCTCATCTCCAGATCTCTCTCTCAAGTAACCTCGACCCTAGATCTCCAAGATCTACCCCTCAATCCTCGAAGCCTCTCCCTTTCTTCTCTACTTCTTCCTAGCTCTCACACTTCTTGGTTCTTCTCCTCACCCCTTCTCTACAAGCCTCCCACCCTCTCTGTCTATACAAACCAAGAGAGTGGTAGGTTGGAGGTAGGTGAACGGTAGATAGGATTTACACTAGTGTGCATTGTCTTAGCCCAAGTAATTGAGAGTCAATAACAACAAATACAAATTTATATCAAAAAATTAATAGAATGAGAGAAATATGGATTTAGCAGACCGTTAGACAAATTTTATATTTTTTCATGTTTAGACGAATTTAAGCTAAAATCACATCTAAATCATGTTAGTTGTATGTTACCAAACACCACATTTGCAAGAAGATGAGCAAATAGTGGACAAGAAAAGTTCTAATTATTAATTTGAGAAACAGAAGCACAAATGCTGCTGGGTTGACAAAGTTAGACAACAATAATGTATAAGTTAATGACATCAAAATTTTATAAATATAAATATTAAATATTTGGTTTTTAATATATACATACATAAAAATATTGTATGTTATGTATGTATAATTCCTTTTTTTTTACATTAAATTCATGATTATACAAATAATGATATACAAATCATTCGAAATATTAATATTTACAAGTTAATCATTTATGTGTTTTTTTAAAATTATCGAGCCGATGTATCTATGTGATGAAAATGAAAAATGAATAGTGTTTTTTCAGTGAGAATTTGAAAAATGGATGAAAGAGAGTGGTTGATTTGTAAATATCAAGTTTTAGGTGGTCTTTATGTAAGTGCCCCAAAAAAGGGTAGAGAAAACAAGAAAGTGTTCGCCGGCTTACAGGAGCTGCATGCGTGGACTGAACGAGTGTGAACGAAATGTATTTCTTCGAAGTCAGAGGAGGCTAGGGTTTATTTCCTTCTGCTTTCTTACCAATCAGAGGTATTCTTCCAAACCAGATGTAAATGTTTTGACTTAAAATTTCAATTCCAATTCAGTAGTTTCTCGGTTTCTTCTGTAAATAGTAAGTAAATTTTTGTCGGGAATTTTGGAAGCGCAAGAGAAGAACAAATGAAGAGGAATTGATAGTATCTGATGTTAGAAGGAGAAAGAAAGAGATGGAATGATTAAAGTATGCATTTAAGTTAGATTTTTTTAGATTTTAATTTAAGTTAATGAAATATGAAAATTTATTATAGAATTTTGGTTGTATTTCATGAGTAAAGCACACATTTTTTTATGTATATGCATATCTTACATCTAAGCTTCAATATTTACTCAAATCTTTAATAAATTACAAAAGTGCTTATTAAAGATATGATATATTATAATATGATAAGCAATTTTCAGATGTCCAGTTATTGAATGATAAATGCTCTTATTTCTTCTTGAATAGATTACAAGTATGCATATGTCCAACTTAGAAGATTTGTTAATTATTTCTCATGATGATTTGCATGTATATTATTTCAATTATTGAAATTATTATGATCCAATATTGTAATTAGTTATTGAGTTGCTATGTGAATTGATACTCATTTTCAGGAAAAGTACATTAATTTAAATGGGAAATGACTGAGAATTTGCATACAAAAGAAGAAAACCCAGAAAGATAGGCATGGAAGAAATATACATTATCTTCGGTTATTTTGTTTGAGATGCTTGAGATTGAATGATTTATATATGATTTGAATTTGAACAAAGTTTTGTTACTTAGTTGCTCTTTATATGTTGGAAGACATTATTATTGGAACTAAGTAGGATAACTGACACCTGCGATTTCAATTGACATAATGTTACTTATGTATTTAGTTTGTTAAACTTTTATTAGATTCGGACAACTTGAATAAGTTCTATCAAAAATCTAATTTTACTCATCTATTTAACCAATCAAATAATTTAACTTATGCAATACATATATTTAGTTCTAGCTAGTTCAAAAGAAAATCTCTATGCTTTCAAATCATAGTTATTTTCTCGTGCAGTCATACTCATCCAGTGAAAAAATTTTTGAAGCATTTGTTGGGGTAAAATGATCTTAAAAGTTCTTGAAATGCTAAAATAATAATTTTTTTTTTCATATACTTTTGATTATTCAAGAAAAGAGATGAGCATCTTATTACTTATAAGAATAAATCTAATAAAACACAAATTGATTATTTTCTTATGAGAAGAAGATATCATCGAGATTGTAAAGATTGTAAGGTCATCCAAATGAGGTTTAAGATGAAGACTTGTAAAATAAAGAATACTATGATTCATCATCGTAGAATTAGATGGAGGAACCTAAAAGAAACAAATAAAATTATTTTTATGAGTAAAATTCAAGATTCCAAAATTTGGGATGTTCATGAAGAAACAAATGCTATGTAGGACAAAGTAACAAACACTATTAAACATGTAACAAAAGATGTACTTGGAGAATCAAAAGATAAAATTTCTATAAATAAAAATAGTTGGTGGTGGAATAATAATGTGTAAGAAAAGATAAAATATAAGAAGTTATGTTATAAAAATTGGTTTAAATGTAAAAACTTAGAGAAGTGGAAAAAATATCAATCGATCTGTAAATAGTCTAAAAGATCAATATGTGACGCTAGAAATGCTGCTTTTAATGATCTTTATAATATATTAGATATTAATGAGGGTGAAAAATATATGTATAAACTAGCCAAATAAAGAGAAAATAAAAGTAAAGATTTAATTCAAGTAAAGTGTATTAAAGATGAAAATAAAAAAAAATATCTTTTTTAGAAAAAAATATTGAACATAGGTAGGTGAGTTATTTGATATACTTTTTTAATGAAGTTTCTAAAAATATGATCGACCTTAGTGATTTTAATATTATTAATAATAATAAAACATTTCATTTTTATCATCGTATTAATAAAAAAGAAGTTGAGGAGGCTTTAAAAAATAAAGGGTGGAAAGTCTGTAGGACCTAATGATATCCCAATTGAAGTGTGGAAATATTTAGGAGATTTAAGAGTTTCTTGGCTTACTAAACTCCTTAATATTATTTTAAAAGCTAAAGGGATGCCTGACGAGTGGAGAAAGAGTATTTTGGTCCCTATTTTTAAGAATAAAGGTGATGCACAAGTGTGTGTTAATTATAGAGGTATTAAATTGTTGTGTTATACTTTAAAATTATGGGAGAGGGTAATTGAACATAGATTAAGATGTATTACAAAGATTTCTCATAATCAATTTGGATTTATGCCGAGCAGGTCCTACCATGGAAGCCATACATTTATTGAGAGGTTTGATGGAGAAGTTCAGAGATAATAAAGAGGATCTACATTTGATTTTTATTGATTTAGAAAAGGCTTACGATAAGGCTCCAAGAGATATCCTTTGGAGAGTTCTTGAGAAGAAAGGTGTTGATATGACTTATATTCAAGTCATTAAAGATATGTATACTACAACTGTTACTTGGGTTTGAACTGAAAGAGGATTGACCAAATATTTTCCTATTTCTGTTGGATTACATCAGGGATCGACTTTAAGTCCATATCTTTTTGCTTTAGTTATGGATGGTCTGACTGGACATTTACAGGAGGATGTACATTGGTGTATGTTTTTTGCTGATGATATCCTTCTCGTGGATAAGACTAGAGAAAAAGCCCAGGAAAAACTTGATTTATGGAGGTCTACAATGGAGTCTAAAGGCTTTCATTTGAGTAGAACTAAAATTGAATAAATGGAATGTAATTTTAGTGAAAGTCGCACTAGTGACAGAAGTGTAACTTTGGGTGATAGATTATTAAAAGGTGTGAACGATTTACATATCTCAGATCTATTGTTCAAAGTGATGGTGATATAGATGGGGATGTTAATAGTAGAATTCAAGCTGGTTGGTTGAAGTGGAGGAATGCTTCGGGCCTTTTGTGTGATAGAAAAGTACTGCTTAGACTGAAGGGAAAATTTTATAAGATGGTGGTGAGATCAGCAATGCTTTATGGCGCTGAATGTTGGCCTTTAAAAGAGAAGCATAATACTAAGTTAAGTGTGGTTGAGATAAGAATGATTAGGTGGATGAGTGGCTTTACACTTAGAGACAAGATGCGAAATGAATATATCCGTGATAGGGTTGGTGTAGCTCCCGTGACGGACAAAATTAGAGAGAGTCGTCTTAGATGGTTTGGTCACATTAAACGTCGACTATCTGATGATCAGATTAGGAGATAGATGTTTTAGATTCAACTTATGTTAAGAAAGGCAGAGGTAAACCTAGGAAGACTTTGGCTTATTGTATAAAAAATGATCTTAATTTATTAGAACTAAATGAAAAATTGACACTAAATAGGACGCAATAGAGAAAAAGGATTCATGTAGCCGACCCCACGTAGTGGGACAACGCTTTGTTGTTGTTGTTGTTGTTGTTGTATACTTTTGATTATCATAATAATGAAAAATATAATAAAAGGAGAAGGAATAATCTCCTGCTAGAAAAGAAACATCTGCCTATCTATGTTTATTCACGTGCATGGACATTTGTATGTTTGCACGCATATGCCGATTAACTTTCCTGATTTTAAAGGTATTTGATGTTTTTTTTTTATCATTTTACATTTTTTTTAAATTATAATTTGATGCAATAAATTTGTAAAATATGGTCAAAGCCATTAATTGTCATCAAGATTAAATTAATGTCATGGACAAATTTTTAATGATTTTGATAGTTTTGAATGCTAAATTACATGGGAAAAAATAAAAGCTATCTATAAAATATTAACCTTGAAAAACTATGATATGTTATCCATAATTTTATTTTTACATATGAAATGGATGAGAACTTGAGTTTTAAGACAACATAAGATGGCAAGAGGAAAATAAATTAGGAGATTGATATGTATTACATGTAGATATATGTAGATATATATATCTGTCAACTCATATACTTGTCAAGAGCATATTCCTGATGTGTGTCTAAGTACGAGTATACATGTGCCTTGTCTGTAGGTCATAGGTGTCATCCCATGCTGATTTTTTGAGAGAATATAAGTGTCTTGTTCTTCATGCATATTTTCTTATGCAATTTAGAGAAAAGTGTCTTAACAAACAACTAGAACCACTATTTCTTTGAGCAAGTAAGATTGTTTTATCGACAAAAATATTTATTTACATTATATTTGAAAGAATATCCTATAATAAGTGGAAAGTGGGAAACTTAGTTTTGAACTTTATAAAATACTCCATTTAAAGCAGTAGCATGGCCAGCTGGAGGATGTTATAGCGCATGGGTATCATGCACGAAACAATGTGTCATGAAACTTCTTTAAAATTACCTCATAAATCCTAAAAGCAAAATAAAAAAAAGAAGACGATATGTTTGTCCTCGAGTAACACCTTATTAAAAGTCAATTATAAAGGCATAGAAACAAAAAAAAAAGTACTTTATAGATCATGCAGCATTGTCTGTGCCATTCAAGCAGTGGCAAAGGTTCAGATCCCATCAAGTAAAAGAATGAATAATGAAGAAGGGAGTAAGAGTAGAAAGCATGAAAAAATAAACTGACCTATATCTTGGAAAACCCATTCCCAGTATTGTTGCAACATCTATATCAGATGGTCGAACAACAACTCCTTCATCAATTACTCTGCACGCCTCATTTATAGCTGGAAAAAATATCATCTCCACGATCTCCTCATCACTGATGCTTATAGACTAACCCACAATAAAGTAAAATAAAAATAAAAATAGAAAACTTAAAATTTAAATCACTACATGGCTTGCAGAAAAGCAAGGGAGGTTTAGCAGGGGAAACCTTTCCACTGGGTATTAAATTAGAATGCTTTCTGGATTCATCAATGAGGGCTTGCAAAGAAGGATCAGGTTTTGGTTTGCTTCCCTTTCGGTATAGGTAGAAGCCCCTCCCGTTTCCTTTTCCTGCCAATGAGTACATCCCACAGGACCAAATAGTTAATACCACAATAAAAGAAAAAAAGCAGAAAGGTTCAAAATCTTATTTAATTTGATAGCTTCACTTCCGGACCATTTCGACCATTGCGCATCATTATTTCCAGAAGATCATTTTCAAAAGTTCGTCCTTTAAAAGCTACGGAATAGATTGCATTAGCCGCCAAGGCCACACCATAACCAACAAGATCAGCTAGTCTGCAGAGGTAGTAAAAAACATTAAGCATATGGAAGTGGGTGATTTTAGGCAAGTAGGACCAAATAAATAAGGGGCATTTACATACATAGCACCTAATTCCTGTGCATTTACATATCTAAAATCTGAATTTTATTTTTTACATCTATACCATCCAAATCTTTTATATCACTTAAAAAAAATACCACCTGTTAAAATTTTTAAAAGTGAAATACACCTTTGCATGCATAGGTAAGGTGACTTGTATGTAAAAATTGAAGTTTAGCTGTTAGATATGTAAATACGCAGGAATTGAGTGCTATGTATGTAAATCATCCAATAAGCAAACCATATCTTCATATTAAGTTAACAAAACTCAATATCTCATTACTTCATATACATATAAAAGTTAAAAAAGTGTCTATTAGAAAAACTTACTGGAAAGGACCCATTGGCATGCCAAATTTTGTGATGGCTCTATCGATTCTGTAAGGGTCGACTCCGCATTGTTGAACCAATAATGCTGATGCATGGTGATATGGGAAGAAGGTGCGATTTATGGCGAAACCAGTACAGTTTTTTACCACAATAGGAACTTTTTTCATTATCTTTCCTATGGTCATGAGATCAAGAATGACTTGTGGAGATGTCTTTTCTGTCCAAATAATTTCCAGCAGAGGCATCACATGAGCGGGGCTGCATTTTGATTATACAGAAACCTTAGGATCCTGATTCGCAGTTACATGTTTCATGCACATTGTAGTGGGAAAGGTTTTTGATGTAAAATACAAAGAATTAATATGAAAATTCCATTGCTAATTTATTTAATGAGAAATATTTACATCTTTCATTTGAATCACTGTTCTTAAAAATTTTCAGCAATAGGATTTTGATTCAATATTATTTGTTTGGAGCAGCATGTGATGAATGGGATATAAGATTGCACCAGGACATTTCTAATATATGGGATTTAAGTTTAGCTTCTATAAATGGTCAATGTGGAAAAATTTTTTTATTAGAATACCCTGATATATTTTTGTTAGGCTATGAAGAATAATTACTTAATCTTAGAAGATAAATGCTCAAAGTCAATAAGACATTTAAATGAAAACAAAGAAGCAACGCTAGGAACCATTTTTTCTTAACAAAAAAAAATGTAAATTTCTTTTAAATTTTTTCATTTCCTGACAAAAATAATATGAGGATATGAAAAACTTGTTTTGTCCATATGCATTTGTTTTGGCTGAGGTATGAGGGAAAGTTTGTGTTAGGGTTTTCTAACAAACTTTTGTGGAAGGGGCATCGAACTTGATGTTACATCTCCTTAGCTCACTTCACTGTTTAATTAGTTACATGAATTAAATTGTTTTGGACGTGTCAAATAAAGTAGGTGTGCCTCACATAGGAGTGATATCAAGTCAAGTTCAAGTGAGTTAGGCTCAACCTGAATTCAAAATAGACGGTAAACGCTCGGCTTAAACTGAGACAACTAAGTCAAAATGATTTCATTTCGAGTTAAGTCCAATTGATTTGAAGTTGACTCAAAAAGTTGACTCAAAATTAATTTTAATGAAGCAACTAAAAAAATAAAAAGGCTAACCAGGTATTATTACACATATATTCACGTACATGGACTATATATTGAATAACACCATACATAAATGTTATATAGATTTTTTAGCAGTATTACCCTCACACAATATTCTGTTCGGTGAGGAACTGACTGACACTATTTTACCCCGGAGACACAGAAAGAGATTTTTTTTTTTTTTGGCATATTTCTATTATGTGCTGCTTTGTGAAACCACGTAAGGCTTGGTATTTTCTATTATGTGATGCCTTGTGATTTCAGCTTAAAAATATGGCATTTTCCCTAATAATTATGTATCTTATATTAATTATTTTTTTCATAGTTTGTGATGCTACTTGACATTACTTTACATGATGTGCTTAGAATGATCAAGTACTGCGACATTGAAATTATGCCAAGAAAACTGGACTTTATTATGCAGAGGCACGCTTGCCTGTGAGAAACTGACCTGAAGAAATGTGCTCCAATTATGCGATCTTGAGAATTTGTGTTCTTGCCAACAATATTTAAATCAATAGTAGATGTTGTTGTTGCCAGAATGCAATGTGGAGGACATAACTTCTCAACTTCATTAAAAATGGTCTGTTTTAGAGGTGTGTTCTCAATGACAGCCTAAGAGAAAATATTGTGATGCTCTCAGGAAATCACTTAAAGAATTACATGAAGAATAGAAGAATTTTAAAGAGGCCAAACTGTGGCAGGACAGCACTCCAATTTACCTCTATAACCATATCGACGTTGTCAAAATCTGAGTAATCCAGAACAACTTTGAGAAGTGATAGAGCCTTGTTCATTTTCTCCCGTGTTAGTGGTCCTTTCTTAACGAGTCCTTTAAGGTTTGCTGAAATGAAGCTCAAGGAAAAATTATTAGAATGACAAAGAAAAATTGAAATATTTAGAATTTATCAGCTATGAAGAAACGGCATAATCTGTATATTTTGTTATAATGTGGGAACCAGGTCACTAAATGTGAAAATGTCATGAGGATGGAGAGCAATGTGCTACAAGGATGAATAAAAAAGAAAAAAAAAATACACACATGGCACCAAGATTTATGTTGTTTGGCTTCAATAAGTATACATTCATGGGAACCGAGACCTGATCTGATACTCAATAAACAAAAGTCATAATTTTGGTGTACAAAACAAGAGCGCTCACCAGCCCTTTCCCAATTCTCTAGTACGTCCACACACACACACACAAATTATGGAGTATCATGTAGAGATTACCTCACAATGATTTTAATTAGAATAATTAGCCTAATTATTAGGCTAATTACGGTTCCAGTTAGTATTCGCTTTTATTTGCTTCCTTTATTTTCCATTTCCATATTTATGTATTTCCTAGTTGGTCTATTTTTGAATTTTTATCTTTACTTTTATTTGGGTCTTGTAATATGTATTTATAACCCTTTTCCTATCAATGAAAGTATCCCACTCTATTCTCAAATTTCTATATAGTATTAGAGCCTAGGATCTAATCCTAGCCGCCGCCGGGGCATCTATCTTGCAGCCGACACTACCTAAGATCTAACCTGCAGCTATTCGACTGGTTCCCTTGCAGATTTCCGACAGGTTGCTTGCAGATTTCACCGCCCCTCCTTTCACTTCTCCCCTGCCGCCGACCGCTTCTTCTGCCCTGCAAGTGTCCCTGCAGATTTCCTGCAAATTTTTGCTATCATCGTGTTAATTTCCTACAAGTTTTTTGAAGGTTTAGCTGCTGACCTGCCGTAGGTTCTTCCTCATGCAGTAGGAATCCTTTGATGTCTCAGAATTCCAACCTCATTTTTGGCTTAATCGAAGTCATGGAGGACTCCACCACCGAACCTCCTTTTGACGAGGTACTTGAGTATACCGGAGGATCGACAGTGACCTCAATCCCTCTGCAGGTTGAAAGACCGGAAAAACACATGAACTTCCTAATCACTACCCATAAAGTGAATGGTTCGAATTTTCTCCAATAGTCCTAAGTCGTGTCGTTGTTTGTCAAAGGACGCAGGAAACTCGGCTATCTTGCAAGCATGATTCATGAACCTCTAAAATTGGACATATGGAGCATGGAAAGTGGAGAATTTTTTTGTCACGTTGTGGCTGATTAACTCCACGGAGACTAGGATTGGTTGCTCATGTATGTTTCTTCTTTCTGCAAGTGCCCTATGGACTGCATTTCAAGATACTTACTCGGATGTAAGGAACTCCAACCAACTTTATGAGGTTTCAAAGAAGATCCGTGAGGCGAAACAAGGATCAAGGATAGTGACCCAGTACTACGATGATTTGGTGGCTTTATGGATGGAATGCGATCTCTACCATGACTATATACGAGACTCTTCGGCAGACTTTTCCCTCTTTCAGAAATTGTAAGAAAGGATCGCATGTTTCAATTTTTGGCGGGCTTAACAAAGACCTTGATGAAGTCCAAGGCCATTTTCTTAGCCTAGATCCTCCGTTGTCTGCTCGCGCTGCATTCATGGAGATTCAACACGAAGAGAACCGAACACTTGTCATGCTCGACACTTTCAGTTCAGTCGAATCATTTGCCTTGGTCACTAATAGTACTCAACGCTCGTCCATGTCATCTCGAGCCACTGGCTTTACTCGTGACAATTGTCACAGACCCAACTATACTCGTGACAAGTGTTGGAAACTCCATGGTAAATCGTCTTACAATCCTTCAGCCAAATCATTCTCTGCCAAGGGCCTCGCTATGAAATCTGAATATATTACGACATAACCAACTCCCACTCGGATCACTCCAGAATCACCAGACTATCTTAAGAGTCAGATGGAGCAATTAATCAGGTTGCTTAGATCTAGTCAACTCTTTTCATGCCCATCTACCTCCCACGTCCGTCAAGATACCATTTCTATAACGCTTACATCTTCTGTCTCTTCTATCGATAGATCATTGATTCAGGGGCCACGGACCACATGAATGGTTGCTCTGAACCTTTCTCGACATATTATCCATGCTCTGGGAAATATACAGTTAAAATTGCTAATAACCTCTGTAATTCCATTTTTGATAAAGGGTTGGTTGTATTAACATTTCTAAACTTGAAATCTGTGTTACATGTACCTCTGTTAAAGTGCAACATTTTATCTGTCAATAAATTGACATACGACATTAATTTTGTTGCTCATTTTTCTCCTGATGTTTTTGTCTTTCATGATAGTCGTTCGGGGATGATGATTGGAATTGCTAGGAGGGTAATTGGGCTCAACTTCTTCCAAGAGAAAGGTAGGAAGAACGATATGTCTTCCAGTAGTTGCAATTTTTTTAGATCCACTGAATATCTTATTATATTTTTACATTGTTGTTTAGGTCATCCTAGTTTTCAATATTTAAAAAAATTATATCTGCCGATGTTTACTAATAAAAATCTTGCAAGTTTCAAATGTAAGATTTGTTAATTAGCTAACATTGTGTTCCATATCCACGCCACTCCTACACGTCTTCTATTGCTTTTTCACTTATTCATAATGACTGATGAGGTCCTTTCTCCACCCCAGCTACACTAATAAGAGTTGGATCCTCACATTGATTGATGACCACACTCGAATGACGTGAGACTATATCTTTAGAGACAAATTGGACCTGCTTTCACGTTAAAAAATTTTCACTCTTTCATCTTGACATAATTCAAAACATCAATTTAAGTCTTTCGAATTGACAATGACCATGAATTTTTTAACTCTATATTAGGTGAATTCTTAGTAAGGGCATCCTCCATCATAACTTATGTACGGACACTCCTCAAAATATTGAGGTAGCCGAGAGAAAAAGCCGAAACATTCTCGAAGTGGCTCGTTCCATCATGTTTCAATATAATGTTCTGAAAAAGTTTTGGAATGACGTCGTGCTTACTGCCACTTATCTCATCAATAGAGTCCCTATAAAAATTCACTACTTCAAAACTTCATTAGCCATATTGAGGTCATGTTTTCCGACCAATCGGTTCTTCATCACCCCCGATCCTAAAATTTTCAGGTGCATGGCTGCACCTAATTGTAGTAAACTTCATCCAAAGTCAATAAAATGTGTCTTTCTCGGATATTCTGCCACTCAAAAAGGCTATCGGTGTCTTGATTTTAACATAAATAAACTTTGTGTGAGTGTCAATGTCTCGTTCTTTGAAAGTGTTCCTTACTTTCCCATCACTGCCTCATGTGAGGGAGAGTTAAATTTCTTGGACAATGTTCCTTATTCGACCCTTGTGAATATTTCTCCAATCACTATATCTAAGGAGCGCTTTGTCCCTTTGGATTCACCACCTACCAGACAACCATAACCTCTTCCCACCCTCCGTTGACTCGGCGAACTCGTCATGATGTTCCTCCTCTAGAACCTGCTTCCTCTTTACAGTATCTGTAACCCACTCTGGGCGACATCACCAGCACTAACCATACTCCGGATGAGGAGGTAAGTGATAAGACAAACTCTCCTTATTTTATGGCAAAATATATCTTTTTCCACGGTGTATCTCCAACCTATAAAGCGTTTGCTACTGCCTTGACGGATCATCACCTCCCATCCACTATTGAGGCAGCATTAGCAGACCCCTCCTGGAAAGCTACAGTTATTAATGAGATGAATGCCCTTCAGCGGAATTATATGTGGGATGTTGTGGATCTTCCTCTGAGTAAGAAAGCAATGCGGTGCCGTTAGATTTTTATCACCAAGTTTAACTTTAATGGATTCTTTGAATACAAAAAGACAGAGTTGGTCGCCAAAGGCTACTCACAAATATATGAAATTGATTATGAGGAAACATTTGCTCCGGTTGTTAAATTAAACACCATTCAAGCCTTGCTATCCCTTGTTGTAAATTTAGATTGACCCTTGCTCCAACTTAATGTCAAGAATGCTTTGCTAAATCAAGATCTCACAGAGGATGCGTACATGTGCCTCCCTCTTGGTTTTGACCCCACTTCTTCCTGTGGACAAGTTTGTCGATTGTGAAAGTTCCTCTACAGAGTAAGGCAATCTCTAAGGGTTAGGTTCGACAAATTTACAAAGGTGGTAATGGGCCATGGATTTTCTCAGGCCCAATTAGAACACACTCTTTTCTTTCGCCATTTCTCTAGTGGCCAAATTGTTATTCTCATCGTCTATGTTGACAATATCATACACACAAGTCATGATCAACCAACATTGGAGTCTTTGAAAGACATGCTTGCTACTTCATTTGAAATAAAGGACTTGGGGTTGCTCCGGTACTTCTCAGACATGGAAGTTGCTCGGTCATCTCGGGCATTTGCCTGTCTCAGCGTAAGTATGTGCTTGACTTATTGACAGAGAAAATCTTTTTCCTTTGCAAACTAGTAGCAGTTCTAAAGGATCCCAATGAGAACTTAGCTGATGTTCCCAATACGGTTCCGATGAACAAGACTCACTACAAACTCCTTGTGGGGACACTCATTTACCTCGCCCATATTCGACCCGACATTTGCCACGTAGCAGGTATTGTGAGTAAATTCATGCCTGATCCATATGAGCACCATCTTCGAGCTGTCTATAGAATCCTTCATTACTTAAAAGGCACACCGGACTTAGGTTTGTGTTTCTCGCGCCACACCTCTCATGCTTTTATTATTTATACAAACGCAGATTGGGTATGTTCCATCTATGATCAATTGTCTACCTCAGGATATTGCACATTTGTGTGGGGAAAGTGTCACATGGAAAAACAAAAAACAGTCGGTTGTGGCTCGGAGCAGTGCTGAAGCCTAGTTTCGCTTCATGTCCTTGGGTATCTGTGAAGCTCTCTGATTACGCTTAATGCTCCGCGAATTACGTATGTCGGTCTCTACTCCTCTTCTACTGTTTTATGATAATAAAGCCTCCATTAGCATTACCTATAATCCGGTCCAAGATTATCGCACCAAGGATATGGAGATTGACAAACACTTCATTAAGGAGAAACTCATTGAGATTTGTATTCTATTTGTCTTGTTCAATGGTCAATCAACAGATATCCTTACCAAGAATCTTCCTCGGCCATCGGTCATGACTTTAACATAATGGAGATCTATGCTTTGACTTGAGGGGTAGTATTAAAATTATTAGCCTAATTATTAAGCTCATTACTACTGCAATTATTAGCTTTTATTTGTTTTCTTTATTTTTCATTTCCATATTTATGTATTCCTAGTTAGTCTATTTTTGAATTTAATTCTTTCCTTTTATTTGGACCTTGTAATATGTATTTATAATCATTTTCGTATTATGAGAGCATACTGCTCTATTCTCAAATTTCTAGAATTTCCTCTATTGTGTACCTTGAAGACTTCAATCCATCCAAAGAAACTTAAATCTTAGAGGGCAAACAAAAATGGAAAAAGAAAGATCAATTACTATCTTTTAGACCGTAGACAAGTACCTTATATATGAGCCGCGTCCTCGGCCTGTTGGTAGAGCATTTGCTTGTCAGTGAGTCTCCTCAGGTCGGGGGTTTGAATCCCCTCCAGGCGAGTTGTCCGCTATATGGAGCTATTACTCGAATTGGTTAGCTCACCAGGTCCAATCCCAAACCTAGCGGGATTGTGAGCCCAAGGGGTTGGTTGACAGTTCCGCCCATCAACTAATCCTTTTTAAGAAAAAAAAGAAAATAATATATATATATATATATATATATATTCCAAAACCCTAGGGCTCGATTTATTGAAATAAAGCGGTTACAGAAGATTTGAGGATAGGGCCCAAAGATGAAGCCTTACCACTACAAAACAAAACAAACAAAGATACAAAAAACATGAAGGAACAATGTTTAAGAATGGTATCGCCAAGGCAGTACTCTCGTTCTGGTTCTTGGCATTCCAGAAAGTAATCTCTTAAGTGCTACTCCATTACCAGGAGTAACCGATGTATCATCAATTAAGTCTCCAAGTATACCCCCAGACTTCTTCTTCTGTCGAGAAGTGTAAATTTGCCAATTTTCTTCCTTTTCTTCTTCTGGTTCATCTTCTTATGAGGACTGATCCTTCTGAATTATAGAAGGAAAGATAGGTGTTGCAATGGGTATAACTTGAAGGTTTCTTCTCTTTCGACTGAATTTTTGAATATACCGGTTGGAATCCACAGTTTTAGTAGCCACAGGAACATCACGAGAAACGGGAGGTGCCTCCTTTTCCGCCTCCGAGGTTCTAGCCACAAGAGTAGTCTCAATTCGATCCACCTCTCCAGTAGGTGAAACAGAAGATTGAGGAGTAACAATAGGAACCAGTTCATTAACCTGGCTAAGACCAACTTCAAAAAAAATCTGCTCTTCGAGGGGGACAGATGGGGGGGGGGCAGAGTCAGCCAAACCTTTAGCTTTCTGACCCACAGAAGTCCCAACATTTCCTTCAGATCTCTTAGTTGGGGGATAAAGCCGATAACACCTATCCCTGGTGTGCCCCAACATTCTGCAGTGAGGACAGTAATAAAGCTTTTGCTCCATGACCACCTCCTGCCAAACAGCGTCCTGATTAGAGCCCGCCCAAACTCTGTGGACATCTGGAAGAGTAATATCCCTCTCAATGTTTTGTGCGGCTATCACACTCCATGTGTAGTCAGGTTCCACAAGGTTATGCGCACATGTTTTCGAACTATTAGTTGGCTATTGATGATTTTGATGCCACCCTATGGTGCAAACATCTTATGGCTCTCAGCCCCTTTGGCTTCCATGACTGCCTGCAATCACGTTGCCCTCTTCATTCTCGCTAGCAACAATATATTTCTATTTATCTGATATTTGCGATTGTATTCACGGTTAATCTCTTATGTTGAGTTCTATTAGGAGATTTCGGCACTTCTTTTTTTATCAAAACTTCCTCGAATCCCAACTTGTGCAATGAATTCTCCCATAGACTTAGTTGCCACCCATTTCAGTCTCTCCTTCCCTTATGGCTCAAGATGTTTCTAAGGCTAGTCCTATTCCTTCCTCTCATTTGGTGGATATTCCTCCGTCACACCCTCCACACAAACTTGCAATGTTATTCATTTTTTAAATTTTGTAAACTTTTCCTCATTACTCAATATTTTTTTTTTAACATTTTTTTCATTAGAAGTTAGAGACTATTCAATATAAAGAGTATTTCCTTTCAACGTAAACTTACTCTTCTCTTTTCGATGAGAATATCTTTAGGTTTACTTGGCCTCTCACCCTTGCAATTATTGAGAAATTTTGTATGCTCACCATAGAGTGGAGGAAATTTACAATTCTTGACTGATTTACGACTGATAGGTGATTATTTCATTGGATATATTGATCTTCAGCATGTCATCTAAAGGTTTTTTTAGAAACAATTATATCAAATTCTTCTCTCGACGTTTGTACTATTTCAATGGCCTCCCAATGACCACATTAAAATGATCCCCCATTTTGCCTGCTTTGTGGAGCCATCTATTACATCGGTTTAAATCTCATTTTCATGTTTTTATTTGCATTATTTTAGCCAATCTATCTTATTTTTCTTGACTTTTATTCTTGAAAAAGCTTCGCAAATAAATGTTGCAATAGCTTATTTTACTATACCCTTTGAGGCTAGAGTCTTGGTACAATTGGATGTTATTACTCTCTTTCATAAAGAGAAACGGATTGTGCCTCCATTTTATAGATACTAGTAAAAGGCTGAGTTTTAAAATAATATTTTATATTGTTAATCTAGCCATGTTTTTAGATATAAATTCTATTGGTACTTTATGGCTCATCCTAAGGTGAGAAATCCTTAATTTGAGTTGCAAAACCTTTTAACTGATGCTCATATGGATCCTCCAAACTCTTTGGTTAAGGATCCCTCCTATTCAGGTATGTTCCCAAGACTTGGTGCCAAATTCAAATTCTCTTTCAGATATTGAATTTGATGTTCATTTCCGACTAGTTCTTTGGTGGTGATTACCTCATTAACTGTTAATTTATCACTGTGAAAACTTTGCAAGTTTTTGAATTGCATCAACCTCCTCTCGCTGGCGAACAAAATAATGAAAATTTATCACAATAGGTTTCAAATTTTTATTGGAATATTCAAAGTATTGACTCGATCTCTAGTATATAAAAAAATTTCTAATTTTTATGTCAGAAAGAGCATATATTGGAATAAAATATACTAATTCTCTCTTATTTTTACTAGGTTCAAACTAAATGTCTTAAATTTGATCTTTGTATTTTTTTTGCCTAGTTGTTTTTTTCTTTTCGTTCTAAAAATTCTTAAAAAATTCCCTTGATGTAATATTCTCTTTAGCTAGTTAAAATATGTACAAACATACATCCCAACAAGGAATAAGAATGTTTATCAATATCTCAATGACAATTTCCAAGGTGTCCAAATCACGAAGTTGGATTCATATGAAATCCTACAAGCATTGATCATATGT
Organism: Papilionanthe hookeriana x Papilionanthe teres; assembly: GCA_022702705.1. Lineage (NCBI taxonomy): Eukaryota > Viridiplantae > Streptophyta > Magnoliopsida > Asparagales > Orchidaceae > Papilionanthe > Papilionanthe hookeriana x Papilionanthe teres. The sequence continues at coordinate 70,485,764 of CM040427.1, read as the reverse complement.
TTATCCCTGGGAAGGTGCTAATTGAGTTAACTGTAACAATTTTCATCCTTGACTCAATCTTGTGAAAAAACTAGATCTCCTCTGTGTCTCCTCCTCTCCAAGTAGTATTCTGAGCTCCCAAAGATCCTAAAACTCTATTCTATGTAATCTTTGACCAAGATATCAAGTAATCGCAACATAAATATTGCATTTGGAAGTGGTGCCATGAATTGATTGTTCACTCAAATTGAATTTTTGTACAGTTGATTATGAGCTCCAAAATTCACGTTGGCTCTTTTGAGAGGGTTTGTAATTCTGGGTAAGTTTTCAGAACCAGATTAAATGATTTAATAAGATAAAACTAAAAAATTCCATCACTAGTTTACGAGGGTTTAAGATCTTTTTTTCAAGTATTCTACATGTGAAAACCACTATGTTTAATTACCTAAAAATTTGACGAGAGCAATTTTTAATTAAGGCCTTATTGTTTGGCGCGGCTTAACTCATAAAAAGAATGATTTGATTTTAAAAGGAAGAAACTTATCACAGTCTATTTAGAGCAAATGTTGGGGTAATGGTGATGAATCTCATAAAAAACTAATGATTCTAAGATATCTTAGTCTATTTATTTAAGAAAGATGACTGATCCAAACTAACTGAAGAATCTTTTTTAGTAGCTATGAGTTGTGTTATCCAAGAGGACATTGTAGACCTGGAGTGGTGGTTTGTTTAAAAAGTCAGATTTATGTTGACCTTAGCCAAGAAAAGGCTTTGCGTCCCATCTAGTGCACTTCATGATTTACTTCACTTATCAAGGGTTTTCAAGGTCATTGGAGAACTTATAGGCTTTAGACATAATCATCATTTAATAGTGTTTTTTTGTGATGGACCGCCTAATTAGAAAGTCCTAGTCATACCATATATTGTTGTACTATTTAGCACCAAAACTATATAATCAAAGAACACGTGTCACGTATTTATTAGCATGAGATGTTTGATAGTAATCATAAAGAGCACCTGATGTGATATCAACTCTTTATGAACTGAATTTAATTAAAAAATTTGCCTCATTCGACAAACTGTAATGGAGACTCAATAGTCCTAGGATCAATAAATTTTACTTGAATGCCTTAAAGTTTAGAGCATTATTGATATTTTATACTTTCATCTACATTTTGCACCCAAAACTATTTACATGGGACCTGCGGGTATTTTGAACATGGACTCCCCTCCAATATGGATTCTCTATTGATGTGGCCATCATCATGGCATTTGAACAAATTTAATTTTTCGAACGTTGTCAACTATATTTATTTGACAGCAGAGAATTCAATACAAGTAGATTTAAATTTGTTTAAAAATTTATCACATTATTGAACTTGTCAGCTCTATCTTTGTATGTAGAAAATCAGGTCTATAGGTTAAAGTCCTTATTATACTTCATGAGTATGATAGTATGAATTTTTTCTTTTTAATTTTAAAATGATTTTTCCTGTAGAAAGCCTTGAAGTTCGTATGTACATAAAAAGTAAAAAAAAATTTATTGGTTTTAGGATTGAGCGTTCGACTGTAAATTTATTTTACTAAAGAATCCACTTTCGATTGGTGTCACAATTGTTCATAAAGTGGCTTTTGGGCAGGGTGGACCATTTTGAACTTCATGCGATGGGACATGTTGATGAATTTGATTTTAAAAGAGTTCTTGCACACCCTTTTTTTAAATAATCATATATATTTAAAATTATTGCATGTTTCTCAGGGCAAAGAAAAAGTTTATTTAGTGCTTTTAGTCTGTACAATATTTTTTAACTTTGAAGTTTGAATGTCTAAGACATTAGCCGAAGTTCAGAGAAGTATTTCCTTTTAATGCACCTGCTTGATGCATTTGCATGAATTTTGTTACACTTATATAATACAGTTATACAACTTTCAGTGCACTAATATGATAAATTTGCATACTTTTCATGGGATTTTGAGGATTCACATGCATGACTATCAATACACTATAACTGAGTTGGAAGTCATTTAGTAAAACATTTGCACTACAAAAAAAATTTATTATCATTGAGTTTGATTAAACTCGTGACATATGTACATCACCTTTAACTTATCTATTCTAATGATTTGTCATAATCATATACACAAATATTTAATTATAGCTTTGTCATTTGCCTATTTGTCCGCTGTTACATAAATGTTAGTGGATATGGTTACAAATTTTGTAAGATTAAGGGTCTGTTTGGGGCAGCTTGTGCGTTTCAGGATAAGCAGCTTATCTTGAAACACGGCCAGCGGGTCGACCCGCGACCTGCGTTTAGTGTAAAAAATCTAAACGCGGCAGACAACGTTTTCAAAAACGTGCGAACCAAACGGTTAGGCGGCGTTTTCAAAAACGCCACCGCACTTATAAGCTGCCCCAAACGGGCCCTAAATTCCATTATGCGTTTTCAGGTGTCCTAATTTTGTCTTTATATCAGTTTTATTTTAAAGAGATATACCAGACAAAAAATTTTCATTGTATATAAATAGAGACACTGATTAGTTTATTTTCACAGCTCAAGTTCATTCAGTCCTTTGTGTGTTCTGAGAGCTTTGGGTAATTAGAAATTTTGGAGATAGTAAAGATAGTTTGTTTAATGCTCGCTAGTGGGCTTTCAAATTCCCTGTAAGTTATATGCAAGTCCTATTTGTACAAGTCTGTCTCAGCTTGACATGTTGCCATTTGTTCATCTCAGCTTAGCATTTTGTGCATATTGGTTCAGCATCATAGCGTTTTTATTTATTCGTGACGCAAGAGTGGGAGAGATCACGCAATCTCGTGTTGGTGTGAATCGGGGTGGCTGACTCCTGCGATTGGAGCAGAACAGAATCGAATGACATCCGTTTTATTTTTTATTCCAACTTTCAACACGTTTCCTTTTTATCCTTCCTTTCTAGTATTTTCCTAAATATGTGTTTTGTTAGAATTGTATTCTCAATTTTTGTGATTTATTCGGGACAGCTTCTTGCTGTCTCATATTTTTCCCTGTATCCAAAAGTCGTGTGGTGCTCCGACTGCATCTCACTCCCGAGGTGGTAATTATCTTTCCCACTACCCCTCTGCATCCTTCTCACACCGCTCCCAACCGGCCCTTTCTTTGCTGCAGCCGCCCAGAACAACACCTCTTTGTTGTCTACCTGCAGTTCCAGCCGTACCAGCCACATACCTGCCTTTTCTACTCGCTGTCACTCCCAGAAACTCACTCCAGCTGCTGTCATAACTGGTCCCAACGCTCCAGTGTTCCCAGCTGCTCCTTCCCCTACTTGCTGCAGCCAACCCCAAACCACAGCTCCTTTACTCGCCACTCTTTTGGACCATCCTCGCACATCGATTCTTATTGCTTGCTTGCTATTTGGAACCTGAGAAATAGCCCCTTGCAGTTCTTGCATGCCTGCTGCCCCTTTCCACCACCCAACCACCTTCCAGACCCTCACCGATGACCTCCATCGCCCCTTGATTGAACCCTAGTGAGAGTTAGTGCCTTGTTTCTTGCAATTTCATATTTCTATTTTGTGTTGTTGTAAGTTCCTATTTGATTTCTGTAATAATATTTATTTTTTATGTTATTGTTGGTTAAATCCAGTATCATTTGTATCAAAGCTAATCTAACCCCTCTAGTCCCATCCCAGGGTTACCAAAATCCACTACTACCTACCCCAAACACCATAAAAAAAAACCTTCTCTTTGCGGATTTCTCAAATCAGCCACTCAAAATTTTTCTTTTTTCCCAACTAAAATCACTCCTAAACAGTCTATTCCACCTTCTCAAACCTAAACTCTAAACACACCACTGAGGAGATCGGGAGAAAATAATACAATGCTGCTTATGAGACGTCAGTAAAGAAATGTTTAGGAATTTTCTATAGAAAATATGTAACGAGAAATCCTTCAACTATAACAGAGGCTTGCCGCCTTCGAGAGCAGACAATCCAGAAGGGCCACCCGTGGCCATATCAGTGATTCATCATACTGTAAGGATAAAGTGAATTCCTTCCACAGAGCATTTTCAAGTGATGAAGAACTAATAGCCCAGAAATTTGACATGAAGTATCAGAGACGAAGCCGGAATTTTGGAGTGCAGAGTGTGTGCCATGTTTTGACAGCCACATGGATCTGGACTAGTTTATCGATTGCCTCTAGGCAGTGGAGCGTATCTTTGAGTACGAGGACGTCTAACCTGATAGAGGGGCAAAGCTAGCCGCCATCAATTTAAAGAAGAGCGTGTTGCTATGGTGGGAAAATTTGAAGAAAATACTTCAATGGGAAGGAAAAAACAAAATCATTACTTTGACTATGATAAAACGAAAGATGCAACGTAAGTACCTATCAGTTCTTTACAGACATGACATGTTCTTGAGGCAACATCACCGAGTGACCGTCACATCTCACAGGTAGAGTTCAATCTCAAGATCAAGCAGCAAGTGTACACCCAGTTGAGGTCAACCCTTCCTGAGGAGAAACTAATTCAGAGTGGAGAATAGGTGGAGCCAACCGACATTCTCAAATTTGTCCCAACCAGACAGTGCATTAAGTGCCATGGTTTTGGGCATAGTGCATCATATTGCCTATATAAGAGTATGATCTATTTTACTGAGCAAAGAGCAGTTAGATACTACAGAATGTGAGGACCTAAAGGAGGAGCATCAACTTCGAACTAATTAGGGAGAGATAAACGTCATTCAAGTTCAACCTATGAGAGCAACTTCAACAGGAGTAAAATCGGTTGTCCCAGAGGGTCATGAGTTCTAGAAATTGATAACAGACACATGAAAACCCCAAACAAGAGAATTTCAAAGTTTTCAAATATATCACCTACCTTTTGAGTTGCCTCTACTGTGAGAGGTCCAATATGTCAAAGATGGTAAGCTTTTGATCTACTTCTAGCAGTCCATATGAAATTATTTGGGTATTAAATTCAGTTTAATAATGTACCCACCGATATATGGCCAAATAAGGGAGATTGAGAGTTGTTCAACATGCCACATATTTCATTCTAGAGTTGGTTCCTCCATACGAATTTGTTTATCAGATGCACCCATCCGAGTAAGAGAATTGTAGGGGCAAATTATAAATTTAATGGTTCCAAAATTACTTTTTGAAAATCTACGTCTTTATATAGCTCCAGCCGAGGTTATGCCAAAAGAGTACAAATACTTATTCTATCAAAACCTCCAGCTCAGGTTTTGCAAAAAAAGTACAGATACTTATTCTATCGGAATGTGCTTTGGAATGACAATGCTTGCAGGATTGACTTACCAGGCAGTTACAATTGCTCCATCACTATCAATGTGACCAACCTGACTCTAGGCTATAAGGGGATAGTAACTTCGACAGAAGAGGTTGAAGCGCTCCCGATTCCGAGAGACTTACGCAGGATAGCAGGAGGGATCGCATGATCCCATGTCAGCACGAGTCGAGCAGCCGACTCCTGCGATTGGAGTAGAATAAAACCGAATGATGTTCCTTTTTTTCCTTTCCAATTTCCAATGCATTTCCTTTCATCCTTCCTTTCTAACCATTTCCCATATATGCGTTTTATTAGGATTGGATTCTCAGTTTTTTGCATAAGTTTGTTCGGGAGAGCCGTCAACACCTCAAGCTTTTCCTTTTAGGACTGTATCCAGGGGTCGAGTGGTGCTTCGTTTGTATCCCGCTCACAAAATGGTGATTATCCTCCCTTCTACCTTCCTCATCCTTCCCACACTACTCCCAACCGCTCCTTCCTTGATGCAACAATGCCTCTTTGCCGTCTACCTGCAATTCCAGCCGTACCAGACACCTCCCACTCTTTTATACTTGTTGCCACTTCCATAAAATTGCCTGAAATGCTGTCTTACCTCATCCCAGCACCCCAAAACAACCGCCCATTGTTGTTCCTTCCTTCCTAGCCGCTCCTCCCCCTCTTTGCTTCCGCCAACCCCATACCACCCGCTCCTTTGCTGCCACTGCTCGGAACACCCGCCCGTATCGACTCTTGCTGCTTGCTTGCTGTTCGAAACCTCGAAAACAACCACGTTAGTGTTCCTGCTTGTCTACCGCTCCTTTCTACCATCCAACCACCTTCCAGACCCTCACCGACCATCTCCATCACCCCTTTGATCCAACTCTAGTGAGAGTTAGTGTCATGTTTGTTACAATTTCAGAATTTTGTTTTGTGTGATTGTAATATTTACTTTTTCTGTTGTTGTTGGTTAACTCTGGTATTAATAAGACTATAACATTGTATTTTTGGTGCAGTTACTCAATAGCCTAGCCAATTTTTATAGGTGTGGTAGTTTGAAACCCCCATTTGTGGTGTCACAATATACAAACCGTGCATGATTCCTTAAGGTTTGGCAGGCAGACTTAAGATTCTCCTAAAATGCCCCATATGCAAGAGTGCATTGAGATGTTGAAGTATTCAATGAAAATAAGAATGCAATGGGTTTAAAACTGACATTCAAAATGCTCGTTGGACTATATAATATAAAAAGAATCAAAATATAAATACACACTAAGAACAAAATAAGAGTTTTGAAATTTTGCAAACATGTTGATAAAATTAAAATAAGATAATGCTGCTTCGACTAAAATTGAGAAGAATTCAAAAATTTAAAGAATCGTACTATCCTTTTGAAATGTTACACTCTTTTTTTGTAAGGTCATAATCATCACATGTTTGCATGATGTTTTCAAGCATTTTGAAATTTTACAAACTCTTTTTTTTTTAAATTATAATCATCTCATGTTGCATGATGTCTTCAAGCAAGTTGTCTTATCTATAAGTTAAGGTAATAAGTTTCACTAAACAAGTACGATCATCTATATCACTAGTGGTAGAGTTGACAATGTTTGTATCTATGTAGCCTCGACGTTTCTAAAAATGTGTCGTATTCGTGTTAGACACGTATCGACACTTGTCCGACACTGCAAAAAATATATTGAATTTTTTTCAGAAGCTAACACGTTCGGGATACACCTTAACACAACATCGAACGTGAACTCAACACTATTTTGAGAAAATGGGTCACGAGAACTAGAAAATTATACATATATGTATGACCTTAATTATATTTCAGAGTCGAAACCACCCCGTCTTTCGTCATTCTGAAGCTCCCTCTGACATTCATCAAAATCGAGTATTGAAGGTGCATCCAATATTCATTGAATGTGAGCATTAGTAATTCTTTTTTTGTAATCATAAGATTTTTTTAATTTTATTAGATAAGTTTGATGAACTTTTTTAAAACATGTTATATCTAATTTTACGAACTAATTTTTATTAACATGAGGTTTTATAATATAAATTAAATTTATTGAGTTAAATTTTATTCTTGCATAATTTGTGTTCTGATATTTTTAATAAAGAATAATGAAAAAAAATATTTTTTATATTAATAATTAATTAAATATAAAAATGTATCAATATCGTGTCTTTTCCTATTTTTTTTAATTATGTCGTGTCGCCATATCATGTTGTGTTGTGCCCGTGTGCTCGTATATGTGTTCGTGCTTCATAGGTTTGTATTAAAAAATAATGTTTAAAATTATCTCTCGATCAAATACAGCACAAGAATATTTTCATAGTGGGAATTGAACATTTGTAAGTTTCACCATATTATTTTTATTTTTATGCTTACAAACAGGGTTAAGATGATTTATAAAGAAATTTTGCTTTTGAATTATAACTCTCAGCTTTAAGATTATTAAAATAATCAATATACAAAGGAAAAGTTGACAAGATTTGTAACACTATAGTTTTTGTAACATATTCAATCAACATGAAATTACCGATTTGATCCCTATCAATAAGTATGCAAAATTGAGAAGGTCCAAAGTGAAAAAATGAAATTATTTAAATGCCTTAGTGATGGTCATCTTCATAAAAATCTCAACCGAGTGAATTTTCACTTAAATACCTCTAAAAACAGACAAAAAAATTATTTCAATTTTAAGCTAAGATAAATATACAGAAATCTCAAAAAAATACAAAATATAAAAGCACTTAAAAAGAAATCTAACACTTGAAGCTTAACGCGAAAATTCATTATCTTCTGCAATGATCTGCTGAGGGTGATAAATTTAAACTTAATAGTGTAAAAATTCAATGTCATATCAGGCTCACATTTAGAATCACACTAAAAAATTTCACATCAGAAAAAACATGGCATTTGTCTTCTGCTCTTGTGATTTTTTAGTCAAATGAGGTTGTAAAAAGTAATGATCATAATCATGAGAAATGACATCATTAAAATATAATCATGGTTAGAGCCTATAATATCTCTAATAACATAAATCCCTTGAATGGTGAATTATAGAAGCGAAGTTGATAGGACACGAAGATTTCTATTGAAATTATCTCCTTAGACAAATATCAATCCGAAGTCTACAATGTCCTCTTAGAACAACTTATAGTTGTTGACAAGGAACCTTAGATCAGGCTAGTTTAACTAACTCCTTTGACTAAATAGATAGGATTCGTGATAATTCAAGATAACATATAATGACCAGTTAATCAAACATTATATCTCATCACAGAAATGTTGGGTAATGTGGAGACCCGGTCCACCACATGTTAATTAGCTTCCTAATTAAGAGGACTTACCTACCGCCCACCTACTTTTCCACGTACCGCTCACCTATCACATCCCACCTACCTCCCACCTACCTCCCACCTACCGCTCACCTACCTCCAACCTACCGCTCACTTTGATTCTATAAATAGCCTCTTTTGGCTATTGGATGAAGAACAAGTCAAGTTCTCCAAGAGTGAAAGAGAGGAAGAGAGAAAGAGAGGAAGGGAGAGAAGAAAAATAGAGATTTTTCTTGTATACATCGAGGCGCTCGACGGTGTAATTCCTCGAAGTAATAAATTCCTCTGCAACTTCCGTGGACGTAGGCAAATTTGCCGAACCACGTAAATCTTTGTGTCGCTCTAGTGTTTTTTTGCGTGCAATTTTCTCGTTCCAATTTTTTGCTTTATTGTCGTCATTTTTTCACAACAACTGGTATTAGAGATTTTGGTTTGGATCTTAAGAAAAACGATGGGCGGAGACGAAGTGATGACATCGGGGATCGAGAAGTTCAATGACACAGATTTTGCTTACTGGAGGATGCAGATAGAGGACTACCTCTATGGAAAGAAACTTCATCTTTCGTTACTGAGAAAACGACGGAAAAGATGGACGAGGCGGAATGAAATCTGTTAGATCGACAAATTCTGGGGGTTATACGATTAAACCTGTCGAGATCGGTTGCCCACAACGTCATCAAGGAAAGAACTACTGCAGATCTCATGCAAGCTTTATCAGGTATGTATGAAAAGCCATCGACGAATAACAAGGTGCACTTGATGAAAAAGTTATTCAACTTGAAGATGACGGAAGGTGTGTACGTTGCTCAACACCTGAATGATTTCAATACTTATAACAAATCAATTGTCATACGTTGAAATTGATTTTGATGATGAGATACGTGCGTGCGATATTGTTGGCTTCGTTGTCGAATAGTTGGAAGTCGTGAGGATGGCGATTAACGAGTTATGCGAGTAAATCTAAACGCGAAATATGATGATATTCGTGTTTTGATTTTGGCCGAAGAGGTGCGCGAGAAAGATTCAGCGAGATCTCAGGTTCGAGTTCAGCACTAATTGTTGATTCCAGAGTGAGATCACAAGACAGAAACTCAAACAGAGGAAGATCAAAATCGAAGTACGGTCGACGAACAGCCTCGTTGGAATTATGGCGAAGTCGGCCACATAAAAGGAACTGTAGGAATCACTATGAAAAAGGAGAATGATGGCGCTAATGTTATAATCGAAGAAATACGGGATGCGTCTATTGCTGATGAGTTCACAGTTCTGTTGATGACTGGATACTGGATTCAGAGGCTTCCTTCCATACATCTTCCCACCGGGAGTTAATGTGAAATTATGTTGCTGGTGACTTTGGGAAGGTACATCCGGTCGATGGAAAAGCTCGGGACGTGGTGGGGATGGGAGACGTTGATATTGCACTCCCTAACGAAGAGCGAATGGACTTTGCAAAAGTCGGACACGTTCCTGAGTTGAAGAAAAACCTCATCTCTGTTGGGCAGCTCAATAAGGGTGGTTATTCGGTAGTATTCTCAGATAGCACCTGGAAGGTTACCAAAGGAGCATTAATACTGGCTCGGGTTGCAGAGAGCACGAGAGATCTGCGGCATTGCATGCGTGGACACATGAGTCAGAGGTGCATTATGGGGAAGCAGAAGAAGGTCAATTCCTTGAAAAGTGATAGAGCGCCAAAGGCAGGAAAACCGGACCTTGTACAGACAAATGATGGAGAACCACAGAGCTATGAAGAAATCTTGCAAGATGAGAACTCGAGCAAGTGGGAGCTGACCAAGGAGGAGATGGATTCCCTACCAGGGAATCAGACTTGGGAGTTGGCAAAATTTCCACTAATGAAGAAGGAATTGCACAACAACTGGGTGTACAAGGTGAATACTGCGCTTGATGGCAGTAAAAGGTACAAGGCTGGACTTGTTGAAAAGTGCTTTCGACGGGAGCGGGATAATGCACATGCGATGGGAGTTGTAAGAAGATACGGGAGCAGCCCGGAAAGAGCTTGGTGGTACGAGGCGACGTTGACGGTGATATGTCGGCGAGGGTGTTCTTGCGAGAAGGCGAAGTTGTGCTCGACTTCGGCTAGTCTTCGGCATGAAGACGGAAGCTTTGAGTTGCGGAGGTGGAGGAATGTCGAGGAAAGTGGAGGATATCGTGTTTGAGGAAAAGTTCGGTACATCCAGCGAGATGATGCGGCCTACGGGTGGTGCGGTGAGTGTCCCGGTCTCCGAGTGGGAGAATTGTTGAGTAATGTGGAGACCGGTCCGCTACGTGTTAATTGAGCTTCACAATTGAGAGAACTGCCTACCGCCGCACCTCTTTCCCCTCTTCGCTCACCTACCACATCCCACCTACCGCTCACCTACCTCCCACCTACCGCTCACCTTGATTCTATAAATAGCCTCTTTTGGCTATTGGATGAAGAACAAGCCAAGTTCTCCAAGAGAGAAAGAGAGGAAGAGAGAAAGAGAGGAAGGGAGAGAAGAAAAATAGAGATTTTTCTTGTATACGTTGAGGCGCTCGACGGTGTAATTCTTCGAAGTAATAAATTCCTCTGCAGCTCCGTGGACGTAGGCAAATTTGCCGAACCACGTCAATCTTTGTGTCGCTCTAGTGTTTTTTTGCGTGCAATTTTCTCGTTCCAATTTTTTGCTTTATTGTCGTCGTTTTTTCACAACAAGAAAGGGATAATTAATCACTTAGACTTACACCTATGGGAAATATGGAACAAAATCTTAAAGTTCTTACAAAATAAGAGTGCAACCTGTGGGAAGTGTATTATATAAAATCTAATATATTTTTTAAAAATTTGACTCGAAACTAACTCTCTCATAAGAGAGGGCATGAGTTTTCACAGCCCACATTTACTAGTCATCGGTTTTTATCCTAATTAGCGCTTTTGCATGAATAAGTTTTCTTCTTCGTTTGATGTGTTTGCTTATTTGACTTGCTGCTACTGGATCGCCTCTACAAATGTTGACCAAGGCCTAATCATGCAAATTTTGATAGCAACTTTTCATTTAATCTCTTTGCTATTTACTTATTTCATTTGCTATTGATCATACATGTTTAGAAATACGATACAAGGAATGCAAACTATGTATATATATATATGCTAGCGTAGATAATTATTCTTAATGCAACAATTAGAATGGAAACTAAATTCATACCTTCTACAGATTTTAATCCACGAAAAGCTGGGTCTCTTTCTTTGAGAACAACTTGAATATCACTTAAAATAAGAGCTGTAGCTATACCAGATCCCATTAAACCGCCACCAATAATAGCAACTTTTCTAATGGATCTTGGCACGAGTCCAACACCAGTGAGCTTAGGTACCTTTCCATAACATAGTATTAGAGAAAAGCAAAAGCATATCGACCGAAGCACAAATTTAAGCAATCATATTTGTACAAATCTAACATCTCAATCTTTACTTCTTTCTTTATCTTATATATATATATATCTCCGAATGTGTGTACATGAAATCAATCTTTTTTTTTTCTTTTTGATTTAGACTTTGAACTTAAATCAGCCAAAATCAATCAACTTCTATCTTATATAGATAATCACTGCCTAAAAAACATGTTGCAGTAAATTTTCTTGCTATTCTTTTATCTTTTAAAACTGAAATCTGCCCACTAAAGTAAAGAAAAGATAGATTGGGGAGTGTCGTTTGATACTTTTCCATTAAATCCTTTGTCTGGTTGGTTAAGGGCCTGTTTGTAGTGGCTGCAGCTTTTTAAAAATGTGATTGCAAAGTTATGATGGAGAAATCAACTATTTAGAAAGCTACGATGGGAGTAATTTTCTTACAGCCACCACAGCACTTTAATAGGCGAGGTTAAAAAAAAAAAATCGCCTCCTACCACATAAATTTCTAAAAAAAAATAATAAATCAGTTTGCAAGCAGAGCTATGATAGTGGTCTAAAATGTTAGACAGAAAATTGTGTCAAACAGACCCTTAGATATATTGTCTAGCAGAATGAATGAAAACAAAAAAAAGAAAAGAAACCTCTACAGCACTCTCTATATTGCTAATGCAAAATAGGTGGTACAGTGAAAAAATACAGTTTTTTTTTATTTTTTATTTATTTTTTATTATTATTATTATTATTAAAAGCGCAGAAAGAGGTACCTTAGAAGTTGCCCGTAGTGCAAAAAATACATGGACAAGACTTTTGGAAGTAATAGATAACACCAATTCCTTAAAAAGCATTGACTCCTGAAAATTAAATTCACTTGAGCTTATCAGTTGCTGAAGAAAAATATAAAGCGGCTTAAAATTGTTTAAAATTGTGAACTTTTGTGCAGAATCAGTAATACGCCTCTAACATATTCCGTTGGAATTTACATACATACCACCGAATTTCTATGTATTTACATATCTAACACCAAAACTTTACCTTTTTATATTTATAGCACCAAATCTTTCATATCACATAAAAAATACCACCATTTAAACTTCTAAAAAGAAAAATACAACTTTTCGTACACCCATAGTTATGTAAAAATTTGAAGTTTAGGTGTCAGATAAATAAACACATAGGAATTGAGTGATGTGAATGTAAATCTGCCTTCCTTTCTTTTAGCTTCATGAAAGGGAGTGCATGTGCAGTTTGGCAGTATTGCGGTGGTATTGTGGTGAATAAATTTGCACCTACTCTGTCCTTAATATTTTTTTTTCTTTCATGAAATAAGAGTTCTAGCTGCCATTGTTTACCTGTTTCATGCACATCAAGAAATTGAAGAAAATACGAAATTTCTTACTTTGAGAAGCCCGGCATTTCCCCCATGAAATATGCCCTCCGCAATGGCGTCAATGCATGCTTGCTTCTGCGGCGTATTTGAAGCAGTTCTTTCAGCATCTTTCCTGGAAGCATACAGTTTCTGACTTGTCTCATAAAGCGCACTAAGTCTGTCAGTTCGATGAAGCGATTTAGTCCAAGCTTTCCGTCCTTGAGCAATATCTAATGCCCAACGTCTTGCTACGGTAAGCAATTGTGCAGGAGGAGTGATCTCATCAACGAGGCCATTCTTATATCCTTCTTCGGCTTTTATAGGCTTGGACAGCTGCATGGAATTGTAATGGATGCTTTAGGGAGAATTTAAAGATGAAATCTATCTCATGATGGCAGAATTTTAGGAATCAACGGCATTCTTCATGAATTCTGATTTAATAATAATAGTTTAGCATGCAAAAGATTTGAAATTTAGAATCAGGTTGGTATTCACAAGGAAATTTATGGACGTAGATATATACAACGTATCTATATAAGATGGCTCATAGTTTTCTTTTGGGCACCATTGCTTTTCTTTATTTTGGGATAATTACATGGAGAGCACCTGAAATATTGATATTTTCAAATTAATCACCCAGGTGATTTTTTTGAACTACTGTAACAATATATGTTTATGTGCCATGATCAAACTACTAAGACTTTGATAAAAATGAAAAATAAGGATTGGGTTTTTATCATAAATTTTGATCTTTTAGTGTGAATTTGAAAATTAAATGAGACTGGTTGATTTATAAATGGGGAGTTTCGGGTGATTTGTATGTAATTGCGCTGTTTTTATTATATAAAACATGTTCTTAAGCTAGGAAGTATAAACAGTTTAAATGTCTTTCAAGTCTTATAGTATATAAAATGCAATTAAAAAATTGCGCTATTTCAACTTTTAGAAGTTAAACAATAGTATTTTAGATGTGTTACGAAAGAATTTGGTGACATAAATGTAAAAAAGCAAAATTTGCATGTTAGATATGTAAATACATAAGGATTAGGTGGTATGTACGTAGATACCCCTAAATTTTGTTGTCTAGGGTGAATGCTTAGCAGGCGCTTCAGCGCCAAACTTATCCGCTCTCTATTCCCTCTTCTGCATTCCACAAACAGTTTTCCCATCCCAATCTTCTTCTCAAGCCCGATCATACAGCAGCAATAGCTGCTCCGCCACCTACCTGAAACTCTATGTTTCTGCTCACATTGTGAGCAGCACAGTTCCTCTTGCATCCACTACTACCAAGAAAATTGCAGGAGAACCTGCTGGAGAATGGCATCAACGATAAATGCTGTGTGTGTGAAAGAGAGAAGTGGCGACCTGAAGCTTGCGGAGAAAGCCTGGACTGTGCTAGAGGTGCGTGACAAAGAACGGGTCATGTGCTTACAGATTGAGGAGCTTGAACCCGTTTGAAAAAGTAATCAGTTGCCACTAAGATAAACTTTCTCAGACTTTTGGAATGGGGAAATGTACTGAGGAAGTTGAATCTCCAAACAGTGAATGCTCAGGGACTCATGATCGGCTGCAATTTATGAGAGAGTTGTTAGTGCATATGAGCAACCATCGGTTGCCTCCTCCAAAATAACCTCTCAAACCAGATTACATTTTTGGTTCAGATGTAAGTTTTAGTGTCTTCTAAGGTGAATTTTATGTCTGTTGATTCGAAGTTGGTTTGTGTTGTGGTAAAAATCGACTTGGCTAGAAAATTAAAGAATGCAAAAAAAAAAAAAAAAAAACACAAAGAACACAAGCAATTTACGTGGTTCGATCCAAAAGGATCTACATCCACGGGAGGGAAACCATCATCAATGTTACTAAGACAAATACAAGAGAAGTACATAGCTTTATGATGAGCCCTCATCTTTGTGGCCTCACTCTTGCTCCCAAGACCCTTCAAGATGCTCTCCTCACCTTCCTCCCAAGCTAATCTTTCTCTCTTCGATTCTTGGACGAGAATTCCTTACTTGCCTCTCACATTCACCCTTAGCCTTAAGCCTCACCCACCCACATCTATTTAATATAGAAGGAGCCTAAACAAGAGGCTTAAAGGATGGGCAAAAGTACAAGAATACCCCTTTGTCTTTAGTCAATTGTGAGTCATTATTAACAATTCTCCACCTTGACTCTCAATTTCGAAGCTCTGAAAAGATGATTCCCTCCACCTGGCCCCCCTCTGAGGGAGCCCTCAGCCCGTGGTAAAGTTCACTAAGTCCAAACAATGTTTGAACTTAGCTATAGGTAGCGCCTTGGTGAGCATATCAGCAGGGTTCTCCTCAGTAGGTATCTTCTCCACCACTATTGAGCCTTTGGCGACGACATCCCTCACAAAATGAAGCTTCACATCAATGTGCTTGGACCTTTCATGGAAGACACGATTCTCGATGAGATGAATAGTGCTTTGATTGTCGCAGAACACAGTTACCACATTTTGAGGTATCCCAAGCTCTTCAGCCATGCCTTTTAGCCACATGGCTTCCTTGATTGCTTCAGTTACGGTGATGTACTCAGCCTCTGTAGTTGAGAGAGCAACGACGGATTGAAGATTAGACTTCCAACTAACGCGATGCGAAGACGGTGAAAATGAATCGGTCGGTGATTTCACGGTGTCGATGCTTCCAGCATAATCGGAATCCACGTAACCAACTATCTTTTCTTCATTGTCTTCCTGTCTTTTAAAGAGTAGCCCCAAATCAGTAGTACTTCTTAAGTATCTCAGGATCCATTTTATTGCTTCCAGGTGAGTACGCACTGGATTAGCCATGAACACTGCTAACAACAACGACGGCGTAGGCTAGATGCGGTACTGTCGCAAACCATACCATACATGATGCTACCAACCCACCTGGCGTAGGGGACACCCTCCATGTATTCTTTTTCGCTCGGTCTCGAGTGCTTGAGAATTCGATAATTTGAAGTCGCGACCGATCGGTGTTACAGCACAGCAGCCATGTACATATTGAACTTTGCCAGAAGCTTTCGAATATAAGACTTACGAGATAAGAATAAGTGCGCCCTTTTCTGTCTCTCTTAATCTCCATCCCTAGGATCTTTGTAGCAGGTCCTAGGTCTTTCATATCAAATTCAGAATTGAGCATACCTTTGATCTTCTGGACTTCCTCCCTGTTTTTGCTTGCTACTAACATATCATCTACATATAAGAGCAAGTACGTACTTATTTCACTGTCTTGCCACTTCATGTATACACATAGCTGTCGTAGGCTAGCTTCGACAAAGCCGATCTTCATCATGAACTCATCAAATCGTTTGTACCATTGTACTGAGGGCTTTGTTTCAATCCATACAAAGCTTTCTTCGTGAGCGAACTTTGTCCTTAGTCTCCGGTGCGCTGTACCCATCCGATGTGATCCGTGTAGATGGTTTCTTCAAGCTCTCCATGTAGGAACACAGTTTTAACATCTTGCTGCTCTAATTCCAAATTGAATTGAACTGCTAGTGCTAGAACCATCCTAATGGAGCAATGCTTTACCATAGGCGAGAAAGTTTCGTTGAAGTCGATTTCTTCTACCTGAGTGAATCCCTTTGCAACGAGTCTGGCTTTGTATCTGATCTTTTCAATACACAGTGTGCCTTCCTTTTCTTAAAGGTCCACTCGCAACCAACTACACGTTTGTTCGTTGGTCGATCCACAAGTTCCCAAGTCTTGTTCTTCATCGGAGAAGTCATTTCCTCATTCATGGCGTCAACCCATTTATTTCTTTCCTTGCTCTTTAAAGCTTCCTTATAGTTGTTCGGTTCGAACTTCTTCTATCGCTTCAGAACACTCAAGGCGTAGAAGATCATATCCGCACGACCGTATCTCTCCGGCGGTACGATAGTTCTTCTTTGTCCGTCTCTTGTCGACTCGTAATCATCCGATCCGTTTTACGGTTCGTCTCTCGTCGATCTTCTGCCACTTCATCCCGATTGTTCACGATGATCCTTTGATCGATCAAAGTTTGTAGTTGTTGCAGCTCCACCTCAATAGAAGAACCCTTCTTAGCGGCACTGTTTTTGGTAACGTAGCTTTGCAGATTTGCCATTTGGGATTCATCGAATGTCGCGTCTCTGCTGATGATGCATTTTTGTTGATCTAGACACCAAAGTTTGTAACCCTTAGTTCCAGGTGGATATCCAATGAAAATGCACTTCAAGCTCTTGCTTCAGAACTTATCCTGTATAACATGAGCGTAAGCAATACATCCAAAAACTTTCGAGTTATCGTAGTTACTCGGTTTCCCGTACCACATCTCCGAAGGAGTCTTCGTATCGATAGTTGTCGATGGACATCTGTTGATAAGGTAGCAGGCGGTTGACACAGCTTCACCCCAGAAACTTTTGGGTAGACCTGCATTCAGCAATATACACCTTACTCTCTCTAGGAGAGTCCTGTTCATCCTCTAAGCTAGGCCATTCTGTTGAGGAGTGTTTCGGACTGTCTTGTGTCTTGTGATGTCATTCTTTCTGCACAGCTCCTCAAACTGTTTTGAACAATACTCTAAACCATTATCAGTTCTCAAGTGCTTCAGTTTTGCTCCCGTCTTGTTTTCGGTGAGAGTTAACCGGTCCACGAGTCAGATGAAAAGCTTCATCCTTAGTTTTAAGGATGAAGACCCATACCTTCCTGGTGTAGTCGTCAATGATAGACATGAAGTATCTGCTTCCTCTATGAGTCTGAGTTCTGGCTGGCCCCCATAGATCACTGTGTATGTAATCAAGTGGCTTCTTCGATGTATGATTTCCGGTAGAGAACTTCACCTTGGTAGCCTTCCCCAGTACACACTGTTCACAGAATTTTAATTTCTTGACTCGATCTCCGCATAACGGATTCTCGTTGGACAGCTCTTGTAAGCCTCTTTCACTTACATGCCCAGTCTCATATGCCATAATCTGTCCCGTCGGTCTCGATTGAACCGCATTTGAGAAGTTCCGATGACGGTTCTTCCAACTAGATAGTATAGCCCATTCTTTCGACCCCTTTCATGACGATGAGTGAACCTTTGACGACTACGATGCGGCCATTCTCTGCCTCGAACGTGTATCCACTCGACTCGAGTACTGCAAAGAGATCGGATTTCTTTTAAGCTCGGAACGTACCGACGTGTTGAAGTATCCGCTCGGCTCCATCGAACATCTTTATTCTTATTGTTCCGCTGCCAAGTACCACCGCAAGCTTTATTATCTCCAAGTGAAACGTGACCCGCCGTTTGCCGGTTGCGGTGTCTCGAACCGGTCTTTGTGAGGGCACATGTGGAAGGAGCACCCGAGATCGAGGATCCACTCCTTGTCGGATTCCGATTCGATATCACCGAAGCCTCGCTCGAATCATAACCATACGAGGCTACACTTGCTTCTCCATAATCTTTAGGCTTTTTACGAAAACTTTTCTTTCTATCCGGACAGTTCCTCCTGAAGTGTCCTTCTTTGTGGCGATGGTAACACCTGTTAGATCTCTTGAAGACCGACTTCGCTTTTTTCTGAATTTTGATCCGTTACGATCACTTTTGGAACCTTTCTTACTCGGTCTTCCTCTAACGATCGGATCGTCTCCGCCGAGCTTCTTCTTTCATGTCGTGCTTCTTCGAAGTTCCTTGGCTCGATCGGCGATTGAACCTCTTCCAAAGTAATAGTACGTACCCTTCCATAGAGCATCGCATCCCCGAAATGCTCGTAGCTCTTAGGAATAGAGTTTAACGGCGACGAGTGCCTTATCCTTGTCATCCATCTTGACATCGATGTTTTCAAGATCATCTATGATCTTGTTGAACTCGTCAATCTGTTCCGAAACTGATTTGTCTTCGTGCATTTTGAATGAGTATAAGCGCTGCTTCAGAAAAAGTCTGTTAGCCAGAGATTTATTCATATAAAGTACCTCAAGTTTAGCCCAAAGTGATTGTGCAGTTGTCTCCCTCGATACCTCTCTCAGAACTTTGTCGCCCAAACTTAGAATTATCAGACTGTGAGCCCTGTCCAGAATGACGTTCTTCTCTTTCTCGGTCATGTCGGACGGCAATGCTTCGCCGAACCCTGCAGAGCTTCGCAACACCTCGCTGAACCAGTAGAGCTCTCATCTTTACTCTCCACAAGCCGAAGTCATTTTTCCCTGTGAATTTCTCGATATCAAATTTAGCAGAACCCATTGTTCCGCCAAACAGCTTTTCACACTAAGATCTTCCAACTGAAACTGAAAACGCCAAAGAACCCAGCTGCCGAGTTCCTCCTTGCTGTACCTCCAATTGTTAGGAAACCGGACCGCCTATGCACCAAGATCTTCAACAGGACTGAACTCCTGCAGAATTTCCTGTAGATGGGGAAAAGCTGAATAACCAAATTGCAAAATCTGTCGCACTTCCTGGAAACGAAACCTTGGAATGACCAGTGAAATCCACTGTTCTAATTCTGCCGAATTCCTTGTGGTAGCCGAACTCGGTAGCAGCCGAATATGCTACAGTGGAAGTGTCGAATTCCCTGCTGAGAAGAGTCCTAGCAAAACAAGATTTCTTTCCTCCGCAACATTGTGATCCCCCTCTCGAACAGTCGCTGCCTGCTCGCGCCGAATGACGCGAACACCGGAAGCGAACAAACTTGCTTCTTCGCGCCTGAGACCGAGCGAACCCCGCCTGAGCAGCGCCACGCCTCACCTGCTCGAACCACCAAGCTGCTGCGAAGTCCTGCGCGAACTCCCTGAGTTGCCGAATTTCTGGACTGCCCTGTCGTCTCCTGCCTGTGTCGCGCCTGTTCAACCGAACTGCCGCGAACTCTGCTGGCCGAAGGAATCCAAGATCCCTTAGATTTCCTCCTCCGGTCCCGAGCCGAATAGGACCGTTGAACACCTCTCTGCAATCTTCCGTTCTTGGATGCCAAGAAGTGTCGAATTCCTTTCTTGTCCTTTACCGCCGAAGAACACCTGCTGTTATTGTTCGGCACCTGCTTGGAATGCCGAAGTCTGCTTCAGTTCGAACAAGAACCTGCAGTTCGCCTCCCCTTGGACTGGAGGTTGAAGACCTGGACTGCCGATGAGCCTTGCAACGGGCCTGACGAATGGAGTCCCGAGAAAATCTCCTGGCTGCCAAATACGCACCTGCAACTAGGAGGGAAGGAAAGATAAGTGCAAAATTCTCTACAGAACTTCTGGACTCCTCTTTCTCCTGCTGCGGTTCTTGGATGTCGAATTAGGTGAAGACAACCACACGAAAGAACTCCTCCCTTAGCCCAATAAATTCCTTGCTTCTTGATGGAGATTGGCGGAACTTGAATGCCTCAGCCACATCATCTTTCCTCCTTCCAAGAACAAGAGGGAATTCCAAGAATTGAACCCTGCTTTGATTCCTCCTATAGCCGAGCACCTGCTACAGTCAAATGCCAAATTCTTGTAGCCGAGAAATGTCGATTTCCCACAGACGGCGCCAATTGTTGTGGTAAAAAATCGACTTGGCTAGAAAATTAAAGAATGCAAACAAAAAAAAAAAACACAAAGAACACAAGCAATTTACGTGGTTCGATCCAAAAGGATCTACATCCACGGGAGGGAAACCATCATCAATGTTACTAAGACAAATACAAGAGAGTACATAGCTTTATGATGAGCCCTCATCTTTGTGGCCTCACTCTTGCTCCCAAGACCCTTCAAGATGCTCTCCTCACCTTCCTCCCAAGCTAATCTTCCTCTCTTCAATTCTTGGACAGAATTCCTTACTTGCCTCTCACATTCACCCTTAGCCTTAAGCCTCACCCACCCACATCTATTTAATATAGAAGGAGCCTAAACAAGAGGCTTAAAGGATGGGCAAAAGTACAAGAATACCCCTTTGTCTTTAGTCAATTGTGAGTCACTATTAACAGTTTGATTATTAGCCTAAATTGTCCCTGACTGACGTTAGGATATTGTCGCTCTCAAATGAAGAGTCAAATCTTCCTTGATCTCCAGTCACCTAGGCTCCCTTATGAGTGACTTCTACGATCGGCCAAGTTTACTTCTTTCAGGATGCTCATGATTTCATTCTCCTTGACACTTCAAAGGTGTAATGAGATTGTGGATCTTCTGAAAAACTCTCCATCAATGAGTATACAATGAGCCGACTTGATTTTGAACTTTCTGAGATATTTAACATAGGTAGGTACCACTCCTATTCTAAAGAACTCGATGTACGGATCCACCAGCTCGATTCTCCCCATAAATTTACTTCCAATCACCTCGGCACGTCTGCTTCTTCAATTATTAGGCGAACTGATTTTTGTGGTACTCTTCCATTAGGATTGCTCTACTTGAAATAAACTATTGTTCCGTGCGGACGTGTTCAATTTTGAAGAATTTAAACTTTATTATTTATGTATTGACATTAAGGAGATTTTTCACCATCAACTCTTCACTAGCTACATACTGATCGTTTGTCTGGTTGACTATTAGTTGAGAGTCGGAGTGGACCAGTTGGTGCTTCACACTTATTCCTTGGGCAGACTTGATGACTTCATAATTGATTTGATTACTAGTGGTCTCAAAATTTATTGTATTGAATGGTCTGAGGAAATACTAGTTGGGCTTGAGTACTACACCGAGACCAGCTGCTTGACAACTAGATGATCCACTTAGTGTCCACAGTGCTTCTTTATCTACAGTCATCGCTTGTTTGTCATTGGGCTTGAAAAAATCGAGTAGGAAGTTTGCTACAGATTGTGCTTTAACTGTTATTTGTGGCGTGTAAGGGATATTAAGTTTGCTCAACTCTACGGTTTACTTCAAAAGCCGACCTGAATGTTGAGCTTCGGTGAGCGCCGACTTTAAGGGATTGTCCATCACTTCTTTTATTGTATGTGCCTGGAAATATGGGCAATATTTTTTTATTTAAAATAATTAAAACAAGAGTTAATTTTTACATAATTGGTACTTGAGTTCAACTCCTCTTGAGATCTTACTGACATTATATACTGGAAATTGCTTTTTAAGTCTTCTTGCAAATATGTACAAAACTAATCACTTCTGAGCTGACTCCGGGATATAATAATAAATTCTCACCTAACCTCATACCATGCAGCAGTGGTAAAGACCACAATAAACCCTTTCTTTTGGTGAACCCTTGTTTATACCCTTTAGTCAAAGCAAAGTGTTTTTCACTCAAAACTTTGAAGAAAGCCGAGCATTTATCTCTGGGTTTTGAAAGGTAACGACTTAAGCCTCCAATTTGGCCAATTAATATTTGTAACTCCTTGGTGCTTCGAGGTTATGCATTACTAGGATAACTTTTATTTTTTCCTGATTTATTTTGATGCATTCTAGAGTGAGTAGGCATCCTGATAATTTTTTTGACCCAACACTAAATTTGCTCTTAAGCGAGTTTAATTTTATATTAAACTTACTTAAGGTTTTGAAAGTCTCAATATGTTGCTCTAGTGATTTATTTTTAACCAGCACTACATTGACATAAATTTTAATATTTGTTCCCTTTTTGTCTATTAAAGATCACATCCATCATTCATTAGTAAGTGACACTAAAAGACTTAAGCCTAAAATGCATTGCATTGTAATAATATATACTATTTTTGGTGATAAATGATGTCTTCTCGACGCAGGTTGGATACATCTTGATTTGATGATATTTGAAAAAAAACATCTAGAAAGGTCGTGATCGAGTAGCCGATAGTGGATTTTACTAGTGCCTCAATTCATGGTAAAAAATAGCTATCTTTGGGGTAAACTGAATTCAGGTTCACGAAGTCAACACATATCATTCATTTACTGTTGAAATTCGACATTATTATTACATTCTCGACCCTGTTTAAATATTGAACTCCTTTGTTATACCCTGCATCCAATAGCTTCTATACTTCTCGTCGAATGTGTTGTGCCAGAGTATTGTCGATAAGTCCCATCTTCTGCTTTCACAGACCGAGCTCTTGAATTCATGTTGAGCCTGTGACATGTGACCTCGATGTCAACTTCTGACGATTGTTTAATTGACTAGGCAAACACGTTATTCTTATAGGACAACAATCAATTCATCGTTTTGCCCTACATCAAAAATAGTAATAAATCGGAGCATTTAGTTGTTTCTCCCTTGACAGCATTTCTTGTATGGCTTTATTTGTCTATAAACCACTTACTTTATCTGTGTCGAGTTGCAGTATCTCCTTAAGCATTCTGCCTACCACCCACATATAGTAGGTGCAAGATTGTTCCATGTCTCTCTGTTATGTTATCACCTCTCCACTGCTTGGGAACTTGACAACAATGTATATGTTCAAATGATAACTTTGAAGGAGTTGAAAAGGGTGTGGCTAAAGATTGCGTTATAAGTTGTTGGAGAGTCTACTATAGTGAAGTTGATCATTACAATAAATTGCTTGTTCTTTTTAGTCGAGTAGTTAGTAGTGTTATAAATCTCATAGCTTTTTTCTTCTCTCATGAGAAGTTGAATAGTGGCCCAAAGGTCGAGACCAGGTATGAAGGGTTGAGGTCCATTTTATCACACTTTTGATGAGAATGAGAATGTTGTCTGATTGGTAGTTCACAATCAATATGATGGTCATGATTGCATCACTGTATGGGTTCACCTTGGTGGGCAGATCCTTGATAGTAAAGGCAATAGGTAACTGAGTAGCGTCAATATGAAATCATAAAGTAAACTTCTCTTGAACAAAGATTTGTCACGGGCCTTTAGTCATTCCCTGCCTAGAGTAGTTGGTAGTATGCACGCTATGTGGATCGCCTGAATTTTAGATGGTTCGTTGTGGGTTTCATTGGCACGTGCCTTTTTTGTCTCTTGGTAACCACGTATAATGTAATTAATTCTATCAATTTTGTAATCTTAATCAATTATTCAATTAGATAACATAGACATGCATTCCTTAGTATTATGATAGATAATGGTACACATAATATCTTTGTGAGTCACACAAATGACCCTCAACCTTCATCGACATTAATTTTCGAAAATAAACTTTATTGTGGATAGCCTCCTTAATCTCAACCATTGAAACTTTTAATGGCGTTTGTGCAGGTAATTGATGGATGGATGGTGACGGCCTCCTCTCCACCGAGTGGTTAATTCAACTCTCCCTATATTGAATTCACCTTTCATTGGACGACTTCAACGCTCTTGGAATTGTGCTCTTTTTTGAAAGAATGGGGTTGGCACTATCTCGAGATTTGGTCTAATCTCTGTTGACCTGACTAAAACTCCTTTTTGGTGAACAAGGTTCCTTGCGTCTCGCACCGGAGGTGTTGTGCTTAGAGCTGCACTCCTCACCAGAAATGTGGTTGTTGATGTGTTACAACAAATCATATAAAGTTTTTGCACAGAAAGGGTCTTCTCTCAAACTCTATGAGAGCATCACATGTGTTATTGCAGGTTCAAGGTTTGTAATCTCTAGCATCTCCTTTTGGAAATGAGTGATAAAGGCCTACAGGGATACCGTTAGCTCTTAGCAAATTTGCAAGGGAGCATGTGAACTCTTTTGCGACTTATACAAGCTATCAAATTGTATTATTGCAAGCTAGCAAATAGTGTAAGAAATATGCTCTTAAAATTTACATAAATGACCTCTCCTAGCACAAACTGTTGAACCACCTAAGTGCCAACTCCTTTTAGAGTCATAAAGAATAAACAACACTCTATAGAATCATTTAATCTAAGCAGACAGACCATTGATTCAAATAGAGTAATGTGGTCAAAGGATCAAATTGAATCTTATGATATTTTAAGGATATAATCTTAAGGGTCTGTTTGGTTCGATTGCAGATCTACAGAACTTTGCAGTGCATGTGCTATATCTACAGGGAAGCATTATGCGGGAAAGTTACTATCTGTTTGGTTCGTAATGTGGGAAAACAGCTGCGGGGCACCTGTATGTGAAAATATTGACCTACATAAAATGAATTGCTGAATGATCGTAGGTTTACAATTATAGGCAAATGAATTTTTGTTAGCCATTCCAAATATTTCTTTAAGCAAGTTAATATTCAATCAAACAAGCAAAATTTAATAAACCACACTGCTCACTGAATACCATTCTGAACCAACTAGTTCCATGGAAGAAATAAAACCTGTTATTATTACCTCAATGATGGAAGCAAGACACAATTTAACAATCTAAAAAGAAGATTTAAAGTATTAAAGCACCATAGACTACCATCTCTCATGAGCAGAATCCCATTGTATCTTCACCACACACTCAAACCATGTTAAAGGATGAACATCAATGCATTAATCTTCCATTACCAATATGCGATGTTTCTTTCTTAGAAAAGAATGGCATGAATGAGAGACTTGAAACAAGCGTTCATCAACAAGTAACACATCAAAAGCATTACAAAGCTTTGAAAGTATTAAAACAAATAAAGTTTGACCCTAAATTCAGCCAAAATTGTAAATTTTAGCAAGGTTTGTAGATCAAGGGAAATCAACATTATCATAAACAGAACTCGGATCTACCATAAACATGAGGTGGTTGATTTGAATAACTCATGTTACCCTTTGGGGCCTTGGGCTCAACTTTCCAGGAAAAAAAAAAAACTTAGCAGCAAATATGCCCTGCAAGGATTCATAACATCCCGTGCTCAATCAATGAATTATTTAAACAACAATATCAAAAAGAAATAATCAGATTAAGCAAACAAGCAATCAGGTACATTGCCCATAGCAGAAACCTAACTGAAACAAAAAAAAAAAAAAGCCAAAGAACCTAAGATCCACTCTGGATTTAAGAAATTTGACTCCCAATTCAGCTTGCAGATCCAAACGCCAAAGAAAAGCACATAAAAACAATAGTGCAATCAAATAAAATCAAGAATTTAGCTCTTCTTCTAACAAGAAAACGCACCACCGAATCCCCTTCCCGGCGAATCATGACCAACTCGTTCCTCTTGTAAGATCCGGCAACCAAGCCCGCATTGGCCTCCATCGCCTCGATTCTCCAAACAAAACCTGTTTCCTCAACTACTTCACGAGTGAGATCTTCACAAAAACATTTGCTTGCAAGCTGAAAAATGGGATCCGTCTTCAATTCGCCCGCAAGATTGCTCCTTCTCACACTCCCTCCGCTGCATAACAGGTTCCTCCCTTCTTCTCCCACTATCCCTCCATCACAAGCATTCTCCTCTTCCTCCTCTCCTTTATCGCAAGAAGCACGGGCTGGAGGAAGAAGATCGGAGGAGGAAGAAGCGCGGGCAGGAAGAAGAAGATCGGAGGAGGAAGAAGCTCCTCGCAGCTCACGATGACGAACGCAGTGGCCGAAGCCAGGCCGCGGGGTCGATCCCGCGGTCGGCTTCTTCGTAACTTCGCGGCAGCTGTGCCGCGAAGTCGTTAAACAAACGAAGAAAAAAAGGGCGCGGCGGCTTTCACTGACCGCGCCGCGCCCTAAAGCTTTAACCAAACGGAGCCTAAATCTCTCTTGGGCCTCTGTCTCAGAGATCTCCTTAGCAAAAATATTCTTCAGTTGATATCATCTTGGTGTTTCAGTTCGCCATATTTTCCTTCGTACCTGAGGGGACTGAACCAACATTGTTGAGATGATATATATCATCCTTGTGCGCTAGAGTGGGGATTGAGGTCCTTCTGCTGTTAGTGTTGAGTACTCTTCTTTGCTGCATTACTAATTTTGGAGATAGAGAGCACTCACCTTGGCACTTATTCTAGTGTTTCTCTTATTACTATCATCATCTGGTCTTTTAATTCGTTGATTTGTTGTATCACAAAATTCGTTGATTTGTTGTATCACAAATTCTCCGGGACAATCTATGTTACCAGTGATTTTGCTTCGCGCAGCTTCTTGTGTGAATATTCTTCTTATATATGACATTATCCACGCATATTATACTTTTCAGGATATTAAATCCTTATTTGTCTACGAATCCACACCACCAAGGAAATAGCTGAAGGAAGGTTTTTTAAATATCTAGAAAATTTTCCCTTGCATTATAGTGATCACTCTTATTTATTCAGGGATCGGCCTATGTGTTATCCAGTACTTAATACACTCGAATACTAAAAGATCCTCAGTTTAGAACTCGTCTTCTTATAATATAGCTGTTATAATTAGTATTATTTTGGTTCCTCTCCATGGATAACTGTTTTTTATAAAACATATTTTCTCAAGTTTAATATGCATGTAATGCCTCTGTTGATCAACTTTCTATATGGGCGAGGTGATATCATGGACAGTTAGGCTAATTCGGTCATGAGTTGAGTTGAGCTTTCTTAGTGAGATATCAAGCTGTCTCAGTCTCGTCGAGAATCTGTGCATTGATCATCATAGGCGAGCTATTGATCATAACTTCCTAATTAAGTAGATCAGTCGAATTGATCTAGCCGAACTATCTAATGGAATCGATGAGCTCTCTCTCTTCATATCTTGTAACCGCTCTGAACACGATCAATAGACTTTGAGCCATACATCTATATATAGTTTTATGAGGATATACGCCACACTATTCTTATGTATTTACGTATCTAAAACCTAAACTTTAATATTTACTAATACAGCATTCAAATCATTTATATCATATCAAAAATACTCTCAGTATTAACTTTTAAAAGTAAAATGCATTTTTTCATGCATATTGTTCTGATGCCATTATGAAAATAAAATGTTATATATATATATATATATATATATATATATATATATATATATATATATATATATATATATATATATATAATAATCAAACTTTAGGTGTTAGACATGTAAATACATAAGAATTATAAGGTGTATTCGTAAATTTTGCTACTTGTTAATTCTTCATTGCTCTAAGCTGCAGTCAGATTGAATAGAAGTTTTAGTTAATATTAGACAACAATGCACTTCAGCCGGTTTATAAATAAATAAATAAATAAAATACATTAAAAAATATTTAATCTGCGCATAGAAATTAAAATGTTCAACCTGAGGTATTCTGATAAAACAAGTTACACAACTCACCAGCAGCATTTGCATGGCCTTCTGCAGCCCAACCAGCCTGGGAAGACGCTGTGTGCCTTCAGAGAAAAAACACAGATCATAAATTCAATACGTTTATGAGAAAATTTAACTCAAAACTGTTCGGCTCTCTACCTCCAGAGCCAGGAATAAGTCCAAGAGACAGCTCTGGCAACCCTAGTTGAGCATCTGGAGTAGATATTCGAGCATGACATCCCTGCAAAAATGGTACAGAAAAGGAGAGCTAAAGTTGCCAAAAACAGCTTTATGATTTATTTTAGCAGAATGAGAAGGTTAGAAATGTTAACAAACCATAGCCATCTCCAAACCACCTCCTAGAGCAAGTCCTTGAATAGCTGCAACTGAAGGTTTTTTTGCATCTGAATTGGCAGCAAAAAATGTCTCAGGGCATTTACATACATACCACCTAATTCCTATGTATTTACATATCTAACAACTAAATTTTAGTTCTTTTAGATTTATGCCACCCAAATCTTTCATATCACATAAATAATACCATATTTTTAACTTTTAAAAAGTGAAATACATATTTTCATGAGAAAATATTACATATGTGCGGACAACGGTAGATGAGATTGCGTAATTTCACTTAGATGTGACACAGCATTCCCATTCACTGTTGTTCCCACATAATTACAAAGCATGTAATTTTTTGCCCGGTTTCATGCATAGATAAGGTGTTATGTAACGTAAGAATTGAAGTTTAGTGTGTTAGGTATGTAAATACGTAGGAATTTAGTGTTATGTATGTAAGTATTCCTTATTATTATTATTATTATTTTTATGGATTATACAAGTCATGCAATCACAGTAAGAACCTTCAATGGTGTTCATAAACAGGTCAATAGATACATCAGGCAAAAGTGATAGATCCCCTGCCAGGTTGAGACACATGAGCAAAGTTCATCATGGAGGCGCAATAATAAATTGTTTTCATTCTCTTTTGAGTCTTCAAACCTGTTTTCTGAACTTCAACAAACACGTTTATATCGAAGCCGCCAGAAAACTTCCCAGACTCACCTAAAGAAATAGCAATTTTAAGGAATTTAAACATTATTAATTAGTATGAGTGATAATTAACAATGTCAGTGCCTAATTCACGTAAATTGTGCCAGGGAAAGGAAAGAAAAAAATACATAGTTAATATTCATAAATAAAGAGGCCTAAATGGCATACTTCAGTTGACATGCTGTCTTTGTAACATACTTTTCAGTGATTTTTACTCACATTTTGCAAAGATTTTATGATCCGATTTTATATTGTCTATATGAACAAACCTCTATATTAATTATTCATTCTCGTGACGGTAAAGAACATTCGATTATGATTAATCGTTATTTGCTAATTGCCAAATATGTAATAGTAACAGTTTGCTTTTAGATTGAAAATATATTACTTTTTGTTTAGAGCAGTTGTTAAGGGAAATGATGACAAAGTTGATCAAGTTCTCATGGTTCCTGCCATATAGGATTGTCATGAACCCTATTCTACTTAATTAAAGAAGATAGCCGACCTGACATGATAGAAAATTTTATGCTAAAAACCGTAAGTTTTGCTGATCAATAGGATCTTGTAGACCTGAGAGGATATTTGTCCAAGGGGATAATTTTAAATCAACCTTAGTTATTCAAAGATTTTGTGTTATATTAAGTAAATTTTATAATTCGTTACATAAAAAGAATGAGCCAATGAGCAACATCTATACTTTGATCGTGACTAAAATTAATAGTAATTTGTTGATGAACAAGTCAGTTTGAAAGCTCTAATCATAAACACTCTTTTTCTGGTGTCATTGTTAAAATCACATAATCAGAAGACACGTCACATTCTTACTATCATGAGATCTTTTGAAAGTGATCATAGATATATGTTTAGCATGCATCAGCTTATTTATGAGCCAAAAATAGTTTTAATTTCTCGACAAACTATTAACAAAAATAGATTAAATTTGCTCTTTAGTTTAAGCACTATTTTGCCTTAATATTTTTGAATTTTAGAATTTTCTCCCTATATATGGTTTTATCTAATTGTTTGCCCCAAAGTGATTTGAATGTAACATAGAGGCATTTTAAAAATAAAAAATCAATCCAACTTTTTATCAATATAACCACAACAAATACAACAACGACAGCTTTTATCCCACTAAATGGGTCCGCTAAATAAATCTTTTTTTCTCTATTGTGTCCGACTGAGTGTCATATTTTCATTCTAATAAATTAAGATCTCTTTTTTATACAACATGCCCATGTCTATTTAGGTCTATCTCTACCTTTCTTAACATAAGTTGAATCTAGAACATCTACCCTCTTAACTGCATCATTAGATGGTCGACATTTAATCTGACCAAACCATCTTAAGATGACTCCCTCTATTCTATTCTGCCACTGGACCTACAACAACCTTTTCACAGATATATTCGTTTCACATTTTATTTCTAAGTGTAAAGCCACTCATTCACCTAAGCATTCTCATTTTAGCAATGCTTAACTAGTTTTATGCATCTCTTTTATAGGCCAACATTTTAAATACTTTGTTCTTTTATACGCAACCATTTTTATCAATATGATCATCGTAAAAAAAATTCAGTTATAACTTTGCTGCTTGAACTTTATTAACCCTGCATGATCATTTGTATGGGATATAGTTCCCAAATTAAATTATTTAAATATGTTTAAATGTACAACTTGTCAACTTTACCTCATTCATAGAGGATGCAGTCTGTTAATGAGGAGTTATTTTATTAGCTGGAGACTATGACTTGAAATCATTTTTTTTATGTTGATTGATTTAACATTTTATTATTTAAATATCTTTTGCAAGGCCGGCCTGGGGATTTGAAGAATCCAACTTGAAAAATGTGACTGAAACCGTGACATATAGGCATGACTATACAAACTCAAAAGCTCATGCAATCGGTTGATGAGGAAGAATTCAAATTTGAAAGAGAATTTTACGAATTTCAAAGTGATTATTTACTTCTTAAAGCAGGGAAATTTGTGTTTATAACTTATTTTAAATCCGCTGAACATTCTCAAAAGTTAACTTTCAACATTTTTATACATTTTTCAAAGTACATCTGTATGTCTTTATTTTAATAATCTTGAATATGATTTAGAAAAAAGAAAGCATGATTTCATAGCACTTGCATTGACTTCGAGATGATATATTCGAGTTAAAGAGAACATCATAAAACACGTGCAAGATTTGAAATTGTCAACTTTTAATTATTGGATAATTCATCCTTAAAATGTATACAAAGTTTTCTTTTAGAGTTTAATAGCCGCCTTCAATTTGCTTGCAAGTATGTGTTGCATATTCCGTGACATGAGTGACAATATGTGCTGTTGTTATACATTTAAAATAATGAATTTTGCTATGCACTTGTTCAACATGAATCTTCAAATAGACTCCCATAATGACATTTCTCCTCCTTTAAACAGAGGTCTTCACTTGGTCATTTTTAGATAATGTTATAATCTATAATTCTGAGCATTCTAGAAGTTAATGAGAAGTTATATTCATAGTTAGCAAATGCTACCCCTCACATATACTCCACAAAAACGAGTTGATTAGATGTGACAGAGAGCAACAAACGATAAATGCGACACTGCTTGATCAAATTTAACATATTGAGATCAGACTCAAAATTCTCCTTAGATAATGTTTGTTTGCAAATCAGACTACACCAAGACATTTAGAGGATCAAAAGTACTTAGCGAGGGGTCGTTCATTGACACGAGAGTTTTTCTACGAAAGTTGAACCAGTTTGACCCAAATCGTTTCAATTGAGAGGATGTGCTGAACCGGCCCCTACTCCTTTCAACAGGAGGGAAATTTCTTGCATTCTTATTTTCATTTCTTATCCTTTCCGTTTCTATTTATATTTGCTTTCTTGGCATTAACAGTTGATAATTGGGGCTGACGAGTGTATCCTGCTCAGGTGGAAGTGGGATCGAACCCGGCAGTGCAATTATCTTAGGCAATGGCATCTTGTTTCGGGTGCGAGCCAGTTCAAGAAGAACCTGAAGAAGGGTGTGCTCAATAGGAAGTTACAAAACAACTCAAGAATGGAGAAATTTTTGGAATAGAATATAGTGGATCAATAATTTTACTTATTAAACAAAAAATCTTATTAAACAAAAAATCAGATACTCTCTTTATGACCAACAAAATATCACCAGTACATCATTAAGATTTTTTGTTAGCATGAGATATGTTTAGCATGAGATCTTTTGAAAATGATCATAGATATATGTTTAGCATACATTAGCTTATTTGTGAACCAAAATTAGTTTTAATTTCTGCACAAACTATTAACAAAAATAGATTAATTTTGCTCTTTAGTATAAGCACTCTTTTGCCTTAATATTTTGAATTTTAGAATATTCATCATTTATATAATTTTATCCACTTTTTTGCCCCAAACTGATTTGAATGCAACATAGAGGCATTTTAAAAATAAAAAACAATTTAACTTTTTATCAATATAACCATCGCAACAACAACAACAACAAGAAGCCTTTTTTCCACTAAGTGGGTTGGCTAAATGAATCTTTTTTCTCAATTGTGTCTATTGATTGTCATATTTTCATTTAATTCTAATAAATTAAGATCACTTTTTTATACAAAATGCCCATGTCTCTTTAGCTCTATCTCTACCTTTCTTAACATAGGTCGAATCTAAAACATCTACCCTCCTAACTGTATCATTAGATGGTTGACGTTTAATGTGACCAAACCATCTTAAGATGATTCTCTCTATTCTATTTTGCCGCTAGAGCAACAACAACCCTTTCACAAATATATTTGTTTCGCGTTTTATTTCCAAGTGTAAAGCCACTCATTCACCTAAGCATTCTCATTTTAGCAAAATTTAACTAATTTCATGCTTCTCTTTTATAGGCCAACATTTTTAAAGCTTTGTTCTTTTATAAACAACCATTTTTATCAATATGATCATCGTAAAAAAATTTCAGTCTTAACTTTCCTGCTTGAACTTTATTAACCCTGCATGATCATTTGTATGGGGTATAGTTCCTAAATTAAATTATTTAAATATATTTAAACATTTTTTATTGTACGAGTTGTCAACTTTACCTCGTTCATAGACGATAAAGTCTGTTAATGAGGATTTATTTTATTAGCTGGAGACTACGACTTCAAATCATTATTTGATGATGATTGATTTAAATTACTTTTGCAAGGTTTAGCTCTTGTATGACTCCGGCCTGGGGATTTGAAGAATCGGACTTGAAAAATGGGTCTGCAACCATGACATATAGGCCAGACTACAAACTCAAAAGTTTAAAGAGAATTTTACGAATTTCAAAATGATTATTTACTTCTTAAAGCAGGGGATGAATTTGCGTTTATCATGAATATGATTTTGAAAAAAAAAAATCAATGATTTCATAGAACTTGCTTGTATTTCGAGATGATATATTCAAGTTATGGAGTACATCATAAAACACATGCAAGATTTGAAATTGTCAAATTTTAGAATGTATACAAAGTTTTATTTTAAAGTTTAATAGTTGCCTTCAATTTGCTTGCAAGTAGGTGATGGATATTCCGTGACATGAGTGACAATATGTGTTGTTGTTATACATTCAAAATAATGAATTTTGTTATGTCCTTAGTCAACATGAATCTTCAAGTAGACTCCCATAATGACATTTCTTCTCGTTTAAACATAGGTCTTCACTTAGTCATTTTTAGATAAAGTTATAATTTATAGTTCTGAGCATTCTAGAAGTCAATGAGAAGTTATATTCATAGTTAGACCCTCACATATACTCCACAAAAACGAGTTGATTAGATGTGACAGAGAGAAACAAACGATAAATGCGACACTGCTCGATCAAATTTAACATATTGAGATCAGACTTAAAATTCTCCTTAGATAATGTTTGTTTGCAAATCAGACTACGCCAAGACATTTAGAGGATCGAAAGTACTCAGCGAGGGGTCGTTCATTGACACGAGAGTTTTTCTATGAAAGTTGAACTCATTTGACCCAAATCGGTTCAATTGAGAGGATGGGCTCAACCGGCCCCTACTCCTTTCATCAGGGGGGAAATTTCTTGCATTCTTATTTGCATTTCTTATCCTTTCCTTCTATTTATATTTGCTATCAAGTCTTAGAATTTCAGATTATGTTACTTCTGATTTCAGATTTCTGGAGACAGCTGCAGGTATTCTGTTTTCCCTCAAGGATTGTATCCCAGGAAAAGAATAGTGCCCTGACTGTATCCCTTCCCCTGACTTCCATTACCACCCTTATCCTAGCTCTACCCACCACTGTTGCCCTACACTACAACAAGCCAATTCCGTTCCTTACCTGTTGACCGAAACCCATCGTAGCTCTCATCTGCCATCTTGACGTCATACGCCCAACCCCACCTGCTGCCTTTAAGCCATCCCACGCCCCAATATGCCGCCTGCAAAACCGCCCCAAATCTGCTGCCAGCGGCCCTTCCCAATTCCTTCCCCCCTACAGCTCATCTTCCACGGCCCAACAGCAGCCCTTCACCGTTTCCCTTCCCTCCACAGTCTCGTCTAAAGCCCAATAGCGGCCCCTCGCCAATTCTTTCCCCACTACAACCCATTTCCAACGGCGCAACGGCAGTCACAACTTTTCCTCAGCTGATTTCCTGCAGCCTCTCTAACAGCAATTCTCTAGGCTTCCATTTCCTGTTAAGCCTCCCCAATTTGTCCAAACCCTGCCGCCCTGCCGCAACCTTTCCCCCACTCCCACAGTCATTACAACAAGCACTCCTAGGCCTCCGAACCGCTGCCCGGCCGCCATCCACCACCCTCACCGACACCCTAGGTCTCCGGTGTTTGTATTATTGTTATTTTCCTATTGTCAAGATTCTGTCTTTGTATCCCTATTATAGTTCAGCAATAATATTTAGGGCTTTTTCCTCCGGTATCATTCATCTTCCCGCCGCTGCATCCTCTCCATCAGCAAACCAAAGCTCCACCCGCTCCACTGCTCGCCGTCCATATCTCCCAGGCGAAACCATCCTGCTCGCAAACCAGGGCTCTAAGCTCCACGCATTTTCCTCTCTCACAGCCGTCCCTCCTTCCAGCTGTCCTGAAAAACTCTCCGACTCGCCCTCCAATATCCATCCTAACGCAAGCAACTCTCACTATCCTATCTCTCCAAGCCAGGAAGAGGCGAAATCCTAGCTCCCGGTTTTTCTCCTAATTGCCTGGTAACTCCAGCTGCAAGCAATAGAACAGTAGGGAAAGAAAATAACAGGAAGTCCCGCTCGATTTTTAGATTCCTATTAGCGGGAAGTGAGCCAGGTTTCAGTCGGGCCGGGTCACGCGAGTTACAGGCGAGCTGATGTGGCTGCTGACGGGGCGAGGAAACAGGTGGCGCTATTTGATAGGCTTCCGCACGTTCCTCTACGTGCGGAGTCCTGATGTAACATTTCTTCTCAAGCCAGTGGTCCGACTGGTTACATGCAATAAACATGTAAATTGAGATGGTTGCGAAATAGAATTCAGATTTTGTAAAATTTGATGGTCTTCTTTTATCTGATTTGTGCGTGTTGCAGCTGCCATTTTACTTTCCGTGACGAGACTACAGGTCTAAAAAATTATGAGATTTAATTTTGGTTGATTGTTTTGTAAGAACTAGGGAAGGAGTACGAGTTTAAAGTGATGTGAGGTTCTCTTGGACATAGAAATGTCATTGTGGGTATGTAAAAGAGCTCATGTAAAATTCTATTCACGCTATATCTCATGAAATTCATGCAAGTAATAAAATCATCACTACGCTGCACGAAATGTATAACTTTCACAAACCCATGCACCGTTTATTGCAGCGCATTTTCCATATGGAAGGGAGTTTTATACGCTTTTTTCTTTGCATGATGAGGGGAACGAAGCTCGCAATATGATAGAAAAT
Source organism: Papilionanthe hookeriana x Papilionanthe teres (assembly GCA_022702705.1). Lineage (NCBI taxonomy): Eukaryota > Viridiplantae > Streptophyta > Magnoliopsida > Asparagales > Orchidaceae > Papilionanthe > Papilionanthe hookeriana x Papilionanthe teres. Next base: position 70,449,523 of record CM040427.1, on the reverse strand, counting down.
TCAAAATTAAGTACTCTTATGCATAGATGACGGTGTAGGTAACACTTGTACATGCTTTTCTTAGCGGGGCGGGGGAATCTGTTGCATTTATCTTTACAGATTTGAAGACCCGTACATACATTTTTTTTGTGGCAGGATGTACTACTTTAAGGTTGTGGCACAAGCTACTCATACACATCTTTCTTAGCAAGATATGCAGGCCCGAACTCTTAATGCAACCCCCCAATAAGGGAAGATGCCGGAATCCTGTCTAAATTTTGTCGGATTTAAGAGCAAATTTAAATGGATTTAACATCATTTAAATTGTGCTTAAAATAAATTTAAAAGAGATTTAAGTGAATATTAAATAGAAATATGAATAAATGCAAAATACTTGAAAAGAAAATTCATAATACAAAATATAAGAAATAGAAATAACTTGAAAATTTATGTGAAAACTCGAAGCTCCCAGTACACAAAACAAACAATGCTCCTCCCCACTGAAAAACTCCAAAGGATGCGACCAAATGAAGCCATATTCTCTCCATTTGATATAGAAGGGAAGATATCTATGTGGGGCCCACTTTGATAATCTTGTCGCCCAAGTTTAATGCAAAGTTTTAATGCATATATTCTCCGTCGGATCCATATCCCCGCAAGTGAACAGAAGGTGTAACTTAAATACATCAAAATGAAATTTTGAATGATTTAGGCTTCGTTTGGTGCAGCATATCCGCTGTGGTGATATTTTGAAAACGTTGTCTCACCGTTTGAAAACTGTGTTTGAGCAGCTTATTCGATAACACAGTTAATTTTTTACACTAAACGCAGAACAAGAGTAGAACCTTGCAGTCTACGGTTCCAGATAAGTGCTTGTCTGGATAAGCACTTACTGCCTCAAACGCACCCTTAGTTAGCCTTAGTATTTACATATATGCTCCCATTATACTTTGAAAAGCATACAAGCTTTTTAAAAATAATGAAATCCCTAAAATTTAACACACCTGCATATGCTTGTACCGCCACGCTAAATGCAAACTACTTGAAAAGAAAATTGAAAATGAAAAATTCTTGAAAGAAAAATGAAAACGCAAAATATAAGAAATAAAAAGAACTTGGTAATTTTATGTGAAAACTCGAAGCTCCCACTACACAATACAAATAATGTTCCTCCCCACTCAAAAACTCCAAAGAATGCAACGAAATGAAGCCATATTCTCTCCATTTTATATAGTAGGAAAGGTGTCTTTGTGAGGCACGCTTTGATAAGAAACCACATGCAAACTAATCTTGTCGCCCAAATTTAATGCAAAGCTTTAATGCATATATTCTCCATCGGATCCATATCCCCCCATACAAGTGGATAGAAGGTGTAACTTAAAGAGATCAAAATGAAATTTTGAATGATTTACTTAAGACTTAGTATTTGCAAGCATGTCCCCATCATGCTTCGAAAAGCTTACAATTTTTTTAAAATTAATGAAATCTCTAAAGTTTAACACACCCGTATATGCTCAGACCATCATGCTAAATGCTCGATTACAAGGTCTTAAAATGCTGCAAAGGTTAAAAAGCATGTTTTGTGCTCAAATCTAATATGCTTCAAAATACGTTGAGCTATTTAAATTAACCCAAACCAACATTAAAATTCTCGCCTCTGTCATTTCATTAAATATTTACACTCGAGCATTTGAGAATGTTGTGCAGGTTAATTACCTCAAAAAACGATTACATATTCCAAATTAAGCTTTGCAAAAATCTGATTACTAAATATCAAGTTTAAAACTAATAATTGCATAGGTTGTTAATCTGGTTGCTTTACCTATAGGGAGAGATTGTAAGTCCCATACTGCCAGTTTGATCTTCCTCCATATGGGAACTGAAGTTGACAAGAATAATCCCACAATTCGATCTTTCTTCTAATAAGAATTGGAGTCGAAAGGACTGAGTATTTTAAATGATAAGTAATAATTGTTCTTCGATGAAGGTTGTGTTGATCGTGAATTTCAACTAGAGGGGTTCATTTTTAAAATTATGATTTTAAACCATAAAATTCAAAACATTTAGATGAAAATTAATATTTAAAAAATAAAAGTAAAATTCATCCACCATCGACAATCATTTGTTAGGGTTGAAAAATCTGATGCTGACTCAAGCTTACAAGAGCAAATTTTATATCAATCATACTATTATTTTCAAACTCAACTAAATTTTGTGCCAGTAAGAATGTGTCTATGTCATATGTTTGCATGTTTTGTCTAATAGGATCCACAAAAGAAGCAGTAATGACCAAAGCCTTCTGACCGGGTGGTTTGGCCAGTAAAAGCAATCAAGTGGTTTGGCTAGTAGGCTTAATCAAGTGGTTTGGCTAGTAGGCTTAATCAAGTGGTTTGGTCAGTAGGCTTTATTGTAACGGTCACGTCTATAGCTTATATGTTCCCCAATGACAGTTTGTCCGTTTGAGTTTTGAATCATCGGGTATATTTGATAGACCACAAAACCCTCTATAAGCTAAGATCGACTTTGACTAGTTTTCATAGATAAACAATCACCTCAGGCCTATAAGTTTCCATTGGATGAAACAACCCATGACTGCTGATAAAGTTTTTTTGGCTAGGTTGGGTCGATTACCTTCACTGACTATGTAGACAAGGGTCCATTGCAACGTAAAATGACAAAATCATGAGATCTTGCTCCAGTTTGTCATCATTTCCCACCACCATCTGCTTCAAACTCACTGTGATGAATTTCATGATTTTAAATTTGTTGTTATTATATGTTAGCTCTGAATAATTAACACCAATGACTAGTCTTAATCGAAAGTTCTCTACTGTTATTATGATTAGTAATTAATCATAAAGGGTTGTATTTATAACTCTTAAACCTAAAATCTTAAAGTTCTTTACTGTTATTTCGAATTTTCGGAGCCCATAACATGCTATAGACTGCTTGTTATTTGATGTCGTGAATTTCATGAAGCTTCTTTTCTCTTCTCATATTAGGCGCATCTACAAGAATTCTTAAAATGGGCAAATTTCAGGATATTAAGACAAAGATTTTTCTAATCACAAAACTAAAAATAAAATAAAATAAAATAAATGTTATAAAACACAATAAACAAACCATAAAAGCTAGCAACGACCAAAGAAACTCACCAGTTAATACGATGGCCTTGACTTCCTCCCTACTCATCGCCTCCGCATACTTTTCCTTCAATCCCGCAATAACTGAGAGCAAGAAAACAAATCGAAAAATTTACATACCTACCACAGAATTCTTTATTTATTTACATATCTGACCCCTATAATTTAAATTTTAAATTTATAAATTTACAACTTAAAGAAAAAACCATAACACCAACTCACCAAGCCGCTGTTTGATTGCAATTAAGATTTTGTTTAAGTAGGATTTGATAAATTGACTATTATTTAAACATTTAAGAATTTATATGATTATGAAATGCTATTATATTTATTTATGTCAATTTTAATTAAAATAACTATTAATAATTAATCTAATATTTCAACTAATCCTGAAGTAGAATTTTATTAAATTTATTATATGTAATAAATTCTGTTTATTTAAATTAAATCAATATAAATCAATTCATTTAATAAATGACTTTTAAGTTAAAATAAAATTAATTCTTAATTTAAATATAACGGATTGGCCACCCAATTTTAAAATTTTATATTTCAATTATCAAAAAATTATCTAAAATTTTAAATATAACGGACCGGTTATATCTCTTCAAAATAAAATAAAATTTTGGATAGTTCAAATATAATTGTTAAATTTAAATGGTCGAAATTATATTTTTAAAGTTTGGAATGATTGTAGCTAAAAGGCTCCACAAATCTTGAAAAATTATTGCATTAAGAGTCTTGATGTAGTTTTGCATCAGGATTTCAATCAGGGTCTATCAAGTATAGATGCAGACGCCTAATTTAATACATGACTAGGTCTGTCAGTACACGTGGCAGATTCTATTTGAAGTTCTGACGCAAAATTATATGACTCCTGATGCAATAATTTTTCTCAAATCTTAAACATAACGCTCATCATTCTCTCCCCAAATTCCTGAAACCCCGTAGGCCAAAACAGCGACTGGAACTCGCCCGAGAAGCAGCTGCGCCTGAAGAAGAAGAGGAGTTCAAGCTAATTTACTAAACCCAACCAGCTCCTGGATTCACTAAATCCATACTTTCAAGCAAAAATAAAGGAGAAATTGGATATCGTCTGACAAAATTGACGCTAAAGACAACCTAGATAGATCCTGCTTAAACCATCCGATCAAAGCGATGATTGAAAGATATATATAAAGTATTACCGGCGAGGGAGAGCGCGTTGACGGGGGGATTCGCGATGGTGATAATGGCTATCCCGTCGCTTTCAATCTCCATCGATACGATAGCTTTCGCCATGGATTTCCCGATCAGAGATTTCTGAGATTGCAGGCAGTCGCCGAACAGTACCGGCTACTTAAGCGGACTCCTGCAGGGAGCAGCTGGTATAGCTGTATTTATAGTTCCCCGCTTTGTTATTCACACCCTGCTTTTTAAACGGATCTACTTGTTTTGTTTAAGCTATAGCGTCCAAATGAAATGCACAAAAGGCTTTATTATGTGTAAAAATATTATGGTTTATTATTATTATTATTATTATTATTTCAGTTTCTTAGATAATATTTAAGGGGGATGTTTGGCAGCATGATTTAAGGCTGGATATACGTGTAATTAATGTAAACTTATGGTCTGTTTGCTTATTGAATAATTTGTTGATAAGCTGATTAAAAATAATCTGTTGATAAGCTAGGTGCGGTGACTATCACAAAAGTTTATTTTTTGAAAAAGTCAGACCGCTGCAGGAAGCTGCCACCGCGCCTAGATAGGTGATAGGTGTTGTGTGAAAAAACTATTTTCTGTGTTTTGAAAACCCATAAGCTATCAAAACACAGTTTACCTAAACAGGTTAGGTGCGTTTTCAAAACGCCACCGCATCAAATAAGTTGCCACAAATGGACCCTTAGTCAAACGTGAAAAATAGAAGATGTAAATTCAAATTTTTGGATGCCATAGTTTTAATTAGAGATTTAGTAAGTTATGTAGAGAGATGGATTTGAGGGATTTAAGGAGGCATCTCGTATCGTCGCTTCATGAATTCGCCGAACACATTTGAACGAGTTAACGAGATTTAGGCGGTGTTTGATAGCATTTTATCGATAAGATTTTGATGCAGATTTAACTTAAATCCAATTAAATATCAAAAAATAAAAATTAAATCTAACGAACTCTCTATTAAATTGTATTTCTATCCCTTGTTTCCTTTAGGAAGTAAAACTTGTATAGTCATGAAAACTTTATTGTTATTTTAGAGATTGTGTTGAAATTGGCTAATTCATGCACATCCATAAGAACCCATTTGTACATTGTTTTTTTCATTGCAATTTTTTAAGGGTCATTTACATGCGCATCACGATAAACTTATGTTTTTAAATATCTAACATCTAGACTATTATTTAAATTCATAAGACTCAGATCTTTAACATCACATCATATATATCATTTCTACGAACTTTTCAAAAGTTAAAAGCACCATTTATACAACTTTATAATTTTTATAATAGGAAGATTGGAGGGGGGCTGATTTTTATAATTTGCCTAAGTAACAAAAGCATTCTGCCTAGGTTGTGATTCGCAATAAGCATAGTTCACGAATTGTGAGTCTATCACCACAATCAGGATCAATTTGTATACATCTTCAAATATAGCGACGCCAACAAGCTGCTTATAACTTGTATGTTCCTCACACAATCTTTCTCATCTCATTGTTGATGATCGCCCTCATGCCCTATATGGAGTTTAAAGTAATTTCACGAGTATAATAATACTTTTTTATGTATGTGCATATTTGAGGGCCTTTAAGATTGTTCAATGCCACACAAGCATAAGTTGTTTGATTTAGATGATTCCTTAATACTATTTTATGCTTGTCTTATTAGAATAAGTATGTTGTTTATCTTATTTAACTTCATACTTTTCTTAAACATGAGGCTTATTTGGTTACTTGTAGATGGAAAACATCTTTGAGTGTGTGTCTGAAATCCTACTTTTGAGGGAATTTTGAAGAGATTTGTGGAGTTTGAAACTATTATTAGTGTTCAATTATATATAATCATGTTTGTATTAGGTTTTAAATCACAATTTTTATTTGGTTTCTGCTATGTGGTTGAGTAAAGAAGTGAGAAACAAATCTAAGATTAGTTTTGTATTTTATTCATATACTTGAGGTCTGGCTTAAGCACATCCTTAGGATCTATCATAGATTCAAAGAATCATCAAAGGCGAACCCAAGATAAGATCAACTAAGAGGAGCAATTCCTTTCAGAACCATCTCAATGGCCTTCATAATTGGAGCCGGAACATCAAGAGGTACGGGAATAAGAACCTTCTTAAACCACTACCGCTTGATTGAGATGAGATATATCTCGGTTAGACAAGTTTAAAGGTCCAAAACCGTAATGTCGGACATTGAGATATCCCGACGAGTCATGAACTGATTATAGAAAAAAAGTGATGTAATCAGTTAAATATGACTATTGACAAGGTGATAATAATCAGCTAAGTCAAACAACATGTCTACGAGGTTGAATATAGCAGATGAATTCAATTAGCAATGATGCTCTTTCACCAAGAAAAACTCAAGAGTTAATAAGGTTCTTAATAGATGAGGCACCATATCCTAGTCAGGTGATTATATTTGCAAATAGCCAGACTCAATCATATGCTAGACAACTAAAATGGTCTTAGCAATGAAATGCTCCCTTTCAAGAGCTTAGCTAGAAAGACATACTGGCTCAAATTGAATGAGGCACTATCAAATAACTTGAGAGAAGTGTATCTCAACCAAACATGGATCAACCGAGATGGACAAAATGGTCTAGTCAATACAACATGTTGTCAACAAGAGGTTTTGGTGGTGTTCCCCCCAATTGGAGTATAAAACATTCATGTAGCCTTGTTTAATAAGTGAAAGATGTAGGATAAAACACTCTTCGAAACAAAGGCAAGCAACTCCTCGTCGTCTAATGTAGAAGTCATTCTACATGCAGCGTCAGGGGTATTTCGTTTTTCTTGGCTTTTTAATGTAGCCTAAGCCAAGCATCTCTCTTGTGGGACTATTGTGTCACATAACCTAATACATCTAGGCTTTGCGAGCAGTCTACAACTCAGGAAACAACCCATTATGTAGGAGTCAATCTATAAGAGAAGACTGGTAATAAAGATACATCACCTGCAGGATCTATCTTAGGCTCCGCCTTAAGATTCTCTTGAGGTGGCTCATAGATAAGATTAACTGGGAGGTTAGCTCCCTCTGAAATCAAACCCGCAGTATCCCTTATAGGAGCCTTGATATCAAAAGATGAGGTGGTAGGAACTTGCTTAATACACGGGGTATCCGTCAAAATCGGGTGATCAACCGCTGTTCTCAAATAAGGTGAGAATCAACGAGGGTATGCCCCAAATCTCCTTTATCAACACATGACAAATTCGTCTTAATTGATGAAGAAGGAGCCGCGATATTTTTCTTATGAAAAATAGAAAAAGTAGTCACATCAAGCACGAGCAAAGCCTCTACAACAAGATCATTAATGATACATGGTGCAATATCTGGTGCAGTGGCTCTATGTACCACATCAAGGGTCTCTGCAACATCTCGGTGGGTCTCATGGCCTGCACAATAGATGACAAATACCAGCTCAACAAAACTATGCTTAATTAGGGGAACCTGAGATTCCTCTTGAACTGGAACCATATCAAGAAAAAAAAATTGTTGTGAACATGCGGGTGTAAATTGGGTTCAAAGTATGTTAGACCACTCACTGAGTAATTAGACATCACAATTAAATTAAATCGATCAAATAATTAGGCTAAGGAACCCAACCAGATAGCTTGCTTGTTATGATCATCACATTGATGCACGGCTAACGCACCTCAACAACTCACCTAGGAAGCTCAACTCACCCATGGCATAATCGGTCGAATCAATTTTCACGGAAAGATAAAATCGTCCAAGGACCAAGATAATTTTGACAAATATGCTACCAGAAGAGAGAAATCTTTGGAAAAGAGGAACAATTATCAGTATATGGTGTTATCACTATAATAGTAATTATGATACCAATGCCAAAAGAGGACCAATAGAATAAATCAAATATTTCATAGAAATCATGCATAGTCAATATTTTATTTGTGACACATAAGCTAAATACACTATAAATAAAGGTAATCATTGTAATATAGGAGATGATCCTCAAAGTTTGAGCTACTTATTTACTCTCCTTTTTCTTCCCTATTATTTAGGCTCAAAAATCAAAATTGTTATTTAGTCTAGCACTTTCTTAGGTGATGTAAATCCAACTTTAATAATTATAAGAGATCTTTAATATATATATATATATATATATATATATATATATATATATATATCTGTGTGTGTGTGTGTGTGTGTGTGGGTGTGTGTGTGCGCGCGCGCGCGCCGCAGCCGTGGCCTGGTGGTTTGGGCGGGGTTCACTGTAAGTCCCCTAAAGGTCACGGGTTCGAGCCCTACCGTGGTGCGGACGGTTCGGATAGGCACATGGGAAATCGATATTTGTAATTGGACCAGTAAACTATAAATATCGATTTCTTTAATATATATATATATATATACACACACACACTCCATCCATGAACTTCTACTGAATTTACTTGCATTGCAAGCATTATTGACCCTCTCTTGCTTGCTTTGTTTAATAGTGTGAATGTTTGACTGCCTATTTGGGCATCCTTATCTGAACTTAAGAGTTACTTTAAGAAGAATATTAACAAAATTTAGTGACATATTAATAGATTGATGCCACGTTTTTATTTAGCTATTATTTTCTTACTGTTTTAAAATATTATACTTAAATTAAAACAAAAATAAAATAAAATAAATTTTTAAAAACAAAAAATAAAAAAATATTAATTTTCATTTTCTTTTCTTTACTTTTTTATTTTTATTTTATTTTGTTTATACTTAAATTTGAATTAAAACATATTTGATAAACTAAATTAAATATATTTTTAAATTAAATTTTTTTATACTAAAATTAAAATTTAAATTATTTTACCAATAATAATTTTATAATTTATAGCCTCCTCACATGAGCTTTAATTTTATTTGCCTCTCAATCTTCTTAGGCTCTCTCTAGTTCGCATTGTTGACAATTTCGATGGCTTCGTTGAATATTTGGGCAGCGTAGGGCCCAACTTCATAATAAGATCATTAATTTTTTTCAAAGAAAAGTATGTAAATACTAAAAAAAGAAGTATTTAAATGAAAAAAAAATTACAAAGGGATTAACTCTTGCCTTCAAAGGGTAATATGGTCAATACAATGACAAAATTTGGGACGAAAACTGTAACATATGTCTGTCCACCTTATATGTGCTAATTCGACCCAGATGAATTCGAACTTGAGACAGATGAGACTTACACTCAAACTGCCACCATTAACACATTATATATATATATATATATATATATATATATATATATATATATATATATATAGTGTCTATTTTATTTATTTATTATTATTTTTAATTTTGTGGTAGGATTCTTTTTTCGGTCAAAGAATATCATCAGAGAATTAAAAGCTTAAATACGGAAATGTTGAATTGGTCTTAGCATGAGAAGAGAAAGTTAGGCTCCGAATTTATTAATTAAAAAAATATATATTTTTATATTATTTAATAAATTCATTGTTGAATATTCAAATAAAAATCCTTGCCATTGACTTTTATTTCCACCCTTAAAAACTAATTCTACGCCAAAACTTTTCTGATTTTACAATTTTTTAGTCATTTGTAGGAAATCCATAATTTTCGTTGAGGGAATGCTATTAAAAGCTCTAAGAAATATTGTGCGAGGGTATCCAAAATATTATTATTTATAAATCAAGCATTCTCTTCAATCCAATTTTTAAATTCTCACTCATATATCGAAATTCACTATAAAACTTCAACCCATGTTTTTCGTGTTTTATCGAATTCTAAATGATTTGTGGCACGGGTAAATGAATCGGTGTTTAGTTCAAAAAATCACTTGATGTTTGGTTTATGAATATCAATATTTTGAATATTCTGTATGTAATTATTCTGAAAAATTTTTGCGAAGCAAGATTTTGAATGATATATCATTGAATGGAAGCCAAAGGTTTCCTCTTAATATTTTTGCTATTATCACTTTTAAATGACAATAGTGTTTGATACGCCGACAAATATTCAACATCTGACGCGAATCTCAAGGCATGATACAGATCTCGATGCAATCTTTTGAACAAGATATATTCAAACCTCGAAAAAGACTCATTCAGAGCTCTGATTCAGTAAACTTACACACAAACTAACCGGCTCGACGAGATGGACCTCAAAATTGGTCCAATTTGAATCATATCAAGCTCAAATTAGGTCATTAAACCACTTTTGAAAGCTTTCTAAGCATATTTGAGAGTTCAAATGGATGTCGAATCTGGTGAGCTTAGAGTTGAATCGAGCGTCTCGATAAGACGAATTCAACGAGCTAAGATCGCTTAATTCTGACATCATTAAGACACTCAAATGACCATTAAATGCTGTCCGAATGAGATATCTCTCTGAGCTATTCGATCATTGCAAAAACTCTATTTAAATTGCAGATAAATATAATAGAGAACAATGTTGATAAGTTTGCAATGATTAAAACTAAATTTAAGCAAGAAGTAACAACTAAATTTTAAGAGTTTAGGAAAATGTAAATGATTACTAAAGTTTAAAAGCGGATTAGATTTTATAAAAAAAATCTTTCCCCTTTGCAAAGAGATGTTAATCAATATATCATTTGAATGATTAAATGTTTAAATTAATTTATTGTGACAAATATGAGCATTCTTATTCTTTATCTGCTCTCGGTGCTAGCAAAGAATAGTGGCTAATCTAAAGTTTGTCTCCAACTTGTGTAGTAGTGTTGAGTAGATTTTGGCCTCTCCCATCCAGATTACCCACTATGTCCTCTCTATAGAACATACTAGGGACTCTTACAAACCAAACTTTAAACCAAATTAATAAAAGATCTAGTATGTCACTCTAGAAACATCAATTCTACGCCCATCAAAACTTTTCTCCCTATCTATTTGCACTCCCCCTCGGGTGATCGCAACGACACTTTTCAAAATGAAGTGTGGTATTCACAAGTTATGTAAAATCATAGCCCTCCCGGGTGATTATGTTTATCAACAGATTTTAACCTCACAAGTGACATATTTGCAAAGTCAATAAAGAATCAGTGAAAGTACCATCACAATTTTTAAAATAAAAAGAACTCTTTAAAACATTCTTATCCCACAAGATTAATTCTCATATGCAAGGAGAAAGAAAGGGAACTGCTCATAATTCATTGAGATAAAACATATGATTTGTATTGCAATCCAAGTCATACAACAAAAATTTTAACACAAATATAAAGTACCTTAAGTCTTCTCCCCAAGCAAATTTTTGAGTCTCCTTTCAGCAATCTCCAAACTCTTACACAACACTTACTCACACACAATTATACACCCTTAAAAGAACACTAAAATCTACCAAGTATCTCTAAATTCTCTCTAAAAGTCCTCTCCAAGTATTTTTTTTGTGCCCATTTAATAGATATCTGAAAATAACCAAGGGTTGCTTCGAGCACCTCTTCAAAATTCGACCAAATTTAATGTATCTTCTAGAAGGGTAGTTACCGGCGCTATAATGTCAGGCTGAAGTGCTATAGAGCCCATTTCGCCCGTTAGGTGGTGCTAAGGTGCTAAAGGTGGCGCTATAGCGCCACACAAAACACTTAAAATTCGCTCTATTTTGCCCTCATTTTATATAAATACATGTTCTATGTACCTGAAACTAAAAACATGCAAAATACCTTCATTTAAAGTGCAATATCATAAAAATTGTACATAAAATGCTCATAAAATGTGCAATAAAAAATGTAATTTTTAGGTGGATCAATTCCCCAAACTTAAACGTTACTTATCCTTAAGTAACTATTTCTACTATATAAAAATTTATAGCCGGTGGTAGTGAGTTTAACTTAAAGATTTCTATAGTTTTTATCTTTTAAATGAAATAGTGAAAGTTTAGAAAATTTTTTAATAACTTAAGTTAAAACTAAAATGTATGAATATCTAGCACTCAAGTCTAAAAGTTCTAATTTTTTATTCATTTTAAGAATAACTGCAATTTGTCATACTTGGGATGCTTAGAAGTATTACAAAAAAAGAATCTCATGAGAACTTTATTTGTAAGGGTGCTAATACCTTAATTCTAAGTTTAAAAATGTAATTAAATTTATTTCCTTAAGATGATTCAAGTGGATCCAATTTTTTATTAGACATCTCCTCAAACTTCTCCTCACATATTTTCTTTTTTTTTTCTTTTTTATTTGACTTTTCTTTTCTTTTTATTTCAGGATCATTTTCAACCCTTTCTTTTTTCTTTTCATGTCCTGTGAAGATTACTATATCTCGATAGTCTTTTAATGATTTTGAACTCCAAAATCTTCTTCTTAAAGTTAATAACATCCCACATTTCCTTACTTGACAAATGTGTATTAGCTTTGAAAAAGATTTTTCATAAAGTCTCAATTCTTTCTTTTCAAGTGTAAATCTAAGATCTTTAATATTCTAAAAATACAATTTTCATTACTTTAAATAGTAAAAGCATAACCTTGTATTTTGAACTCGGACGCCGATGTCCTCCTCCGGTGCAGACGTTCTCCTCCCTGCCATGAACCACCCCAGCAGCTCTCCTGTCAGTCGGTCACATGCGTGACCTCCCCTTTGCCGGCTTTCTTACTTGGCCGAGCCCTCTCCTCAGCTTCCCCTTCCGCATGTCGAAGCCATTTCCGGCTTACAAACCTCCAGCTGGCATCCAATAGCCGGTCTCCATTTCCTGCACATGCAGAAACTAAGGTGGAGCTTAAACCCCTCACCTTGTATTTTTTTTCTCGTGTGTCGTCAACAGAGCTACTCCTCCCCCTCGTCATCCCTCACTACCCTATGGTCAGAAAAACTTCGCCGAAGTGATTCACAATCTATGGGCAATGACGACATCACTGCTTGAAGAGGTGTGGATGTCGCCTACTTTGCCAGAAAAGCCTTCTCACGGACTTTGCCAACGTCGAGCGACCACTTTCTGAAGGTACATTTTAATCGCATATTTTCATATGCTAAATCATTTATTTTGGGTCATTTGCATACCTCACTACCTCCTACCTTCCTCATTGCATGCTTCATTGCGAGATTTGTCATAAAACGTGCGCTCTTCTTCAGCATAAAGAGAATGCGTATGCAACCATCGTGGTGATAAGATCTCCTTATCTCTTAGTCGACTCTAAATTTAGTATGGTCTAGACGTGTGGGTTTGATCGCCCACACAAGGACGACGTGCCTATGTGATGAATCGTTTATTGCCTAAAGGAAGTTGTAGGTTAGAAATCCTGGGTGTTGGCCTTTCCTATTCGAAGTCGAGTGGTTCTCCCTTCTGTGAGCCTTAGATCTTTATCCTACTGTGTCAGAATCCCAATTTCCCACGATTTCGGCGCTCCTAATCTCTCTTGGAGGGATTAGTTGAGTTTGATCTTAGAGGACAGAAAAAGCTTTGTAGCTAGTCCGTTCTATTAGATCGTGGGTGTTCGTAGAACAGAAAAAACTTTGTAGCTAGTCCACCCTAGGAATGGTGGCAAGTTTCCCCTATGAGACGCCGGTGGGGGAAGCCCTCCAAACTGCCACACCAAAGCTGGAGGCGACGATGCCGCATCCAAGTGCGTCAACCCTAGGTACCTACGTGAGGTCGTTAGGACGAGTTCGACATGCCGTCGAGCATCGGGGTTGCATTGCATGTGCATCTTTGCCATTGCATTTTTTGGTGTACGGATCATTTGCATGTTTGTAAGCTTCTGCATTTTATTGTGTGTTTGTGTGCATGTGCATGTTAGTCTGCTTACATGTTGCACCATATATTGTGTGTGTTTGTTTACGTGAGCACTATCACTTGTTCGTGTTGAACTTTTGCTTGAGCCCTGCAGCCAAGGTATGCCCATCTCCGGGTCACTTCCTCCTCGGCATACCCATTTGTTTGGGCCAGTGCCGTCACGGTATGCCCACCTCTAGGTCATTGCCTCCTCGACATACACATTTGTTCGGGCTGCTGCCACCACGGCATGCCCATCTCTGGGTCACTGCCTCCTCGGCATACCCATTTGTTTGGGCCACTGTCGTCACGACATACACACCTCCAGGTCACTACCTCCTCGGCATACCCATCACTTGGGTCGCTGTCTCCATGGCATGCCTCACCTTTTGAGTCTTTTCTTATTTGCATGTGTGCTTGGTGTGTCCCTCTCGAGTAAGGTGTAAATCCTCTTCATAGGTATCATTTTACTCGATGTAAAATTATTTATAGCCGGTTTCTGCTAGTTGCATGGCGCTCCGAATCCCCGGGAAAGCGTAATTCCTCTTCATATGTAGCCTGCTTTTAACTGCACGTTTCGTTTGTGTGTGTCATGTTGCATGTGGCATCCTTGCATTTTTCATGATGTGTGCTTCACCCTTTTGGACGCCCTTTATGGTTGTTTCCTACCTCGGTCGAACAATCACAATGTGAGCTTTTGCATAATTTTATGCTTGCCAATTCGTCTTGATGATGTTCCTACTCATTAGAAGAGTGACCCCGTGTCGATTGTGATGCCTTAACGAGCATTGCTGTTGGGTTGACCTCAGTAAGCAATGCGAGTTAAGTCATCGAGATTGATACGAGTATTATTGTGCTAAGGATACAAAAATCTAACTTGTGTCACCCCTCTTCATGACACCCTTTAGATCCTTTGGATCTTTAGGACGGAGCCGGCGTGTCGACCATGTCAAAGTCATACGGTAGCCGGAGACTTACTCTCTATACTTAAGCACTAGGCTATGACACTTTTTGTTAGATAGTATGCTAAGCTAGGATTTAGGATGCTAGGTAGTCTTTTTGATGCGTGGTTATTGTTCTTTATTGGATTGGTTTTCCTAGCCAGGTATCCTTCTTTTGCATTGTGCCTGTGGTCTGACTGCATGCTTCATATGCTCGGTAGTATATTAGGACGCTTTTTCTGCACGGAGGCATGCATATTTATATACTCACTCACACAGGTACTGGTAAAGAGGGATCCTGTAATGATTTCTGACTCTTTTGCTTGCAGGTGTTATTTAGCTCCCTCACTTATAAGACACGACTCGTTACACATTTTATGCATGTGAGCTTTCCTGCTAACATCAATATTCATGCAGGATTTGAGTCTTTTCTTTTCCCATGTACTTTTAGAGTCTTGTATTTCATATTGATGTATAGAATTAGGACCAGACATGTATATGCGGAGTCTGGCTGCCCTTTTCTTTGCTGGGAAGCCTTTTATTATTTTATTTAGCTTGTTTTACTTTCTGTTACATGTCTGTATGCCTGCATGTCTACATATTTTTCTTGTTTCTTTCTGTGATCTGAGATTTCACGATGCAACTTAGGCTCTTTAAGGACCCTAAAATCCTTTTTTTTATACATAAAAATCCTAATAAAACATTCAAGATAATTAAAATTTAGGATTAAATTATTCAAGTTTTAAAAATATGCACTTTTATTTCCTACATGGCCTTCAAGACAGATTTTAAATAGTTTTCATAATATGGATATCACCCAAGTCATACTAATATGACCTTCACAATAATTAAGGACCTCTCTAGATAACTGCATTCATATTGTATGTCCCGAGGAGAAGTTTCTATGCTTCTCCAACCTGACTGGCCCAGCATATCTATATAGGTGGTTGTCTAGTGCCCCTAGGGTGTTCGAAGGCTCCATGACCCAGACGGGGTGTAAGTCATTTTTGTTTGGAGTGTTTCAAGCTTTGTAAGTGAACCTCTCTTTCCCTTCTTTACTGAGGCATCCTTGCCACTTAAGCAAGTGTAAGACCTACTTCTTAGAGCTTCAGCTTATAGTCATAGGATAGATTTTCTTTCCTCTGACCTTAGGGGGCTACCGAGTTCTCTCATGGACGACACAATTCATGGATTGCTGACCGAGGATCTCATGACGTGTTGGGTCGACTAACTTCACGACCGGGTAGACTTAGAGTAATACTGGATTGGGATGACGAGTTTGTGGTAACCCGACATGGATACCTTTACCCCTTTAGGATTACTCCTCATTTTCTTTGATTATCCCTATTGAGCCCTTTTGCTCATTGACTTTGTTGAGATCATTTTGAGAGCCCGATGGCGATGAGCAGCTGGCCGTTTGGGATACGACGATTTGTCATCTGCCATTGTGGCCCGGATGTACTTTGATGTGTTGGAATACCCCCGTCGAGATGATTTAGGTTATTCTGCGGGCTCCGTATGCCAATGAGCCGATACCCCATTTGGGATGTGAGAGACTCACTCTCTGCCCGATGGCTTAGCGAGAGCTTTGAAGCATCGTAGCATTCCCACACGGAATGACCTTCCTTTGATGACGTATTGCCCCAGGTTCATAATAATATAAAGAAAAACTTTTTTTATCGACAGTATTCTTGGGTATCTCCTAAAATGTAATTAACCAGTAGGAATACATTCCTCTGGGAGTGTTCTTGACCCCATAACATGTACATACACCTGACTATCTGATTATGGGTAGTCTACATAAATACTTCTTTAGTGGATTTTAGTTCAAGGTGCCTCCGCCCGATCTTGTTTGGGCGGACATGCTTGAACTATCCTTGCGAGGTTTGTCGCACGTTGACTCTCTAATATTTTTCTTTTCTCTTACTTTTCATTTTTGTCTTATGTCCCTTCTTATTCGGTTTCTCTCCTATTTGAATCACTTATTTGAATCACTTATTTGATTCGGGAGGGAGATTTATTCAAATAAGGGAAGTATACGACGATCGGCAAATCGATGACTACTTTTAAAATTAAAAAGAGAAAAAGAATGACGAAAACAATAAATACCAAAAATATCATATAATGCCTCTATTAAAGCAGATGCAATCATTTACTATATATATATATATATATATATATATATATATATATATATATATATATATATATATATATATATATATATATTTGTTTTTGGTAATTGAAATTTTTGAATGATCGAGTATTGTCCGAAGCCAAAGGTTTCCTCTTAATATTTTAGCTTTTGTAATTTTTAATTGGCTTTAGTGATATTGCATCGGTAATTCGTTGAATTCTATGATCCTTTCTTAAATCATTATTTTAAATTTTATATGTTTTTAAACAAATAAATTTAAAAAAAGATGTTAAATCGGTATACCATATGTCGCACAGTGGACATTTTTTTGGGGAAAAAATTGATAATGAAGTTTTTTTTTAAGTCTTTTGTTGCATGTCGAATTATTTATGATAATAGAGTGATAATTTAACATCATAGCTTTGCACGAAGAGCTAACACACATACAAATAAAAATAAATAAATAAAAAGAAAAAGAAACCACAATTTGTTTTGGGTAGAAAAATCCTGAAAAGGGAAAAACCACAAGGATTAGTTCAGTCAAAGTAATGTGCTATGTATTTATAAGTAAGCATGTCTACTCTTCTCCTAATTTAGAGATGAAATTACAATGTTAATAATCATATATATATATATATATATATATATATATAATAGTTGTTTATCTTTAATAGTTGTAATTGTGCTACAACAATTGTAGTTCTTCGTAATAATAGGGATGGTGGGCGACAGAGAGCCCAATGTTGTAGTTGATTGCTACAAAATCAATAGTCTGCCACAAATATTATAAATGGTGATGTTAGAAATTCATCTTTAAACTTTGTGACACAAATTCTAAAAAATACATAATAACAAAGTTCTCCTAAATTCATGATTTTTACATATTCATAATAAAGTAACACATAAATGTATTCATGATGATAAAATTTGATCTAAAAAAATATTTTGATCTTGAAAATATGAAGTTTCTATCTTTAATCCCTTGAAACTTTCTGTACTTTATGATGGAGGGAAATGTACGGGGTGTGTTAGGAAGAGAGATGACACATTCTCTGAATTATGCTTTATTTAACCACTATTCATCAATGTGGTTACTAACCAATAAGATTTATGATAATTTAATAAATTAATTAATTTGATTATTAAAATCAATGACATAAGTTAGTAACCTCTATTCATTTTAGGGGTTACATAAGTTACAAAAATAAATATCATAAGTTATCATAAGTTATGACATAAGTTATTAAATAAATAACATAAGTTTTCATGAGTTATAAAAATGAATAACTTAAGTTATCATTTATTATGACAGAAGTTATGAGATAAGAAAATAACCAACTTAAGTTATCATGAGTTATAAAATTAATAAATTAACCTATAATTTATTATGACATAAGTTATGAGTTAATTAAATAAATAACTTAAGTTATTATGAGTTATAAAAATAAATAACTTAAGTTATCATTTATTATAACATAAGTTATGAGTTAAATAAAATAAAAAACTGATGTCATCATGAGTTATAGAACAAATGACATAAGTTATATGTTAAGTTATTAATATAAATGTGAGTTGCAAATAAAAATTTAACATTCTCCCATTTTGCTCACTTAATTTTAATAGTACACATATAATGAGATTTAACATCATAATATCATAATGTCTATTAAAAGACAAATCTTATTGAATGTCATGCAACATAAAGCGTACATAAATATAAAAACAAGATTTATAAATATCAGAAATAAGAAAAAATTAGCCTAATGTGTCAAAATACAAAGAGCATAAAACTAATAAAGGATTTTGGTAATGGCCATTCTCACAACACATTTGTTAAATGTCTTCGGTGGCAACCCTTCCATTAAATGATTTGCAATCATGAGATTGGTGCTAATATGCTCAATTGACACCTTATGTTTCTGAATTTCTTCCTTAACGACAAGGTATTTTAATTTCATGTGTTTAGCATCTTTGGAATACTTGTCTTTTTTAGAAAAAAAAAAGACTGTTGCAGAGTTATCACAATAATTTTAGCGGCTTGGCAATAGTGACGATAATTTTAAGTCCTGAAATAAAATTTTATAGCCATAAACACTGAATTGTAGCTTCGAAGCAAGCTACAAATTCAACTTCCATAGTGGAAGCAGCTGTGATAGTCTGTTTTGCACTTTTTCATGAGATTGCTTCTTCAGTCAAAAGGATCAGATAGCCAAATGTTGATTTTCTGGTATCAACACATCCAATAAAATTTGAATCTAAATATTCTATCACTTCAAGTTCTTTAGACCTTCTATAAGTGAGCACGTGATCCTTTGTTTCTTGTAGATACCTCAAAACTTTCTTTACAGCTTTCCAATGATCTATTCCTGGATTACTTTAATACTTACCCAGCATCCCGACAACAAAGCTAATGACTGGTCTGGTACAAGTATGAGCATACACTAAGCTTCCAACAATAGATGCATAAATAATTTATTCCATTTTTTAAGTTCCAAATCATTCTTTGGACACTACATAAGATTGAATTTATCTCCTATTTGAACTGGAGCAACAGTTGCTGAGCACCCTTCCATATTGAATCTCTTAAGAATTCTTTTGATATATGTTTTCTGAGACAACCCTAATAATCCTTGTAATCTATCATGAAATATTTAAATTTCAGTCACATAGAATGCCTCACTCATATCTTTCATTTCAAAGTTCTTAGAGAGAAAATTCTTAGTTTCATATAATAATTCAAGATCATTAGTAGCTGATGCACCAAAAATATATACTCTTTTAGCTATATTTTTTACCTTTTTTTTGGTGATATTGCACTTTAAAGGAAGGTATTTTTCATGATTTGTTGCAGGTATGATGATTATGGGTGATTAGAGCGAAAAGATGCAAAAAGGAATAAATTTGGAGCAAAATGGAGCAAAATGGAGCAATTTGGAGGAAAACAGCCCTGGCGCCGCCGGCGCCCTATTCCAGAGAACTCCAGAATTAATTGGCGCGATAGGGCGCTGCCAGCGCCATTATCTAGCGCTACAGGCGCCCTATGTCAGTTCACTTCGAATTCAAAAGTTTTGGCGGATTTTTGAATAGGTGCTTGAAGAAACTCTTGGGGAATTCGTTCCTAACATTAAATTAAGTGTGCAAGACGAAAATAGAGAGAAGGAAGAGAAGAGAATTGCTGTAGAGAGTGTGAGAAAAGTGTGAGCGAGAGTTAGAGTTTATGATTTTAAGATAGATTCTTCTCTAAGGAGGGGAGAAGAGGGAGTAAAGTAAGAGATTGCTTCTTTATCTTTGTTCCAAGGAGAGAATCAAGTGTTGTAAGGAAGAGAAAAGGAATCAAGGGGACTTTGAAGGAATTTGCTTGAGGAAGAGAAAGAGATAAGTTATATTTACTATTTTAGTTTCTATGACTCTTCTTTTATATATAAAATTCATGTGTTTTTATATCTTCTCCATGGTTAGTGAGTAGTCTCCGTTGCCTTTATTCTTGCATGAAGTAATTATGATGTGGTGATGTGGAAATGATGTGCCCTTTAAGTGTTATAAAAGTTGTGATGTTTCTTTAATTTGGAACTTAATTTACTTTTCAATCCGGCCAATTGAATTGTTAAAACATATTGAGGAACATTAATTCCAAAAGAATTGAATGTTCTACAACAAGAATGAAGAAATCATTTAATGTCCGTGAATGAATTGCGTAGTTCATGGGGATTAAGTGCAAATAAATAAGGAAATGAGTTTTGATGGACTTCCAAATGGAGGTTTCATGGTTACAGAATGGGATCCCCAATTTGGTCTTAAGATTGGTAACTAAAGCCTATGATTAACCTTTGGGTGAAGGGTGAGTGGGAGCTTCGAAGTGAGAGCCGGTATCCTCCCAGCCTATCCTTAGATTTAGTAACTAAACTTAAGATATGGCAATGTTCTTTACTTGCTTGGAAGAAGGGGTACTCTTTTAAAGGTAAAGAAGAAAATATGCTCCTATTTGGCACAACACAAATAATTACCATTCTTCATCATCCACACATAATAATCTTTATGCAGGAAGAAAGACATTTTTCATATAGAAGTATCTTATAAATCACATAAGTTAGTGTGTTTATTAGTTAATATAGTTCAATAATTAGAAGTAATTGTAGTAGCTTTATTATACTTTGCATTAACTAGTGGTAGTACACTTACGTAATTGTTACATTGGGTATTGGATTTTAGTGCTATCTTATCTGATTTAAAGAACGTTCACCTCCCTGTGGGATCGATAACCAGGACTCCATTAGAGCCTTGTATTACTTGATACGATACGTATACTTGCGTTGAATTTGTGACTTTACTAAATCATTCTAAATATATATAAATTTGACTTCATAAATTCTTGCTTAATATATAAAGTTGCGGTGAATTTTTTGGCGCTGTTGCCGGGGAGGTAGATAAACGGTACTTATTTATAGATATTGTAGTAACTGAAAACCTTTACTTTGTAGTGTGATTTTATATGCGTAGTAGTGGATCTGTAGGTTTGATACCTTACGATTCAGAGTTAGAGCGTACTATTAGAAAAATTAGAAAACAACAAAAACAAACTGAAAATTACTGTGAAATGGCGAATAATCAAGAGAATCAAAATATTAATGTTGGAAATTTGCCAAGACCTTTAAGAGATTATGCTAACCCAACAACAGATGAAATTCATATAATTATTCAAAATCCTGATGTTGTTGCTAATTCGTTTGAACTTAAACCTGTTATTATTCAAATGGTATAAAATAATCAATTCGGAGGAACACCTAATGAAGACCCAAATTTACATCTCGCTAGTTTTTTAGAACTGTGTGCTACTTTTAAGTATGATGAAGTGTTGAGTGATGTTGTCAGACTTAGAATTTTTCCTTTTTCCTTAAGGGATAAGGCTAAGGCGTGGTTAAACTCGTTAGCACATGGATCTATTTGAACTTGGGGAGAACTTTCTCAAAAGTTTCTATTGAAATATTTCCCTCCATCGAAAACTGCTAAATTAAGAAATGATATCACATCTTTTGGTCAGTTTGAAGGAGAGTCAATATATGAAGCTTGGGAGAGGTTTAAAGATCTTCTTAGGAAGTGTCCACATCATGCTTTGCCGGATTGGTTAATAATTCAAACTTTTTATAACGGATTAGTAGGATCATTAAGATCGATTATTGATCTTCTACTGTGGTGGATCGTTAATGTCAAAACCTTTTGATAAAGCATATTCATTAATTGAAGAGATGGCTACTAATAATTTTCAATGGCCCTCTGAATGGGTAAATCCTAAAAGTGTAGCTAGTGTTCATGATTCTAACATGATGACTATGATAGTTTCTCAAATAGTAGCACTTTCTAAGAAAATAGATCAATATGGAATGAATTATTCTCAACCACCCCCACTGTTAGAGGAAAATTCATTTGGGCAGATAACTGAATCTCAAACACCTTATGAAACTTTAAAAGCGATTAATAGACCTAATAACCCTTATTCGAATTATTATAACTCTGGTTGGAAGAATCACTCAAATTTCAATTGGAATAATAATAATGCTAATGTGAACCCACAATGGGGACACAATTCTATAAACCCGATTAGAAACTCGACCAACCAAGGAAATACTAACTTTAGACAATCTTATCCTCCTGGATTTAATAATAACCCACAATTTAAGGATAAGAAGTTGTACATAGATGAAATGATTTTGAATATGGGTAACCAATTACAAGTTCAAGGTGTTGCGATCAAAAATATTGAAAGTCAATTGGGACATATTTTCACTGCGCTTAATAATAGACCTTCTGGAACGCTTCCTAGTAATGTGGAGATCAATCCAAAAGATCAAAATAAGGAGCAACTTAAGGCTATTCAATTAAAGAGTGGAAAAGAATTAGAAACTAGAACGCAAAAAGAAGTTGAAGAAGAGAAGGAGAAGGTGAATATTGAAAAAGGTTCAAATAAGATTTATCCAGACCTGGAATATCCTCTTGAACCAATAAAGATTACTGTTGAGAAACCACCTCCTCCATTTCCTCAAAGATTGAAGCAGAAAAATAGGGTTAATAGATTTGAAAAATTTTTGGAAAGAAGTTAACAATAAATATACCTTTTGTTGAAGCATTAGAATAGATGTCTGATTATGTGAAATTTATGAAGGATATTCTTAAAAAGAAGAGAAAGTTCACGGATCATGAGACTGTTGCACTTAGCGAAAAGTGTAGTGCAATAATTCAGAAAAAGCTTCCTGAAAAACTTAAAGATCCTGGTAGCTTCACTATCCCGTGTGCTATAGGTGAAAAGTTTTTTGGAGGAGCCTTGTGTGATCTGGGAGCTAGTATTAATCTTATGTCTTTATCAACTTTCAAAAGATTGGGAATTGGAGAAATTTCTCCTACATCTGTAACTCTTCAATTAGCTGATCGTTATATTACTTATCCTAAGGGAGTGGTAAAAGATGTGTTAGTAAAAGTGGATAAATTTATCTTTTCTGTGGATTTTATTGTGCTTGATATGGAGGAAGATAATGATATTCCAATTATTTTAGGAAGACCATTCCTAACTACTGGAAGAGCTGTAATTGATGTTCAAAAAGGGGAATTAACTATGAGAGTTAATGATTAAGAGGTGACCTTTAATATTTTGAAGTCTATGAAGTATCCCTCGGTTGCAAAAGATAATAAATGTTTTAGGATGGAAGTAAGCGAATATTTGAGAAATGATTATTTTAAAGAGTTGTTTGAAAAGAAAGTGGAGTATGAAAATATAATTGAATATGAAAAGGAAAATGAGACAGATTCAGATAATGAGAAGAATAAGGAATTAGAGTATATTCAGGAGAAATTTGAAGTGTTAGATACCATGGAAGGTGGAGATAAAATTTTAATTTCATCTATTGTTAAACCTCCTGAACTTGAGATTAAAATTCTCCCTAAACATTTAAAGTATATGTTCTTAGAAGAATCATCTACCTTACCAATTATTGTATCTTCGGAATTAACTGAATATCAAGAACAAAAATTATTGGAAATCTTAAAAAGATACAAAAGAGCTTTTGGATGGACTTTGGCAGATATCAAAGGAATCAGTCCTTCGATCTGTATGCATAGAATTTTATTAAATGAAGAACATAAACCTAAAATTGATCCGCAAAGGAGATTAAATCCTATAATGAAAGAAGTAGTTAAGAAGGAGATTTTAAAATGGCTTGATGCTGGAATTATTTATCTTATTTCAGATATTTCTTGGGTAAGGTCAATTCATTGTGTACCGAAGAAAGACGGAGTGACTGTGGAAGTGGATGAAAGGAATGAAATTTTACCTGCGAGACAAGTTAATGGATGGTGAATTTGTATTGATTATAGAAAACTAAATGCTGTCACCCGAAAAGATCACTTTCCTCTATCTTTTCTCGATCAAATGTTGGATAGACTTGCTGGACATAAGTACTATTGCTTTTTGGATGGATATAATGGTTATCATCAAATACCTATTGCTCCTGAGAATCAAGAAAAGACGACATTTATTAGCCCCTATGGAACATTTGCTTTTCGAAGAATGTCTTTTGGATTGTGTAACGCACCTGCAACTTTTCAAAGATGTATGATGTCTATCTTTAGTAGTATAATAGATAATGGAATAGAAGTTTTCATGGATGATTTTTCTGTGTTTGGAACTTCATTTGATATTTGTTTGGAAAACTTGGCAAAAGTTTTGGAACTCTGTGAGAAAACAAATTTAGTTCTGAACTGGGAAAAGTGTCAATTTATGGTTGCAGGAAGAATTAGGGCTGTCAAAAAAGCTCGTTGTTCGTGAACAGTTCGTGTTCGGTTCGTCAAAAAGTTCGTGTTCGATTCGTTCGATAAGCAAACGAGACTAACACGAACAATTTTTTTCGTTCGGTTTGTTAAACGAACCAAACACGAACAGTGATGTGTTTGTTCGTGTTCGGTTTGTTATTGTTCGAAATATAAAATAATTTTAAATAATTATATACAAAAATTTATGATATTTTAAAAATAATTATATATTATAAAAATTTATCATATTTTAAATAATTAAACTTCTATAAATTATAATATATGATAAATTATTAATAACAATAATAATATTATAGTATTAATTATATTAGAATAAATATTATAATATTATAATTAATATACTATACTATATATTAAAATAAAACTTTAATCAAAACCCTAAACGCGTTATTCGGTTTGCTTCATTTTGAGGAAGTATGGGTTACACGATGTGTACGGAATACGATCGATTTGCTTCATTTTGAGGAAGTATCTCGTCGAAAGCTAGAGTCGTCAAAAAAGCTCGTTGTTCGCAACAGTTCGTGTTCGGTTCTCCAGGAAGTTCGTGTTCATTCGATAAGTAAACGAACCAAACACGAACAGTGATGTGTTCGAACATTTCGAACACGAACACTAGCTCTGTTCGTTCGTGTTCGGTTCGTTTACAACCCTAGGAGGAATAGTGCTTGGGCATAAAATTTCTGAATATGGAATGGAGGTCGATCCTGCTAAAATTTGAGTGATTGAGAGATTACCACCACCCACTACTGTGAGAGAGGTGTGGAGTTTCTTAGGATATGCTGGATTTTACAGGCGTTATATTAAAAATTTTTCTAAAATTACTAAACCTTTGTGCCAACTTCTAGAAAATGATAGGAAGTTTGATTTTAATGATGAATGTTTGTGTGCTTTGAATTACTTAAAGAAAAATTAATCACTGCTCCTATAATTGTTTCACCTGATTGGGAGAAACCCTTTAAATTAATGTGTGATGCTAGTGATTATGCTATTGGAGTTGCGTTGGGGCAAAGGTATGATAAAACTTTCAAAGTTATTTACTATGCTAGTAAAACTCTTAATGATGCTCAAATTAATTATACCACTACTGAAAGAGAGTTATTAGCTATAGTATTTGCTTTCGATAAGTTTAGACCTTATTTAATTGGAACTAAAAGTATAGTGCATACTGATCATTCGAGTATCAAGTATTTATGCAAAAGAGGGATGCTAAACCTAGATTGATTAGATGGATACTCCTTTTGCAAGAATTTGATTTTGAGATAGTTGATAGGAAAGGATCTGATAATCAAATTGCTGATCATTTGTCAAGAATAGAATATGATAAGTTGTCTGAATTTGAGAAGGAAGTTGCAGAAACTTTTTCTGATGAACAATTGTATATTCTTATGGAAAAGACTTTGCCTTGGTGTGCTGATATTGTGAATTATATTGTAAGTGATATTATGCCATCAGATTTAAAAAGGCAACAATAAAAAAAGTTTAAATATGATGCTAAATTTTATTTTTTGGATGAACTCTATTTATATAAACAGTGTAAGGATCTGATTATTAGAAGATGTGTGCCACATGAAGAAATTAATCCAATCATTCAGAGATGTCATGATTCTGAATTTGGAGGTCATTTTGGTGTTGATAAAACGAGCTTATAAGATTTTACAATGCTGGATTTTATTGGCCACTCTTTTTCGTGATGTTTATAAATATGTTAAATTTTGTGATCGATGTCAAAGAGTAGGTAATATTTCTAAAAGAAACGAAATGTCTCTGAATTACAATTTGGAAGTTGAAATTTTTGATGTATGTGGATTAGATTTTATGGGACCATTTGAACCTTCATTTGGAAATTTATATATATTGGTCACTGTTGATTATGTTTCGAAATGGATTGAAGCTGTTGATTTACCAAGACGTGATGCTCGGAGTGTTTCTAAATTTTTGAAGAAAAATATATTTACAAGATATGGAATGCCGAGAGTGATTATAACTGATGGTGGATCCCATTTCAGAAACAATCAAATTAAGAGATTAATTGGAAAATATAACATTATTCATAGAATCTCTACTGCTTATCATCCCTAGACTAGTGGATTAGCGGAAGTATCGAATCGGGAAGTTAAAAGAATTTTGGAGAAAACAGTGAATATTCATAAATTAGATTGGTCTGCTAGATTAGATACCGCATTATGGGCTTATAGGACTGCTTTTAAGACGCCTATTGGAATGTCTCCTTATAGATTAGTGTTTGGCAAAACTTGTCATTTGCCGGTTGAATTGGAGCATAAAGCATATTGGGCGATTAAGGAGTTGAATTTTAATTTGAGAAATGCGGGAGAAAAAGATTTATGCAATTAAATGAGTTGGAAGAAATTAGAAATGAATCATATCATAACGACAGGACTTATAAAGAGAAAATGAAATTGTGGCATGATCATAAGATATTGAAAAAACGATTTGAACTGGGACAAAGAGTTTTATTATATAATACGAGATTGAAATTATTTGCGGGAAAACTTAAGTCCAGATGGATATGACCTTTTATCGTAGTAAAAGTTCATTCTTTCGGAGCTGTTGATATTGAGGATCCTAAAGCTGGAAATATTTTCGAGGTTAATGGGCATTGTTTAAAACCTTACTTTGGAGGGTCTTTACCTGATTTCAAAGAGGTTTTATTGCTAAGTCATCCTAGTTAACTGAATGGTTTGTCGGGCTGACGACGTTAAACCAAGCGCTTTATGGGAGGCAACCCATATGTTTGTTTGTATGTTGAGTTTGCTTGCTTATTGTTGTTTGTGCTTTTAGTTTGATATTTAAGAATCCTAATTACCCCTAAATAAGTTAAAAATTAAAAATATATTGGATCGTATTGAGGAAACGAAGTATTTCGAGCCAAACGAAGTTCGGTGAAAATTTTTGTCACTGGCGCCGCCGGTGCCCTATTCTTTTATAACAGCCGAATTTCTAGTTTGAGCGCCGCCGGCGCCCAAATTATGGGTGACGATTTTTACGTTTTAAAATGTGATTTTTGGCGATTTTGAGCGGGATTTTCTTCCTTAAAACACCCCAAAACTCCATTTTAAATCCATAACCACCAGAGAAATGAAAACTCCCTTTCTCAATTCACATCCCATGGATTCCCACTCCATTGAACTCCCTAGATCTCGCATCTACAATCGACGGAAGTTCGTTAGTTTCGAGCCACAACGTCTATTCCATAAAGTGATGATGAAGAGAAGAATTATCAAGGAAAGAGGCTTTGTGAATCGAGGTTTGGAGAGTCTGACTACAAAAGTTGAAGAGATAGTGAAGCAAAAACGTTGGGAAGTGTTATGTTACACTGCCACCGCAGTGGTTGTTCCGGTTGTGAAAGAATTTTATGCAAATCTGCATGGGATCAACCAAGGATGTGTTTTTGTGCGAGGAAGGTATGTACCATTCACTCCTGCAAGGATAAATTTTCTCTTCATGATAGAAAGTGTACCTATTTGTCATTATGCAAATTTTAATGCGATGAGCAATGATATGAATGACATCTATCGTTATTTGACGGATGAGAATGAAGAATGGGAAGTAAGGGATAATGGATATGTCAATTTCTCTTCTTCATCCTTGAATCTGGTATCAAAGCAGTGGCATTACTTTATTTCAGCAAAATTAATTCCTACTATGAAGATAAGTAAGGTAACGAAGGAAAGTGCTTATTCGAATTTCTGCATACAAATTGGAAGGCCGATGGATATTGGATCAATCATTACTAAATCGTATTGGGATTGATTGTGCATGGATCTAAATATGGGCTTGGACACCCGTCCACCATATTTACGTTATGTAGTCGATCACGAGTGCCATATGAGAGTTGGGAAAAAGTTCTTCTACCACGGAGACCTATTGATCCCACTGATCTTTATAACTACCGTGCAGTAGGTGATGAAGGAGACATGGATGTGCTGCTGATCAGCCCACTGAGAGTTCACAACCTATTCATCCTTACTATTCTGAAAGTTCGAGGGTGATATTGAAGAAGATAAAGAAGTTGGAAAATGAGGTACGGAATATTATGAATGCTATTAATAACATTTCTGATTTATTTGATGACATTGATTGGAGGATGAAAGAGCAATTTGATCATACTCGTCGAATTGAGTTGGGTTTGGTTAATCTGTTAAAGAAGAATACTGTGATGGCTGAAGATTCATCTGATGAATTCCCATATCGTCCATTCTACAATCTGTTCGTTCATCGTCAATCAATGGGAGACATTAGAGAGGATGAGACTTATGAGACTGATGAGGAGTAATTAGTAGATACTATATGCTGCTTTGTTATGTTTATTTGTTTGCTTTGATTGCTATGTTATTTGCTTTGCTTTGTTTTAGTAGGGTGTGTTTGGACTTTGCTTTGATTTCTTGTGTGTACTTAGGACTTAGTGTTTGCTTATCGTAGTGTACTTGCAACACTAAGGATCTAGGAGTGTTGCTTATATTTGATGAACATATGTGTGTAATCGTTGTATCGTGGATTTTATATATATAAAAGTAATGTGATGTGTTGTTTGTGTAAATTGATGTTGTTTAATGTTTGTGAGATGAAATAAATGCTTGTTGATGTGTTAAATAGGAATGCGGAG
This sequence comes from Papilionanthe hookeriana x Papilionanthe teres, assembly GCA_022702705.1. Taxonomy (NCBI): domain Eukaryota; kingdom Viridiplantae; phylum Streptophyta; class Magnoliopsida; order Asparagales; family Orchidaceae; genus Papilionanthe; species Papilionanthe hookeriana x Papilionanthe teres. Next base: position 70,420,010 of record CM040427.1, on the reverse strand, counting down.
CTTGAAACGATTGAATTCGCGACGAAAATTTTTGAACCCAATAGAATTTTGGACTGGCGCCGCCGGCGGCCAAATCCAGAGAAACTGGCCATTATTTTGAATAGAGCGCCGCCGGCGCCAGATTGGGCGCCGCCGGCGCCCAAACATCGAAAATAGCCCGGGACCCTTAAAAATTCGCAAAAATAGCCTAAGACCCATTTTCCGCCATTTCTTTCGTCTCCCACCTCCATATTCGCGATTTTGAAGCTTTAGGGCTTGTTAGATCTCGGATTAGAGAGGATTTCAAGGATTTCTGAGGCCGGATCTGCACTTCTCTTGGTAAGAGCTTTACTTTAACCTAAAATTTTTGGATTTTCGCCATGTGAAACTCTCACATTGTTGGATGATATTTTTGGAGATTTTTGAGAAAAAGCGAAGTTTCATATGGTAGAATCTGTTCTTACTTGAATAGATTAATGCTTGGAGTTAACACATTGTGGATTTGGAATTTATTGGCAATTTTTTGCAATTTTTTTAGAAATCCACATGGCTCCTAAAACAAGTAAGGGGAAGCAAAAATTTGATTGGGACGATGAAAGATTTGTTAATATTAAGGCTCAGTTTCGCTTCAACTCTCAATTGTAAAACAGAAGTGTATTCAGGATCGAGCGTTTGAAAATCCTGATGGATCTATAGAATAGTTGATTTTTGAGCGAAATTGGGAACATTTCTGTTACTTTTCTGCTAATGCTGTTTTGGGAGTAGTCGAGAATTTTATGCTAACGTGCTGCGGTACGAAACGGAATATGTGCTTAGTCGAGGAAGCTGGTTGAGTTCACCCCACAACATATCAATGCATTTTATCAAATTCGAGAACCTTTTGTTTGTGAATTTGAAAATTTTGATACTAGTAAGGGGAATTTGATGAGTGTAATCACGTATCTGGCCGATGGAAGAGGGGAATGGAAGATGAATTAGAGACAGATGATTAACTTCCTTGCTTCTACTTTAAATGTTGCTTCTAAAGCATGACATTATTTCATTTCTGCAAGACTATTACCTTCTTATCATCACAGTGAAGTTACTAGGGATCAAGCTATTTTAAATTATTGCATCCAGAATATGAAGAAGATTAATATTGGAGCCATTATTTTTAAGAGCATTCACTCTATTGCCAAAGGAGAAACCACTGGTGGATTAGGACATCTTGCCCTGATTCATGCACCTTGTGTTCATCTGGAGTGGAGTATAGTAGTTCTGAGGAAGTGGCAATACCTTTGAGGCCGATTACGAAGACCATTATTCGTTCTTATGAGGCTCATGTGGGTGCAGAGAGGAGAGTAGGACTGCGATATTCTACCACGAGTTATGATGTTCCATCTACTTCGAGCCCCAGACACTATACGATATCATGCGGCGAGTTGAGATTGCGAGTGATAGTATGGATAGGATGCATCATAGGATGGATGTATTTGAGGCCCGAAGTGATGTGAATGAATATTATTTACAGAGAAGAGTTGAGTTTGATATGGCTTATTACGATGCTCGGGTCAGATTTATGAGGGGAGAGTCCGATGTGACATTTCCTTCTTGCCCTAGTTATACACAGTACAAGCCTGGACCTTCTGACCCTGTTGATAAACTTGCTGTTGATCCTGGTGATAGAGACTGGTAGATAGCTTGTTTGTTTTATTTCTATTGTTCTTAGTCTGTTGAGATGTATTGATGTGATGTAGTGGACATTTACTTTTCATGTGATGTGTAACCCTGTGTTGTACCATGTGATGTAGTGTCATTTTTTTTATGTTGTACTGTTATGTGGTGTGATAATTTGCTTTATGTTATAGTGTTCTGTTGGATATTTAGTTGTTTAATGTTTATTTCTCTTTACCCATGCAAATATTTAAATTGTTATATCACTGCTACTAATTATTTCATGCTTGCTAGCTGTAAATTTTGATTAATTCTAGGTAAATTATGAAGATTTCAAAATCTCAGCACATAAAGGTTAGTTTTCTTTTACTCTCAACTATTTCAAATTTATTGAAAAATGTAAGTTTGGGGGAGGGTAGAGAAATGCTAAACTTTTATTTGTTCTCAATTATTATATTTTCAAAAATTATTTGCATAACTTTTGACAGTTAAACTTCATTATAAGATAACTAAAACTTTTCAATTCAGTTGAATATTATGGAAGGAAATGATTAAAATTTTTAGTGATAAAAGTTGATTTTATAGAAGTAAGATATTTGGTATGAAAGGATTTGAATATAGTCAACTATTTAAAGTAAAGAAAACTGTATTTTTGAAATGTTAAGGGATTTAAAGTATTGTGTGTTAAGAAGAGATTGTAACTTTATAATGAATAATAAAGCTTGTACTTAATTATAAAGTAAAGAGATGACTTAAGTTTGAACTTTATAAAAAGGAGAGTGAAGTTCAAAATCATTAAAGTCTATCTAGATATAGTAATCCTCAGAAAAAAAAAAAGAGAAAAACAAAAACAAAAAGAAAAGAAAAGAAAAATGTTATGAGGAGATGCCTAATAAAAAATTGACTTCACTTGAATCACCATAAAGAAAGAGCTTGATTTCATTTCTGAATTTATGTTTAAGGTACTAGCCTACATTCTAATAAAGTTTGCATGAACTCCTTTTTCACATAGTCCTTTAAAGCATTCTTAATATAACAAATTATGGTTCATCTTGAAATAAATAGAAGACTAGAACTTTTAGACTTAAGTGCTGAATATTCTTATACACGTAATGTTGACATGAGTTGCTATACTTTTACGAAAATCTAAACACTATATTCTTTTGAATGAAAAATTTTGGTCTCTTACAATTGAAAAGTACATTGCCTAGAGTTATATTTTTATGTAGTAAAAGGATTACTTGAGGACAAGTAATAGTTTAAGTTTGGGGGATTTTGATGCACCAAAAATATATACTCTTTTTGCTATATGTTTTTACCTATTTTTTGTGATATTGCACTTTAAAGGAATTTATTTTTCATGATTTGTTGCAGGTATGATGATTATGGGTGATTAGAGCGAAAAGAAGTAAAAAAGAACAAATTTGGAGCAAAATGGAGCAATTTGGAGGAAAACATCCCTAGCGTCACCGGTGCCCTATTCCAGAGAACTCCAGAATTAATTGGCACGATAGGGCGCCGCCGACGCCCTATGTCGGTTCACTTCGAATTCAAAAGTTTTGGCGGATTTTTGAAGAGGTGCTTGAAGAAACACTTGAGGAATTCGTTTCTAACATTAAATTAAGTGTCCAAGATGAAAATAGAGAGGAGAAAGAGAAGAGAATTGCTGTAGAGAGTGTGAGGAAAGTGTGGGAGAGAGTTAGGGTTTGTGATTTTAAGAGAGATTCTTCTCTAAGGAGGGGAGAAGAGGGAGTAAAGTGAGAGATTGCTTCTTCATCTTTGTTCCAAGGAGAGAATCAAGTGTTGTAAGGAAGAGAAAAGGAATCAAGGGGACTTTGAAGGAATTTGCTTGGGGAAGAGAAAGAGATAAGTTGTATTTACTATTGTAGTTTCTATGACTCTTCTTTTATATATAAAATCCATGTGTTTTTATATCTTCTCCATGGTTAGTGAGTATTCTCCCTTGCCTTTCTTCTTGCATGAAGTAATTATGATGTGGTGATGTGGAAATGATGTACCCTTTAAGTGTTATAAAAGTTGTGATGTTTCGTTAATTTGGAACTTAATTTACTTTTCAATCCGGCCAATTGAATTGTTAAAACATGTTGAGGAACATTAATTCCAAAAGAGCTGAATGTTCTACGACAAGAATGAAGAAACCATTTAATGTCCGTGAATGAATTGCGTAGTTCATGGGGATTAAGTGCAAATAAATAGGGAAATGAGTTTTGATGGACTTCAAATTGGAGGTTTCATGGTGACATAATGGGATCCCCAATTTGGTCTTAAGATTGGTAACTAAAGCCTATGGTTAGCCTTCGGGTGAAGGGTGAATGGGAGCTCCGAAGTGAGAGCCGGTATCCTCCCAGCCTAGCCTTAGATTTAGTAATTAAACTTAAGATATGGCAATGTTCTTTACTTGCTTGGAAGAGGGGGTACTCTTTTAAAGGTAAAGAAGCAAATATGCTCTTATTTGTCACAACACAAATAATTACTATTCTTCATCATCCACACATAATAATCTTTATGCAGGAAGAAAGACACTTTTCATATAGAAGTATCTTATAAATCACATAAGTTAGTGTGTTTGTTAGTTAATGTAGTTCAGTAATTAGAAGTAATTGTAGTAGCTTTATTATACTTTGCATTAACTAGTCGTAGTACACTTACGTAATTGTTACATTGGGTATTGGATTTTAGTGGTATATTATCTTATTTAAAGAATGTTCACCTCCCTGTGGGATCGATAACCAGGACTCCATTAAAGCCTTGTATTACTTGATACGATACATATACTTGCGTTGAATTTGTGACTTTACTAAATCATTCTATATATATATAAATTCGACTTCATAAATTCTTGCTTAATATATAAAGTCGCGATCAGTAGCCAGCAAGATGTCATCAACATACAGAATGGGAAATATGATCTTGTTCCCACCGACCTTTAGATATATACATCGATCAACATTGTTTTCTTTAAATCCAAATGATGTTATGGTATCATTGAACTTAAGATACCATTGTCGGGAAGCTTGCTTAAGTTCGTATATTGATTTCTTAAGTTTACACACTATGTGTTCCTTTCTCTTAATCGAAAATCTTTCAGGTTATCTCATGTAGACCTCTTCATCCAAATTCTCATTCAAAAAGGCAGTTTTCACATCCATTTGGTGTAACTCAAAATCAAAATGAGCTACTAGTGTCATGATAATACTAAATGAATCATTTTTAGAAACCGGAGAAAATGTTGTTTTATAGTCAATGTCATCTTTCTGAGTGAAGCCTTTGGCAATAAGTCTGACTTTATATCATTCAATATTGTCATTCGAGTCGCGCTTAGTCTTAAAGATCATTTACACCCGACTCTTTTACAACCTTTAAACAATTCAACGACATCCCAAACTTTGTTGTGATCCATCTATTTCAACTCATGTTTCATTGCATCTAACCATTTAGAAGAATTTGCACTTTCTATGGCTTGTGAAAATGATACTGGATCTTTGTTGACTCGTACTCGTGTAGATAAACCACATAATCATAAAAAATAGCATACCATTTTTGTCTTTAAGACTTTCTAGGTGCTACTTCATGTGATTCATCTGATGCAGATTCATTAGTGATAGTTTCATTGTGGGATGTTTGATTATTTATTTATTGTTTCTATAAGTTGTCAAACTGTTCATTAACTGTATGAATAACAACTTGAGAAGAACTTTTGGGTAAAGAAACTTGAACCCTAATTTCTTGGATCTCCATCTTACGTGGTTCAAAACCCCCAATAAAATCATAATTTTCAATAAACTTAGCATTTCCCGCTTCAATGATTCTTGTACTATGGTTAGGACAATAAAATCTATACTCTTTAGATTTTTCTGGATAACCAATGAAAAAAACACTTATTGTTCTTGAGTCCAGTTTCTTTTCATGTGGATTATATATCCTTATTTCTGTCGGACATCCCCAAACATGGAGGGGTCAGTTTAGGTTTCTTTCTATATATAGTTCAAAAGGAGTCTTTGGAACTGCCTTACTAGGAATCCTGTTTAACAAATATGCAACAGTCTTTAAGGCATGCATCCACAATGATGAGGGTAAAGAAGAATTACTCATGCCACAATGATGAGGGTAAAGAAGAATTACTCATCATACTCCTAACAATTTCCATTATAGCAGGTTTCATCTTTCTGCAACACCATTTTATTTTGGTGTTTGTGGCATAGTGTATTGAGCACATATGTCATCGGTTTGAAGGAATTTAGTAAATAGACCTGGACATTGTCCAGATTCATTGTAACTTCCATAATATTCATTGCCTCTATCAGACCTGATAATTTTTTAATTTTCTATCTAATTTTCTCTCAACCTCAGTTATATACATCTTTAAGGCACCTATAGTTTGAGATTTTTTATGCAATAAGTAGACAAACACATAACGTGAAAACTCATCAATAAATGTGATAAAATGTTTCTCTTCACCAAAAGATGGAACATCAAAAGGTCCACAAATATTAGTGTGTATAATTTCAAAGAACTGTGTGTTCCTTGTGGCGGTTTTCTGAAGTATGTGATTTGTGTGCTTTCCTTTAATACAATCCACACAGATGCCAAGATCAGTAAAATCCAATTCAGTAAGGATTTTATTTTTTACTAATCTTTCAATTCTTTCTTTGGATATATGACCCAAAAGTTTATGCCACAAATAAGTTGAACTTTCAATCATAAAATTACGTTTAGTACCAATATTGTGATGCAAAGTCGTCAGAGTCTCAGCGAAAAGGTTATCAAGTTTAAGCTTATACAAACCATCACAAAGAATACTAGAACCTATGAGATGATTGTGTTTAAACAAACTGAAACAACCATTTTTAAATTTAGAGTATCTAATAGAATCAAGTGTAGATAATGAAATCAAATTACGAGAAACATAAGGGACATAAAGTGTTTGAAAAAGGTCTAAATGATATCCAATATCTAAAATCAACCGATAGGTTCCAATAGTTTCAACTGGTAGGTTCCAATTACAAGAAACAGAAGTGCATAGTGTTTTAAAAAGGTATAAATGATATCCAATATAACTGGTGCTTTAACTCGGTTTCCCATGAAGACAAACCTTTTATTTGGGTTTATGACTTGGGTTGTAAGGAATCCATGCATCTTATTAGAAACATGAGTGGTACAAATGATGTCCAATATCTAAAATCAAATTATGAGAAACAGGAGGGACATAAAGTGTTTGAAAAAGGTCTAAATGATGTCCAATATCTAAACTCAACTGATGGGTTCCAATAGCTTCAACTGGTGCTTTGACTTGATTTCACATAAAGACAAACATTTCATTTGGGTTTATGATTTAGGTTATAAGGAATTCATACATCATATTAGAAACATAAGTGGTACAACCAAAATCAATCCACTAGGTATTATAAGGAACTTCTGCCAAATTTGATTTGAAACATATAGAAACACACTGTTCACCTTTCTTTTCGAACTAGTCTTTGCACTTTTGACACTTATTTTGATAGTGTCTAGGCTTTCTGCAAAGTAACAATTAATTCTTTTATGTTCCTCTTTGTAAATTGGGGCAGACGACGCATTAAGTTTTAGTGGTCTTTGCTTGCCCTTTTCATTCTTCTTTTCAGGTTTTTTTACAACTCTTCTTTGGTGACCCATGAGATTAATGAAGTGATTTGCTCTTTTCTTAAGCTTGCATCCTCTTGAATGAGCATACATTGTAGTTCATTCACATTCCGCTTATCTTTCATAGTGTTGTAGTTCATGTAAAATGGATCATACTCAGGAGGCAAGAAGTTAATGATAAATTGCACAAGAAAATTTGCATTCACTTCCATTCCGGGTCTTAAGTCTTGTTGTTATGTTCCTCATTTCAAAGACATGCTCATGCATAGTACGAGAATCATCAAATTTCATGTCGGTTAATGTACTCAATAGTGTCCCAACAAGAGACTTATCAGCAGAGTCAAACTGAGAACAATTCTCAGCAAATTTCTTAAATTATTTAACACTTTCTATGTTAGAAAATGTATAATTTATGTTGTTTACTACAATCATTCGCATAAACATTAAGCTCAATATGTCCGATTTTTCCCAAGCTTTATAGAGAGATATTTGCTCAGCGCTGCTATAATCAGAAAGAACAGATGTGGCTTGTGAATGAAGAGAAACGGAAGTAGTTACTGCAAATAAATAAAACATGCTCGTACATTAATGCTTCGAACATTAAACTTACATAGATATTCATATAAAATCAGATTAAAATAATAGTTATAAAAATAATAGAGTATTGAAATATCATTTGGGTGATATAACTAAAATCAGATTAAAATAATAATTATAAAAATAATAGTGTACTGAAATCTCCTTTGGGTGATATAACAATACACAATAATAAACATAATTGATGCTTGACTTAAATTTAATATAATTTGTAATTATTTGTACTCAAATTAGACATATCTTTTATCTTTGGATATATAAACATAACTTAACTAAGTATATAAATAGATAGGGGTGTAAACGAGCAGAACACGAGTGAGCCAGGCTCAGCTCGTGTTGGGATCGTTTATATTTCGAGCTCAAAAAGTGTGTTCGTGTTTGGTTCGTTTTCTTAGTGAGCTGAACACAAGCCGAACACGAGCCATTCATGAACAAAGAGTTATTTTGACAATCCTAATCACGTACCCATAAGATGTTAAGGATTAGGGCAAGATTTAAAAATTATTGTTTATATTAAAACATCATTTAAATCTAATTTAATATTTTTTTGTTATATTTTCTTAATTAATAATGTTAATTGATTATAAATCATTGTAGCCTTGTAGTCGATTAATTTTTTTAAAAATATTACTCTTCAGAATATATATATATATATATATATATATATATATATATATATATATATATATATATATAGTTGATGAGTAATATTTCGAGCCAAACGAGTTGAACATGAACGAACAAATTTTTTGTTCGTGTTCGGCTCGTTAACTTAGCGAAGGAGCTGAACACGAGCTTCTTAAAGAGTTGATCACGAATTTGCTCGCGAACAACGAGTCGTTTTGACAGCCCTATAAATAGACTACAATTATATTCAAAGATTATAAAACAAATGATCAGCCTTTGGGCGATCTAGAAATATTTTATAATCAATGAACTTTACTATTTTTGTAATAAAATGTTAAATTATTTCATAACAAGCATCACATAGTCGTGAGTAATTGAATTTATTTAATTTGACATTATTAAACTTATTAATTTGGTCACTTTGGTGACTAACAAATTAAACATAACATCGACATCAAATAAATAATAATTTCAATCGCATCAATTTACTTTAATGATATAATTCAAGATCTAATTCACAACAGAAATTTACAATTAACATAAATAAAATTATATGAAAATTGTAAATTTAATAATCAAGGCTCTGATACTATATGTTAGAAATTCATGTTTGAACTTTATGACACAAATTCTAAAAAAATACATAATAACTAAGATCTTTTAAATTCATGATTTTTATATATTCATAATAAAGTAACACATATCCGTATTCATGATGGTAAGATTTGATCTAAAAAAATGATCTTGAAGATATGGAGTTTCTCTCTCTAATCTCTTGAAACTTTTTGTATTTTTTATGGATGGAAATGTACAAAGTGTGTTAGAAAGCGAGATGAAATATTCTCTGAATTATGTTCAACCTAACCACCATCCATCAAATGGTTACTAACCAATAAGATTTATGAAAATTTAATAAATTAATTAATTTGATTATTAAAATCAATGACATAAGTTAGTAACATCTATTCATTTTAAGGGTTACATGAGTTACAAAAATAAATATCATAAGTTATCATAGCTATGACATAAGTTATTAAATAAATAACATAAGTTTTCATGAGTTATAAAAATGAATAACTTAAGTTATCATTTATTATGACATAAGTTATGAGTTAAGAAATTAAATAACTTAAGTTATCATGAGTTATAAAAATAAACAACTTAAATTATAATTATTATGACATAATTTATGAGTTAAGAAAACAAATAAATTAAATTATCATGAGTTATAAAAATAAATAACTTAAGTTATTATGTATTATAACATAAGTTATGAGTTAAGAAAATTAAGAACTTATGTTATCATGAGTTATAAAATAAATGACATAAGTTATTAAAATAAATCTTATAAGTTATTAAAATATATATGAGCCACAAATAAAAATTTAACAGGTCATTGTAATATCATCATTGGCTGCATATGCTATAGTGCGAAGTTGCAGTACTAGTTAGCCACATAGGGCGTAGTTATTGACATAAGCCAAAGTGAGGAGCTATAGTAGAAATTATTCATTTAGATCGTAGTTTTGTCACCTAGGTTGTAGTGGGGGTCGTAGTAGTGATTAGCCTATATATATATATATATATATATATATATATATATATATATATATATATGTCGTTGTTGTTCATGTACGCAGTAATGGGGAGCTGTATTTGTGTAAGTTGACCCTAAAAAGCATAGTTGGAAGAGATAATAATAGTTAGTCATATATGTTGTAGTTAGTCACGTAGGTCATACTGAAGAGATACAGTAGGCTAACCACAGTTAGTTATATAAGCAGTAGTGGAGAGCTACAGTAGCGTAAGTTGGCCATAAATGCCATACTTGGAAGATGTAGTATTTGTTAGCGACATATGTCATTGTTGGTCACATAAGTTATAGTGGAGAGTTGCAGTAGCGATTAGCCACATATGATTTAATCACATAGGCAGTGGTGAGAGGTTGTAGTATCGTCAAGTGGTCATAAAGGCCATAGTTGGAAGTTGTAACGGAGTTAACCACATTGGCCATAGTTGTTCTTATAGATCGTAGTGAATAGTTGCAAAAGCAATTAGTCATAAAGCTCATAATTGGTTACATAGGTTGTTGTGGAGAGTTGCGGTAACAACAATTGGCCACAAAGGCCATAGTTGGAAGCTTTATTAGTAGTTAACCACATAAGCAATAGTTGATCACATAGGCAGTGAGGAGCTTTATTAGTTACTAGCCACATAGGTCATAGTTGGTCACATAGGTCGCGATGGATATTTAAGCAGCGTCGGTTGGACTCAAAGGTCGTGGTTGAAAGTTATAGTAGCAGTTAGTCATATATGTCATAGTTCAAAGTTGTGGTAGCAATTAGCAACATAGGACGTAGTTGGTCACATAGGTTGTAGATGGGAGCAGCAGTAGCATCAGTTGATCGCAAAGGTTGTAGTTGGAAGTTATAGTAATAGTTAGCCACAATATCCATAGTGTGGAGTTGCAGTAGCAATTAACCACATAAATCGTAGTAGAGAGCTGCAACTCTTTTATCAGGTTTACTATTTTAGAACAAAGACATCACTTGTCAATAAACGACACAGAGAAACTCTTAGGAGTCCAAAGAAAGCTGTCATATTCTAAATAAGACAGTTGTAAGCAATTATTATTGGGAGTTATCGTCGGATCTTTAATACGATGTTATTCATCACACCACATTTGAGATATGTTATCACATTGTATTCAATGTGCCATTAGCTTTTTTAAAGGTCAAACGTGTCATTAGCTTTGTTTAAGATGAGGATAAACAAGAGGGAGATGAAATGAACAATTACCTCAAGTATGTGAGATATGATGAGTGACAATTGGGGTTGATTATGGTCGAAGGTGGTTGATGCTATTACTTATGAGGAGCTATAGTAATGTGTAACAAAAGAAAGAGAGGAGAGATGATTGATGGCGTCCATGTGACATGAACAAAAGTTCAAAGTCATATGTGCACATGGGAGAAGGGGGAGATGAAAGATCATTAAAATAAAACTAAGTTGACATGGAAATTTATTTTGGTTTATAGAAAATATAAGTTGTTACTGTTAAGTGCAATTCTTTATGAAATTTTTACTTGTAATTTTAACTAGCGGTTGATATAAAACTATCATGAAAATTCTATTAGCTTCTAATATAAATAATGCCAAAAAATTGATATAATACTAAAAAATCTATTGATATTATTAGCGGATTTTTTTATTAACAAATATGATGTTATTTCACTATTTTCCACTAGTGTTCTGAGAGATTCCAAGTTCAGTGGAAAAAATTCTCGCTCTATCTACTTGAGAAACCTTAAATAGGATTACCTTGCATAAAAGACTTCCCATTCTCGTTTTTTTTATGAATTCTACTTAATTCATATTTACCTCTTGATGCATACTGAAAAACTACTCTCCCACTTTAATGAGTACATTCTTGTCCTTGTCGTGTGCCGTCCCTTTTCAACAATGAAGTTCATCATTCTTATTCAGAAAAAGTTGTGACGCACCTGGAAGCTTTTCTCGTGTTGAAATTTTGTGAAAATATTTACTCAAAATAAGAGTTTTTAGACTTATAAAAAGAGTTATACAAAACAAAGGGACACTTATGGAATTTTAAAATCTATATATGATCAAGCACAAACTTTGGTAATAACCGTGCATCGCAAAGCAATTCAATACTTGAATGAAAGCTTTATTTCACTCATATTTTGCAAATTGAATAATACATTAGTCATGAACAATATGATGACCAAGTATAAGACACAATAAAATATTGTTGTGACATTTCCAAAGAAACTAGCAAGTTTAGCTTGGGTGGAACGCCCTAGAATTGCAAGATCTATACAATTTGTCATTAATAACTGCATGAAAAGTTTTTAATGAAAATCAAAATGTTCTTTAAGAAAATCACAATTAATCCCTTAGTCAATAAATTAAGGAAGATTTTCGAAGCTAAAAAACCTCACCAAACATCATATGAATTAATAGAAAAAAGAATTGCTCTGAAAACCATTTCTATTATCAATAACTTGGGCTTATATAGAGCCTTATAATATTTTACAAATAAATCCTTAGACTTCTTCTATATTTCTTATTGTGAACTTACAACATTTTATAAATAAATCCCTAATCTTCTTCTATATTTATTATTTTACAATAAGACCCTAAACTAGATACAAATCTCAACACAGATGGGCAAAAGATATCAACTAAGCCCATCTTGACACATAAGAGCTAAGTCCATTGGTGAAGAATTGCTCTCTAGTGACTACATGAATTAGCTCTAGTAGTCTGTTATTAAGAATTTCCCAGATGAAGACCTATCAATCTCCACATACATCAACTCATCCAGTCATAATCATAATAACCCTCAATGTCTACAAGTTCATTCTACTTAAAGATTAACTCCCTTCCTTGATGCACTCTTCACGTTCCTTAAAACCCGATACACTACGTCCATATGGCCCTTCCTTGGATCATGCATATATTGGCTCACCACGCTGACAGCAAATGAGATGTCAGGATGAGTGTGGCTCAAATAATCAGACGACACACCAATCTCCAATACATCTCATGATAAACTGGCTCTTCAGCCCCTGTAGTTAACTTAGCCTTATGATCAATTGGAGAGACAACAATCTTGCATCCCGACATGCCTTATTATATGAGGAGATCCAATCATACTTCTTCTGACATAAGATCACCCCCTCTGGTCCATAGGTCACCTCAATTCCAGGGAAGTAATCGAGTTGTCCAAGGTCTTTCACCTCAAATTCATTGCCCAGTCTTAACTTTAACTAAGCAATATCTATCTCATTATCACCAATGACAATCATGTCATCAACGTACATAGCATGCATAGTGGTGTGACCTCCATAGTGTCAGAAGAACAAGGTATGGTCGAAATAGATATGTTGATTTCCCATCCCCACCATAGACATTCTAAGCTTGTTAAACCAGGCTCGAGGAGACTGCTTCAAGCCAAAAGTGACTTATTGAGTCTACACACCTTGCCCACTACCTGACCAATATCGAATCTTGGTAGTATCTTCTTATATATATATATATATATATATATATATCATCTTATAACTCATCGTGAAGAAATGCAATCTTTATATTGAGTTGGTATAACCTCCACCCACCATTCACTGTCAGAAAAACTAGTGTCCCCGTTATGTTCATCTTTGCTATCAGTGCGAAGGTTTTGTCATGGTTAATCCCATATGTCTGATTGTACCCTTTTGACACCAATTGTATTTTGTAACACTCCATCTTCCTTTAAGGATATTGTTTCACTATGAAGTTGCACTTGCACCCAACAGCTCTTTTTCCTGTTAGTGGTGACACTATCTCCCATGTATGATTTTTATTGAGAGCCCCAAGCTCGTTATGCATGGTTGCTTTCTACTTGGGATCCTTGTTAGCTACTTGCCAACACTTAAATATAGGGATAGTGTTTAAAGATGTAATGATTGCTTCATGTATAGGTGATATGTTAGGGTATGAAACAAATTATGCGATGTCATGTTCCCACCCAAAATGATCATGAAAATGTCCTACAGTTTTGTGAGATGTTCTCCTAAAGGTTATGGGGTTGGAGGTAAAAGGAAGAGGAACCATATAACCTGGGACTTGAGTTTGAAGTGGATGGTGTATGTGACTCCAAAGTTGGGGTATACCGGGATAAGGAACTTGTTGGCTCGAGTGGCACTACAGGCATAGTTCCATCATTCTACATCCTCCTCCTTATATACAACCTCAAATCCCCTTTAGCATGAATCCTATCACCTTTGGGTTCAATCACCTCATTTTCAATCTCTTCATTTTTTAGCTCCTCGAGTGATTCATCCCACATCACAGAACAAGACATCGCTCCCCCATGTATCAATCTTTCAACATTACCACTTGACCCACAATTTTATATTATGATATTTTTAATTTAATTGCAACGACGCCAAAAACTTGACCCCGCTATATTATATATATATAATTGTAATTATTTATGTTGTGGATGCTACGCAAGTATACGTATCGTATCAAGTAATACAGGGCTCTAGTGGAGTCCTGGTTATCGATCCCACAGGGAAAGAGAAAATTAAATAACAACTAATTTTAAAATAATAATAATAATAATTTTAAAATAGTATACGAAAATTTGGAATTCTAAATTTAAGCGCAATAAAGTAAACTAAGTATTTTAATTAGGTAACTTAACTAAGTAGAAAATTAATACGTATTGAAAGTGCGAGAAATTAAACTAATTGCTAAATAAGTCTTAACTATTCAGAAAAAGTATATTTCCCCTTGTTTAGAAATTTAAGTGATTGATGAATTTAAATAGATAATTTTAAGGTATTGTGACAAATAGGAGCATTCCTATTCTTTACCCTTTGGTCCAGGTGTAAAGAATATCGACTAATCCTATGTTTGATTATCGAATCGCGGCTAAGTCGGGAGGATACCGATCGCCACTTCGGAGCTCCCACGTTCCCTCGCCCGAGGGCTAACATCTACACTTCGACTCTCAAACAATAGGACCAAATTGAATATTTTAGTACGTCACACTAAAATGCTCAATTCTACGCCCGATGATATTATTTCCCTATTTATTTGCACCTTTCTTCCAAGGCTTTTGAATTCCCCGAATATCGGATGTAATTTTTACTATAGTTGTAAATCAACACATTTTAACAAATCAAATGGCCGATTTGAAAAGTAAATTAAGTTTTAAGTAAAAATTATCACAATTTATTAATATATAAAAGTATCTCTATTTTAATTTCATCAAGTCACTTAATTTCATAAACGAGGAGAAAGACTAAATAAACTACTCAGAATGCATGGGAACTAAACTAAGCATGGATTTCATTTAAAGTTAAAAACAATAAATACAAATACTTATCTTGATTTATCCCCAAGCAGACTCCTCGTAGTTCCTTTGACTCTTCCTTCCAGTACAACACGACTCACTAATTACTCACTAAACTCACTAAAGACTCACTAATTATACTAATTAAGATTCTAAAGACTGCTCACACACTTATAGCACACTTAGAACACACAAAAGACACACAAAAGACTGATTTTCGGCCTCTATATATAGAGGTAAGCAAAGGTCCAAGAGGTGTGTAAGCATCTCTTCAAAAGGTGTCCAGGTTCAATGTATCTGTGCCATTTGAACTAGCTCGCCGTCGGCGACGAACTACCTCGCTGTCGGCGAGGCTTCTAGAAAGTCTTTGAACCGCGCTATCTCGCTGTCGGCGGGCTCGGGTTCGCTGTCAGCGAGACAGTTATAAATCCTTTAGAATTTTCTTCCTCGTACCCTCGTCGTCGGCGGGCTCGATCTCGCCATCGGCGGCTCAGCACAAATTGCATTATTTTCTTCCTTTTTGCTCCAAATCCGCTCCTTTTTATAATTTTTTCTTTTATCACCTAAATTCTCCATTCCTGCAACAAAATAAAGAAAATATCTTTCTTTAAAGTGCAATTTCATCAAAAATAGGTATGAATTTCTTAATAAATTTTTCAGTGATCAAAATCCCCCAAACTTACTTATTACTTGTCCTCAAGTAATTTTAGTACTACATAAAAATAATGATTCTATAGTAAGAATTTTCAATTCAAATAAACTATGAATTAGATTAATTAATATCATAATAAAGTTAAATAAAAATAATTCATGTAATTTAATTAATCTTATAGAAATAAATTATTTAGTTATCAGGTCTAAGATTTCTAGCTTACTATTCATTTCAGGAATGACTATATTTAAAAGAATAACTACTTAAGATATTCATATGATAAGAAATTCAAGAAAACACTATTAGGTAAAATTCTAATCCATAAACATAAGTTTGGAAATATCTAAGTTTTTTCCTTTAGGTTAATTCGAATGAAGCCAATTTTTGATAAGGCATCTCCTCAAGCTTCTCCTCATTTTTCTTTTTCTTTTTCTTTTTTCTTTTCTTTTTCTCTTTTTTTTTTCTAATGAGGATTACCGTATGTCTGGAGAGCTCGTTAATAATTTTGAACTTCATTTTCATCTTCCTAAATTTGAAACTTAGAAATATTTCTTAGCTTATATATACTTCATAATTTTTACTTCATTGATTTTCAATCTTTTCTTTTTCACTTGAATACTTAAGAATTTTAATTTTAGAATATAGTTTTCCTTACTAAAAATAGTTTACTATATTCTTATTCCCTTTAACCAAATTTTTTATTCTATTTAATTAATTAAAGCACTAGAAATATTTCATTTAACCTTTTTTATAATAATTAAATAAAATAATTCATATTAATTAAATTGAAAATTTTGCTATAAAAATCATTTTATAATAATTTGAAAATAGAAATTGAGAACAAGTTAATAACTAAATTTGTATTTTACTCCCCCCCAAACTTAAATTTTTATATCTACTCTAAATAATGAAAAAGGGAAAGTAAATAAATCATACCTTTGAAGTTTAGGTATTTCTTTTTTTCTTTGAAATTTTTGCGAGCTTTTTCATTTTTCATTGAACCTGTACTGTTAGTATTCTCCATATATATAACAATTTAAAGAAAATGCAGGGATAAAATCTAAGATAAGTATTAAATACAACAATTAAAATTAACTCTACACTACACATGAATTACTAACATATTAAAAAAAAATTTAAAATTTATAACTACTAACAAACATATTAAAGAAAAACTAACATTCTAATTAACAGAAAATTTGCAAATAACTAATACATAATCAAACAAACACAGCTCAAGCAAAATAATCAAACAAACATCTAAATTCACAATCCACATAACTACAAAATATTACAAACATAATAAAGTCTTCCAATAACATAACATCACATCAAAACAAACAAAACAAAGTCTCTAATCTTATAAATCAAAGTCCTGTGCTATATCATCTCCTCCTTGATCCGTAGGTCGAGAAGGCGAGCGAGGATGATACTGTGAATATCGGGGCACTCAGGAAAGACAACATCTAAATCACCACTCCTATAACGACGTTCAGCTTCATAGTATGCAATCTCGTATTCCGAATGTTGCTGGAGATATTCGCTATCATAATCGTGTCTTTTCTCCAAATTATCAATCCTTTGATCAAAATGATCAAATCTTCTCCCCATTGTCTCTCCAAGCCGCTCAAAACTCCTCCTATGCGGTGTCGGCTCATTCATCGGATCTTGTAGGGTAGGAGTGGTAGGCTCGGGAGGTTCATGGCTAGTAGAGGGTATATCTCTACTTGATCGAGTAAAATAACTTCTCACTCCCGATCTCCATCCTTCGTGGGATTCATATTTCTTTATATTAGCACGAGTTAGGGGTTTCATAGGCTCTATCCATTCCTCATCATCTCTTGCCTCTACCCTAGATAATTGACAAAGTGCATAGATAAGACCGGGATGTCCTAGTCCTCCTCCACTTTCATTTCTAGCGAGTAGGCTAATATGTTTTTATATATAACGTTTCCCACATTAATACTCTTCGGTTCGAATACGAAATTCGAAGCTCGCTCTATCTCTTGTTACCTCACTATGGTGGTAGGTAGGTAACAAAGTAGAACAAATAAAATAATGCCAGGCTTTAGATGTTGCATTTAGCATAGAAAGAGGGAAGTTTACCCGTTCTCGCTGCTTTATCTTCCAGACTCCTTTCCCATCAGTGAGATAGTTAAACACTTCCTCTAATGGTCCTTCCATAGTTCCAAAAGTTTCATATTCGCTCCAGGTGTCTTGAACTTCATAATATGCGTTAATCCTAGCAGCATTTGAAATCTACGAAAAATCCTCTAACCTTTACTTGGTGCATCTTCGACTCGTGTTAAATTTGCATAAAATTCTTTTACTACTTCCACAATTGCTTCGTTGGTAACGAAACAGAAGTTTTCCCATCCTCGCTACTTTATAACTCGCTCTACTTCTCCTCCTGGATTCTTGAAAACTCGATCTTGTATGCACTTTCTTGCTTGAATATTTTGAAAATATCGTGTTTGTGCTCTCGCATTAATGAATCGAGTTTCGTCGAAATCTAATCGTCGCTTTTGTCGTGGATCCATTTCTCGATACGTGAAATTTACAAAAAAATTTTAACTAAACTCCAAAATATTACTAAATAGGCTTCCCACAACAACTAAAATCCATTTAAATCAATTTCTATGAAATTCTTCCAAGTATTTTCTTCACATTTCAAAATTTTTCAAAATATCCCAATGTAGAAGAAATCAATGGTAAAAATCAAAAATTTTTGCATAGGAGTGAAGCACTTACCAAGAGAAGATGAAATCCGGTGTTTTTGAGTGATGAAATCGCTTCAAATCCAAGATCTCTCAAGCCCTAGGTCGGTTTTTGCGAAAATGAGAGGTTGGGGATGATGAATAGTGTTTTTGACCAGTCAATTAAAGTGTTTTTCGTGACCTCGCTGTCAGCGAGATTTTTCTCGCCGTCGGCGAGCTAATATTTTTCGGAACAAAAAATTCTCGGGAAAAATCCGCTGTCGGCGAGAAATTTTTGCTCTAACCTTCGCTGTCAGCGAGATCGATCTCGCTGTCGGCAGATTCCAAAAATTTAAATTTCTGAAATTCGTCACTCATTTTCGTCCTTGATTTGCCTTATATTATATTTTCGATCACATCATTTATTAATGTAATATGAAGATTAGCTACTTATACACAAACAAATTCACACAACACAACAAATTAACTTTAATATTGAAATCCATGAGATGTACAAACTAACATAATTTTAAACTCTATAATCAAACTTCGATTCTCCAATCCTTACTACTAATCGGCATCGCAAACCAATCCACGACACACTAAATGCCGATACAAAACTATGACGCATATCTCGATTAGGTTTGAGATATTCAAATCATCACTCCACACATAATAAAATCTAAATCAAATCAAATAACATAAATACAAACATACTATGGAAATCTTTACTACTACTCTTCGATGTCGAATCTTCATCTTCTCCGATATTTCCGATATGACGATGATGCACAAATAAGTTATAGAAAGGCTCGAAGGGAAATTCCGAAGCGATTCTTCGGTGATCCAACCCTTCTGTCTCGGTAAATGAAGAAAGCTAGCTTCCGAGTGTCCGGAATGATCAAAGTGTTCCTTCTTCCTCCGATCTGATGTGATCGAATAAATCGGATATATTGTCGATTGAATCTCTCACTTTACGCAGTTCTTTCTCCATTCCTTTAATTTTCTTCATAAGTAACTCCGTTTTATCTGAAATAGGCCTTGCTATAGGATTATTCTGTGAAGCTCTATCAGAGATAAATGTAATGTCTTCATTATTGTCCAAAGTAGGGAACATATATGTAGGATCAAGCGGTTTCCAAGGTAACAGAACCTTTTCCCAAGCTTCATAAGAAACTGCAGTGCGATCGCATAATGCAAAAATAGTAGATGGGTGTCCTAGTCCGTGAACCGACCCATGCACAATTAAACCCGATACGGACTTAACAATTATTGATCCAACATCAATAGAGCGATCCATTTTGAATACAATAATTTAATATAGCGCATTCCTTCGAAACCTTGTTTACCCTCGTAGTAGGTAACAATTTAGATGAGATGAAAAAGTTCCGGTGCTTTGAGACATGATTCAAAAGTGATGCGAGAGAAACTAACATACCCGTCTTCACGCATTTCCCGATCTTCCGGTTCATCGGTCGGATATCGAAATATCTCATTCATATTATATCGAGAAGGCACAAAATTTGAATAGTGACATACGGGGTGTTTTCTATAGAGAATAATTCATTTACTCTTGATGGAGTAAACGTCACCCATCTTCCTCGGACGTAGACATTCCCATTGTTGATCGCATGTAAGTTAGAGTAGAACTCTTTCACAACTTGGAATAACAACGGCAGACGTAGTGTAACAAAATACCTCCCGGTCCGCCGCGCGATCGTTTCTTCTATCTTCGTAGTGGAATTCTCTAATCCTCGATCGACAAATCCTCGCTCCTTGATAACTCTTTTCTTTACCAAAACCTTGTTGAAGATCCGCTGCGCTTCCGCACTCACAAATTTCCTCCGGTTAAACACTCCAGAATTAGAGGAATCTAAGAATTTGGAGGCCATTAGAGTGAATGGAATGAATTCTAGTGAAGAAGGCAGATCTAGAATGATTTAAGAATGGGTTTTCACAAAGGAATTGGTGTTGAAACCGTCCAAATCGGCATTCAAATTATAAATAACTCATCTTTATAACTTCCTCGCTGTCGGCGAGAAGTTTCTCGCCGTCGGCGACTCAGTTATAAAAACTGCCTCCCATGTTCTCGCTGTCGGCGGGGACGTTTCTCGCTGTCAGCGAGCTCGATAAATAAACTGAATCTAATTTAGGCGTGAACCTCGCTGTCGGCGAGTATCGACCTCGCCGTCGGCGAGATTCCAAAATAATGTCCAATTTCGCTCTGAATCGAATAATTTCTTTTCTCATCATAATGGTTCGAATATGTGATGATTCTTAATAATAATTGAGTAGTAAAGTTTCAATAATATAGACTAACTATTAAGATACAATAAAAATAGATGACTAATATGGGTTGCCTCCCATAAAGCGCTTGGTTTAACGTCGTCGGCCCGACCTAATTTCAATTATTAATCGAGTCGACTAAGCATTAAAACCTCTTTATAGTTAGGTCTTATACCTTCGAAATATGGTTTTAATCAATGTCCATTAACTTTAAATTTATGTCCAGTTTTTGATCTTCGATTTCTATAGTTCCGTATGAAAATATTTGAGTTATGGTGAAAGGTCCTAACCATCGAGACTTCGATTTTCCAGGAAATAATTTCAATCTAGTATTATATAACAAAACTTCACGTCTCGGTTCAAAATTTCTCTGATTAATCTTTCGATCATGCCATAATTTCATCTTTTCTTTATAAATCCGATCATTATCATATGATTCATTTCTTCATTCTTCCAATTCATTTAATTGCAGCAATCTTTTCTCACCAGCTTCTTTCATATTATAATTAAATTCTTTAATCGCCCAATATGTTTTATGTTCTAATTCAACTGGTAAGTGGCATGTTTTTCCATATATAAGCCTGTAAGGAGTCATTCCAATCGGAGTTTTATAAGCAGTCCTATAAGCCCATAATGCGATTATCTAATCTAATAGACCAATCTAACTTTATTTGGGTTTACGGATTTTTCTAAAATACGTTTAATCTAACGATTAGATACTTCAGCTAATCCGCTAGTCACGTGGATGATAAGCAAGTGGATATCTTATGAGTAATATTGTATTTTTCTACTAGTTTGTGAATGTATTTATTTCTAAAATGAGTTCCTCCGTCGATGATAATCACTCTCGGCATTCCAAATCTAGTAAAAATATTTTTCATCAGAAATTTTGAAACACTCTTAGCATCACACCTAGGTAAAGCTTGTGCCTCAATCCATTTGGAAACATAATCAACAGCTACTAATATATATGAGTTTCCAAACGAAGGAATAAAAGGTCCCATAAAATCTAATCCCCAAACATAAAAAATTTCAACTTCTAATATAAAATTTAGAGGCATTTCGTTTCTTCTAGATATATTTCCCACTCTTTGACATTTATCGCAAGTTTTAATATATCCGTATACATCTCTAAATAGAGTAGGCCGAGTAAAATCCAGATTGTAGAATCTTATAAGCGGTTTTATCGGTCCCGAAATGTCCTCCAAAATCGAATCATGACATTTTTGAATAATTGGTTCAGTTTCTTCATAAGGTACACATCTTCTAATAATTAAATCCTTACATTGCTTATATAAATATGGTTCATCCCAAAAATAGGTTTTCGTATCATGGATGAATTTTTTTCGTTGTTGTAAAGTTAACATAGGTGGTAAAATATTATTAACTATATAGTTTACTATATCAAGCATACCATGGTATTTTCCACTCATTGATATTATATAGTTGTTCATCAGGAAAAGCGTCTATAATTTCATTTTCAATATCGGATAATTCATGATTTTCTAATCTTGATAAATGATCCGCAATTTGATTATCGGTTCCTTTCTTATTAACGATCTCAAAATCGAATTCTTGCATTAATAGCATCCATCTAATTAATCTTGGTTTGGAATCTTTCTTTTGCATTAAATATTTGATAGCGAGAATGATCGGTATGCACGATACATTTTGTTCCAATCGGATAAGGTCTAAATTTATTAAAACCATATACTACCGCTAATAATTCTCTTTACGTAGCTCGTATAATTTATTTCGAGCATTATTTAGAGTTTTACTTAGCATAGTATATAACTTTAAAAATCTTTTCATATCTTTGCCCAAGATCGCTCCTACAAGCATAATCACTAGCATCACACATAGCTCGAATGGTTTCTCCCGGTTAGGTGAAACTACTATAGGTGCTTGTAATTAATTTTTCTTTTAAGAGTTCAAAAGCATTCGGGCATTCGATTGTAAATTCAAATTTCTTGTCCTTTTCGAGAAGTTGGCATAGAGGTTTAGTAATTTTTGAAAAATCTTTTATATAGCGTCCGTAGAATCCAGGCATGTCCAAGAAAACTTCTTACCCCTTTTACCGTAGTTGGAGGTGGTAATTTAGCTATAACTTGAATTTTTGCGAGGTCCACTTCCATGTCTTTTTCCGAAATTTTATGCCCTAATACAATGCCGCCCGCAACCATAAATTGACATTTCTCCCAATTTAGAACTAAATTTGTTTTCTCACATACTTCTAATACTTTTTCAATATGAGTTAAGCATGTGTCAAATGATGTTCCAAATACGGAGAAATCATCCATAAATACTTCTATTCCATTGTCAATTAACTTACTAAATATAGACATCATACATCTCCGGAATGTTCTTTGGTGCATTACATAATCCAAAAGATATTCTTCGAAAAGCGAAAGTTCCATAAGGACTAGTAAATGTAGTTTTCTCTTGATCCTCGGGAGCAATTTGTATTTGATGATAACCGGTGTATCCATCTAGAAAACAAAAATACTTATGTCCGATTAATCTATCTAACATCCGGTCTAGAAATGGTAAAGGGAAGTGATCTTTCTCGGTGGCGGTATTTAATTTCCTATAATCAATACATATACGCCAACCGAGTAACTTGTCTTATAGGAATAAGATCGTTATTTTCATTAGCGATGACGGTCACTCCTCCCTTCTTAGGAACACGGTGAATTGGGCTTACCCAAGCACTGTCAGAAATAGGATATATAATACCATTATCTAACCATTTTAAAATTTCTTTCTTAACTACTTCTTTCATTATCGGGTTTAATCTCCTTTGAGGATCTGCTTTAGGTTTATGTTCATCATCTAAAATAATTCTATGCATACTGATTGAAGGACTAATTCCTTTAATATCTGCTAAAGTCCAACCAAAAGTTTTCTTATATTTTTTTAAAGTTTCTAAAAGTTTTTGTTCTTGAGATTCGTTTAATGCGGATGAAATAATAACTGGTAAAGTTGAAGAATTACCTAAATAAGCATATTTCAAATGATCGGGTAATATTTTTAGCTCGAAGTTCGGGAGGTTTAATAATTGATGGAACTATATCCTTGTCATTGTTTTCGGTATTATCCAAAAATTCAAATCTTTCCTGAATATAATCTAGTTCTTCATTATTATCTTCAATTAATTCGAGTGTTTTCTTTTTCTAATTTATCTTCGTAATATTCCTTAAAATGTTCTCGTTGTAAATGTTCAAGTATTTCCATCCGAAAACATTCATCATCTTTTTCTAGCGGGGGATATTTCATTGATTTTGCAATATTAAATGTAACTTTTTAGTCATTTACTCTCAAAGTTAATTCTCCTTTCGAACATCAATCATAGCTTTTCCAGGTAGCTAAAAATGGTCTTCCTAAAATGATAGGAATTTCTTTATCTTCCTCCATATCTAAAACAATAAAATCTACTGGGAAGATAAATTTATCCACTTTTACTAACACATCTTCAATAACTCCCTTAGGATAGGTAACCGAACGATCGGCTAATTGAAGAGTTACCGAAGTAGGTGTAATTTTTCCTAATCCTAATCTCTTAAAAATCGATAGAGGCATTAGATTGATGCTTGCTCCTAAGTCACACAAAGCTTTTCCATAAAATTTTTCTCCTATAGCGCGGGGTATAGTGAAACTACCGGGATCTTTCAATTTTTCGGGAAGCTTCTTCGAATAATAGCACTACACTCTTCACTAAGTGTGATCGTTTCATTATCGGTGAATTTTCTTTTCTTATTTAGAATATCTTTCTTAAATTTTACATAATTTGGCATACGATCTAAAGCTTCGACAAAAGGTATATTGATTGTTAATTTCTTTAATATTTCAAGGAATTTAGCAAATTGTTTATCTTTTTTATGTTGAGCTAGTCGTTGAGGAAATGGTGGTGGAGGTTTTTCAACGAAATTTTCATAGGTATTAAAGGATGTTCTAAGTTTGAATCTTGTTGAAGTGTTTCCTTTTCAATTTCCACTTCCTCTTTTTGGCTTTCAAGTTCTTTTTGAATTTGAGGTTCTAATTCTTTTCCACTCCTTAGTTGTATTGCTTTAATTTGTTCTTTTCCTTGATCTTTAGGATTTATTTCCACATTACTAGGAAAAGTTCCGGGTATTCTATTATTTAGCGCGATAGCAGATATGTCCAAGTTGAGTTTCGATATTTTTAATAGATGTTCCTTGAATTTGTAATTGATTTCCTTGAATTTGTAGTTGATTTCCTTGATTTTGTAGTTGATGACCCATATTCAAAATTAATTCATCCATAGATAATTTCTTATCTTTGAATTGAGGGTTATTGTTATTAATCCAGGTGGGTAATTAGGTTTATAGTTTGGATTTGCTTGATTAGGTTGATTCATCCATTGTTGATTAGATGTGTTATTCCAATTAAAATTTGGATGAGTTTTCCAACCAGGATTATAATAGTTTGAATAAGGGTTATTAGTTCTATTATTAATAGCATTTAAAGTTTCATAATTAGATTGAGATTCTATGATTTGTCCGGATGAGTTTTCTTCTAAAGTAGGAGAGTAGTTCATTCCAAAATGATCTAATTTCTTAGATATAGCGACAATTTGAGAAGCTAACATAGATATTGCATCGTTTTCATGAATGCTTGCTATCTTTTTTAGATTTACTCTATCAGTGAGCCATTGGAAATTATTTGTTGTCATTTCTTCGATTAGTGCATAAGCTTCATCAAATGGTTTAGACATTAATGAACCTCCACAGACGAGCATCGATGATTGATCTTAAAGATCCTACTAATCCATTATAAAAGGTTTGAATAATCGATCGATACTGGTAGCGCATGATGTGGGCATTTCCTAAGAAGTTCCTTAAATCTCTCCCAAGCTTCATATATTGATTCTCCATCTAACCGACAAAAAGAAGTTATATCATTTCTAAACTTAGCGAGTTTAGATGGTGGAAAATATTTGGATAGAAATTTTTGTGATAATTCTCCCCAAGTTTTAATAGATCCAGAGTCTTAACGAATTCAACCACATTTTAGCCTTATCCCTTAATGAAAAAGGAAAAAGTTTAAGTCTTATAGCATCGTCGGATACTCCTTGATATTTAAAAGTAGCACGAAAGTTCTAGAAAACTAGCAAGATGTAAGTTAGGATCTTCAGTAGGTGAACCACTAAATTGATTGTTTTGTACAATTTGGATAATTGCAGGTTTAAGTTCAAATGAATTAGCAGCTACATCAGGGTTTTGAATAGTTAAATCAATTTCATCTGATGTAGGGTTGGCATAATCTCTTAATGGTCTTTGTTGGTTCATATTTTGAATTTCATGAATATTTGTCATTTGTGTTAAATTTATAATTTGTTTCTTTTGTTTTCTAATTCTTTTAATTGTACGCTCTAATTCAGAATCGTAAGGTATTAAATTTTCGTTTCCAAATTTGCACATACAATTTTAGAATAGATATTAATTTATTTATTATGATTATTTTAAAATAATCGTTACTCTAAGTAAATTTTTCTTTTTTTCCCGACAACTGCGCCAAAAACTTGACCCACAATTTTATATTATGATATTTTTAATTTAATTGCAACGACGCCAAAAACTTGACCCCGCTATATTATATATATATAATTGTAATTATTTATGTTGTGGATGCTACGCAAGTATACGTATCGTATCGAAGTAATACGGGGCTCTAGTGGAGTCCTAGTTATCGATCCCACGAGGGAAAGAGAAAATTAAATAACAACTAATTTTAAAATAATAATAATAATAATTTTAAAATAGTATACGAAAATTTGGAATTCTAAATTTAAGCGCAATAAAATAAACTAAGTATTTTAATTAGGTAACTTAACTAAGTAGAAAATTAATACGTATTGAAAGTGCGGGAAATTAAACTAATTGCTAAATAAGTCTTAACTATTCGGAAAAAGTATATTTCCCTTGTTTAGAAATTTAAGTGATTGATGAATTTAAATAGATAATTTTAAGGTATTGTGACAAATAGGAGCATTCTATTTTTTACCCTTTAGTCCGAGTGTAAAGAATATTGACTAATCCTATGTTTGATTACCGAATCGCAGCTAAGTTGGGAGGATACCGACTGCCACTTCGAAGCTCCCACGTTCCCCTCGCCCGAGGGCTAACATCTACACTTCAGCTCTCAAACAATAGGACCGAATTGAATATTTTAGTTTGTCGCACTAAAATGCTCGATTCTACGCCTAGTGATATTATTTCCCTATTTATTTGCACCTTCCTTCCAAGGCTTTTGAATTCCCGAATATCGGATGTAATTTTTACTATAGTTGTAAATCAACACATTTTAACAAATCAAATGGCCGGTTTAAAAGTAAATTAAGTTTTAAGTAAAAATTATCACAATTTATTAATATATAAAAGTATCTCTATTTTAATTTCATCAAGTCACTTAATTTCATAAACAAGGAGAAAGACTAAATAAACTACTCAGAATGCATGGGAACTAAACTAAGCATGGATTTCATTTAAAGTTAAAAACAATAAATACAAATACTTATCTTGATTTATCCCCAAGCAAACTCCTCGTAGTTCCTTTGACTCTTCCTTCCAGTACAGCACGACTCACTAATTACTCACTAAACTCACTAAAGACTCACTAATTTTACTAATTAAGATTCTAAAGACTCGCTCACACACTTATAAGCACACTTAGAACACACAAAAGACACACAAAAGATCGATTTTCGGCCTCATATATGAGGTAAGCAAAGGTCCAAGAGGTGTGTAAGCATCTCTTCGAAAGGTGTCCGGGTTCGATGTATCCGTGCCATTTGAACTAGCTCGCCGTCGGCGACGAACTACCTCGGCTGTCGGCGAGGCTTCTAGAAAGTCTTTGAACCGCGCTATCTCGCTGTCGGCGGGCTCGGGCTCGCTGTCAGCGAGACAGTTATAAATCCTTCAGAATTTTCTTCCTCGTACCCTCGCCGTCGGCGGGCTCGATCTCGCCGTCGGCGGCTCAGCACAAATTGCATTATTTTCTTCCTTTTTGCTCCAAATCCACTCCTTTTTATAATTTTTGCTTTTATCACCTAAATTCTTCATTCCTGCAACAAAATAAAGAAAATACCTTTCTTTAAAGTGCAATTTCATCAAAAATAGGTATGAATTTCTTAATAAATTTTTCAGTGATCACCACTCACCCCCTCTTGCCTCATACCTCCAGTATCTGACAAGTTACAGAATAGTGATGTCACCTCCAGGGTGTCGTACGGTTTGAGTTGTCTGAAGGACACATCCATGCTCACATTTTCTTCACTATCAGGTTCCAAAAAACACACCCATTATGGGTAGCATAATAACCCACAAAAACACACTTCACAGCTCTAAGATTAAGCTTCCCTACTGTGGCATATTGTCATTCACAAAACATACACAACAAAAACTTTCAAGGGAGGATCTCGCTATTATCTCCTTTCAACATCTAACAAAGAGACTTCTAATCCAACACAGTTTACGCCTTTCATTGATCAATTGAGCAGTTATCAAAACTATTCCCCCACAAGTGTTTTGAGGCATTCATCACGATCTTCATGCTTTGAGCTCCCTATAGAATGTATTTATTCTTCTTCTTTGCTGCTCTGTTTTGTGTTAGCGTGTATGGACATGTGAATTGATGTTGTATCCCTTAGGCTGACAAGTATTCTCCAAATATCTTGTTGATATATTATGTCTCATTATAAGATCACAATATATTCACTACTTGACTATATTGTGTCTGGGTTAACTTGTGAAAATCTCTAAGGCAAGCAAACACAGTACCCTTGTAATATGAAAAAAAAAAATAAATAAAAGTCACATATAAGTCACAATATATCGATAACAATTCATTGAACTCATAAAACATGATTCTCAAACATCAGAATGTATTAAATCAAAAACACAAGAACTACTATTCTCATAACTGATATAAGAGCTTATAGTTGGCTTATCAAACTCACAAGCATCGCATACATGACTTTGTTTATTTGTCTTTCCATATATCGATGAATATAAATGACTCAGTAAACTAAAACAACAGTCTCATGCATCTGTGATGTAGCAGTAACACATCCTCCACACTCCACCCAGATCCCCGTACTCCAATAATCTCTACCTTGAATGTTAAAGTTGAGTTCACCCCCTCTCTATCCAAGTACCAAAGTCCATTGTGTCACGTTCTAGTCCCAAGTGTCTGGCCCATCTCTTTCTCTTGAAAATCATCTTAGAAATATCAAATGAAATAACATATTTTAGTTCAAGAATAATAACAAATTAAAAAATTACTGAAAAAGGAGCATGTAATACATTGGACAAAGTCATAGAATCAGGACATCTCATTATACCCTTACCAACTACAAGGCGTGTTGTGCCATCGACAGTATGGATGCTCTCTAAAACTGCTAGGTGAGTATATAAAAGAACTCTATAGTAGTATGTGTCACATTTCAAGATGCATCATAATTTACTATCCATTCTAATGATCTTGTGATGGAAATATCGACAAGAGCATGTGTATCACAAGCAACATTGTCAGAGTGAGCATAATTAACAATGTTACCCATTGATAACGATGAGGTGGAAGCATCATCAGCCCCATCACCTATTGATTTCTGCTTCATCTTCAACATCTCCAGAAACTTGTGATCCTCAACGATAAAGACCCCACCTATCTCTCCCTTGCCCTCTACTATGATCAAATTTTTCCAGTAGCCCCCTATTCTACCTCTTCGACCACCACGACCACGATCACAACCACCAAATTGTCCACGTTGACATGTCTCTCTCTCCTTAGATGGCTTAGGACAGACCTTACTCTGATGTCTTACTTTCACTAAAGTGTAGCACTTGCGAGTCTTCCCCAGGACACCTGTCATGCCTGAGCTCGAGGCAATCAAAAGTTGATTGTGTACCTGGAAGTCTATTTGAATCAGAGTGTAGCCTCATGCGATTCTCCTCCTATATAATCATAGCGATGGTCTCATTTACTGAAAGGATTGTCACATGTGATAAAAGGACTAATCTGTTCTGATCAAAGACCATATTCATATGAGCCAAAAACTACATAGTCCTCATCTGCGCAAAAATATCCCCCTACTTGCACCCTGGATCATCACAGCTCGACATCAGTGAGAAGTGATCAAGATCTACCGCAGCTGCTCCATATCTATGGAATACTCCTGAATCCATCTATCAGCCTGTACTATTGCATATATCTCACGCTGAATTTAGAACACCCTCATGTGGTTCTCAACCCCGACATAGATTCTCTTCAGTTTCACCTAGATGCGACTCACCTTTCAAATGTCATTATAAATGAGGTAATTGATGGAACCATTGAGTTGAGTAACCATATGTAAAGTAAGGTGCGTGTGATCCTCCTATCATCTCCCTCAGCACTGTCACTCTTTGGCTCGACCACCGTAAGATATCCTTCAAATCTCTTCCTTATTAGTGCAACCTCGATCCGACTTAACCAACTCAGATATGTAGTTGATCCATCAAGTTTCAAATCCCCAAGATGGTGATCTAGCTTCACCTGCGTTTATTGAGATAGTGGCTTCTGTAGAGATGCTAGCTCCCCAAATGAGCCTAACCAAGACCTTCAAAACTTCAAGATCTATCTTCTCTATAAGCTCCGATTCAAAACTTTAAGATCTATCTTCGTCTCATGACATCCTCAAACACTAGGATCGAAATCGAGATCACAATCCTTTGTGTCTGTACGTTGTGATCACATCTATGGTCATGTCGTGCCCTTCCTTGTACATTGTGATCACGTCTGTGATCACATCGTGGCCTCCCTGACAGCCTGACATGATTCAAACATGAAGGATCAAAAATAGGAGGAAAGGAATTGCAGGTCTCTAGAAGTCGGGATCCTTTGCGTCTGGTCATTGTATGTCGTTATCCCGTCGTTTGCATCTTAGTTTGCTTTAGTCGTATCTGTTTCACAAGGACAAAGCAAAAGGAAAGGAAAGATTTGGAGTTTCAAGTTTCGACATGCTGATCCCGACCTAGTCGCCACTATCCCATCGTTGGCATCCCAGTAAGCACTAGTTGTGGCTGCCACGCGAGGAAGAAGTGGAAGGACGAGCCAATGTTGGAGTTTTGGGTCTCTATACATTGATCCATATGGTTACTTCACGAGGGCGAAGCGAAAGGAAAAAAATCGCTTGGGTCCAGCTCTAACATGAAATAGAAAAAATATGCTCCAAACATCATCATCTATTACTAATGACTTGGGCCTATATAGAGCCTAAAATTTTTTACAAATAAATCACAAGGCTTCTTCTATATTTTCTATTTACAATAGGATCCTAAACTAGATATAATCTCAACAGAATTCATATGCCATCACGAAGCATCAAGGCTTTCATCTCAATCTTTGATTATGCCATACATGGTAAACTTCATTTTTGTTGAAATAAAATTTGTGCCATAACCACTATTTTATTAGGGCTTGCAACATAATCATATCCCTAGAGACTTGTGCTGCACCTGTTACCCTTAAAACCTGCGCTATAACTACCTTTACCAAATTTTGCAATAGCCAACACCGTCAAGACTTGCACCATAATCATCTGCCTTGAGAGTCATACCATCATTTTCTACAATAGGAATTATGTAGCAACCATCTCTAACAAGACTTGTCCCATAGCCATCTCACATAAGATTTGTGTTATAGCCATCTCCCTTGAGATACTCGACTCACCACAACTCATTTGCAAGATCTCTATACCAAACATCACTCTCAAATGTATGCCACAATCACTTCTCTAAATACCTATGCCACAATTGTCCCCCTCAAGACCTACACCACAATCTCTTTGCTCACATTCTACAATACTGTCATTAACTCAAGAATGACAACCACCATAACTACTAATGATAATACAACTTGTTATTTTGCATTATATTTACTTTCTTTCTTTAATTATCCATAGAGCAATTTCACATTAAGAGGGGGAAATATGTCAATGCACCTTCCTATTTGACTGGATTACTTGTCAATGTGAAATAAAAAACACTGAAGAAATGGGATCAATCCTCACTCTAATGACTCGATTTGATAGTTAAAATATCCATCTCTTAAGAACTTATAAATAGAACGAACTTCTACACGTTCAAGCAGGCTGGGATGACACCGGGAATATTCCGAAAAGTACAATAGGAGCTCCACATTCTAGCACGCCACAAGTATGTATAACTATCTAATATTCTGTGCAAATATCACAAACAAATAAAGACACAAAATAATGCAGATCAAAGCAAACATATTAGCACATAAAAAATCAGACCCAATAATTACTTGCTTGGTTGAGACAATAGAGAGCAAGAACAAATAATTCCATATCTTATTTGTATACAGAAATAATCCCATTACAACAGCTAGAAATGGCAAGAATCATAAAAACAATCAAGAGAGTGCAGTATGCTTTTTGGAGCTCAACAATGAGATAAATGCAGAACAAGAAATGTGGATAGAATAAGATCATCAGAAGCTACATCAAGAATATAAACAGTTATTCATGAAAAAAGAAGCACCCAAGATAAAATAGTACTTCTCTATCTACTATAAGAGAAAAGAGAGATAAGAGAAGCATTTCACCCACGAGAATAGCTCAAAAGTTTAGAGCTTCCTTTTATGATTTCCGCCAATCCTATCGTGTCTCAATAACTATTTCCTTCTTTTTTTACTTTGTGGATGCCTTCAATGGCGGGATCTTGGACTTCTCAAGCCTCCCAAATGCTCAAGCTTTTCTATATAAGAAAATTTCTTATGAGTGGCAGCGATAGGAGACTTCTTCAAATTCGATTCTTCAGAGGCTGAGATTTTCTTGGGACTAACTTGTTCTGTATTCTCACTCTCTGAGTCCTGGTCTAAAGCCCAACCCATGTAGTCTGATAGAGTGAATGAGGTCTGTGGCTCCATGCAGTTCAGCCTCTCTGTCTCTTCTTTTGGATCAAAATTTTTCTGTGACATTCGCTTTGAATCTGACAGAGAAAGCTTACTTCTTGAGTTCTTGCTGGGATCCTGTGCAAGTTGGTCGGCATAGAGAACATCCTCAATCCTAGACATAACAGTATAGGCCAAACTCTCAAGGATCCTTGAGTAACTCTCAAGAACAGATTGTCCCACATCCTTAAGAATGAAATTAATACTGTAAGTATGCAGGAAGAAACATAACAAGTTATATCCTATGGTGAATTTGTTAGGAAATTTAATTACCTTGTTGTATTGAATCTTGCTAATGTCAAGGCCTGACTGAGGGGTACCTGGGAACCTGTTTTTAAGAAGTTGAAGGATGGTCTCAGCTCTTTCTTCAAATTGTTCCCTCTTCTCCAAACTGACGACTGAGCCCCATGATTTGAGGTCCTTATTATGCATCTTTCGCTTCCAAATCACTACGGAGGACTCAATTCGGTTCTTGAGGTCGAGGACGTTGTGTTCAGTTGACAAATCAAGTGACGAGAGGAAAACCTCCGCATCAAAGTGGTCGACCGTAATGCTGCGGTATATCGAATCTCCGAGGCAGGCCCTTCCATTCTATGATAAGAAAAGTATAACCATAAGGTTTGTTTTGGGTCAATTATATTTTTTGTATATATATATATATATATATTAAATAAACATGCTTTTGAAAATACTCAAAACAATTTTTATGTATTTTGAATCTTTTTTAAAACAATTATATCTTAATCAAACAAACAAAACATGCTTTGTTCCAAATCAAAATATAAACAAAACAAAATAAAAATAAAAAATAAAAAACAAAGAAACAAAAATTATTCCAAATGTTATCAAACTTTATGTTGAACTGTAAATGAAGACATGATTATAAGATTCAAGTACCTTTGGAAGGGAATCAATATAAGTTTCAGGAATCTCCATTTCCGTAAGAACTTGAGCATTGATTGCCATGGCTGCCTTGAGAACTTGATTCACAGATTCTTTCTGGAATTGCAGCCATTTTCTAGAGACCTCGGATAGTCCATTTGGAGGGACCTGCACGGCTGGGAGCCACCACTTGCCATCTTTTCTCAGCAATTTATTTTTATCCGAGCCATCAACATCTCCTTCAACATACCAGAATTCATTGTAGTCTTTAAAATTATCAAGATAACCCTGTTAAATATATATTTAATAGTTAAGCATCATAAGAAACTTCATTAGCGTTAATCATCAATATGAGGATGAGGTTTGAATCCTACAATAAGCATAGCATCGAGCTTTCGCAATGCAGGAATGTTCATCAGGAGATCTCTGCGCTGCTGAGTTGTCATGATCTGCATCAAAGAATAAACAAATACCAACAAGGATTTGAAACTTAGATGGATTTAGCATGGATAGAAGTTGAAGAAAATAGAAAGAGACAATGGAAGAGAGGGAAGATAGAACAGTCTTTGACCTCCATGTTGCAGCCATCCATCCCTACTTGCTGAGAAGGAACAAATTCTACAATGTAATCAGTGACAGACAGAAGCCAATCAATTTCTTTCCTCCACATAATCTTTGTCTCAGGCGCCATGGGTTCTAACTTGTGTTGTTCGCCAAATATTGAAGCTAAAAATGAATGCATAAACAACTAAAAAATGACAGGACCATCCGAGTAGTCAATCATAGGAAAAAAATTTATGTCAGAACCTTCTGATATATTTTTGGGGCATTTACATACATACCACTCAATTCTCTATCTATTTATGTATCTAAACAGCTTTTCATGCATAGGTAAGGTGGTATGCTTGCAAAAATTGAAATTTAGGTTTTAGATATGTAAATACATAAGAATTGAGTGATACGTATGTACATCTTCCTATATTTTTATGTCGGTACTGCAAAAGAAATGATCAACACAAAAAAGACAATCGCAGAAGTGTAAGTGAACACATTTCTATCTTAGAATAAAAAATGAGTTTGAATGTCATTTTATAGTACATAACATTTGTCTTATTCCTACCATATAAATTTTTTATATTTCTAATCAAATGTATTTCTATTTTTTTTCATTTGACTTGTACTTATTACACAAAAATATTAGAAGCCACTGATGAAATTTTTTATTTGAAGATTTATATACCGCACAATTCCTATGTATTTGCATATCTAATACCTAAATTTTAATTTTAACATTTATAGCACTTTACCAATACATGAAAATGAGTATTTCAATTTCAAAAAGTTTAGTAATAGTGATATTTTTTTTGTGATATTATAGCTGTCAAAAAAGCTCGTTGATTGTGAACAGCTCGTGTTTGGCTCGAATTATAATGAGCCGAACACGAACAACTTTTTGTTCGCTCATGTTCGGCTCGTTTTAGCTCGAAATTAAAAAAAATCAAATAATTATTTATATAATAATATAGTATATATATTATTTATATAATAATATATTATATATATTTATACCTAAGTTTAAATCATAACAGTTCATGTGGTAATGTGGTTACGAGTTTTTTTTACATATATTTGGTCCAGATTCGCATCCAACACTCTACATCTATCTTTTCCAATTATTTTTAACAAGCCAATTTCGAGCCGAACACGAACAAGAACATTTAAATCGAGATGAACACGAACACACTGTTCACAAACCAATTTTGAACACGAGCTGAACACGAGCCAAGCCAAAACTCGCTCAAGCCCGGCTCTTTTACAACCCTATGTGATATTAAAGATTTTAGTATTACAGAATCAAATTTTCGGTATTAGATTTGTAAATCTAAAAGAATTCTGGGTTGTAAAGGCCCCTTTTAATTACCGCCCATGTTACCTTCATCATGATCAGAAATCCCACGGCATTACAAAATCAACATGATACTTGAGATAGCTTTCTTTCCACCATATTTTATGAGAAAAAAAGTATATTTGTTAGTATTTGGTAAAATGAAATTTTGTTGCTATTTATTAAATCTTAAACAGCCTTCACCTCATTGGATTCCTCATTTTTGATTGATTGCAAGAACAAAATCATAGGAACAAATTAAAAAATAGGGATAATTACATATAGAACACCCGAAATATTGATATTTACAAATTAACCACCCAGGTGAATTATTTGAACTACCGAACCAATGTATTTATGTGTATTACGATCAAACTATTGAGAATTTAATAGAATGAAAAATATGGGTTGGGTCTTTACAATGAATTTCGATATTTGAGTGAGAATTTGAAAAATGAATGAAAGAGGATAGTTGATTTGTAAATAGCAAGTTTTGGGTGGTCTGTATGTGATTGCCCCTAAACTTATTCATAATTCTCAGACAAAGAAGAGAAGATTATACCAGCGAGATTGGTGATGGCATTGGATAAAGCCAGAGCTGATGAAACCCCTTTTCCGCCTCCTGACATATCTTCACCAAGAAGCAGCTTGGCGAACTTCTCCTTCATCTGCTCAATATCTGAATTAAACAAAAAAAATCCAGAAAATATCATCTAATGCAAGCTTATTTTTTCACTAAAAATTTATCAATTCTATCTACCTAATGAAATCTGAAAATAATAATCAACAACTTCTCCAGTTACCCATTCAACAATAAGCAAATCAGCAACCATACAAAGCAATTTCATATACATTCCAAAGCCAATGCTCTTTAACATTACGATTGGAATCAAAACTCGCAGATCCATTAGAGATTAGCATGCAAATTGTCATGAATTTACAGCCCTAATTTCATAATTTATCAACCAATCCCCAAAACTCAAAAATAGAAGCAATGTCAGATTTACCTGTGTGCTGCCCACAGTGGCCGGATCCGCACCGAGGGCAGGAACCCTCCTTCCCGAGCCTAGACCTGGGAGTATTGATCTCCAATCGATCGAACACGGAACCAATCTTTTGAACATCAATTGGCTCCCCCGTTCGTGCTCCCTGGCTCCGAAACATCCACTTATCATCCCCGTGATCACCTCCATTCTCAAGGATCATGCTTCGAGCTTGCCTTCCCGGAACGTCCAACATCTCCTTCTCTTCCGAAGGTTTCTCCAAGTTCCTCCCTCGCTTCAGAAATCGAACCATCACACGTCCCAGCGCGAGGAATCTGGCTCGTATAGTTCTGATGGGTGCGGGCTCATCCCTCTCACCAGAACACAAAAATGTCGAGAAGGGAGCATGAAGACCTAGGGTTTCTGAAATAATTAGCGGACGGGAAGCGGAACCCACCTCGGAAAATCCGGATGAAGACGGAATGAATCAAATGGCGGGGGTATCACCAGTCTGATGAGTGAATTAGGGGGGAGAAGAAGGCGACCTTAGAGAAGAGAGAATGCAGGAAAAGAAGTAGACCGAAGGAGGACCTGCTTCCGAAAAAAGAGATTGAAGAAGCTCGCAATAAGTTGCGGCGGGTTTTCTCGTTTTCTTCTTCCTTTTTTCTGTTATGGGTTCGTGTTATTTAGGAGAGGATTTTGGTCGGTGGTCATTGCTTTTCTTTTTTAAGAATGTGTTGAGAAGGACGTGGGCGCAGGTTTTGAGAAAACAGGTTTCGTGGGAGAATGATGGTATATATATATATATATATATATATATAATACATATAATAAGCTTTATGCATATTTTTGATATCATGAAGTGTTGGTGCATCACAAGCATCATAATGAGAGTTATCAACAACTAATAAATATTTTTGGGGCTTTTTTAGAAGAAGCAACAAAAAAAAAAATTGTTATTTTATGTTTTATAAAGTTTATTATTACCACTGACACACATAAAAGGATATAGAGAAGGTAAAAATCATGAGGCTTAGTCAAGTTGAAATAGTTCATTGTGTCAATGTAAGTTATAAAACTTCACCGACCCTTGACTAGTCGGAAGCAGATTAACGGAGTGAGGGTTATCGACGTGATTTTTTTTTACATGAGAGTGGTGAAATAGGTTGGGGAAGAGGTGATGACTTAGTTGTTATGAAGGAAGACTGACGGTAGAGGTTAGGTGTCATAAAGTCTGATGTTAGCATCGTTGGTAGTTGCAGTGGTCCGACGATGGCGGCTTGACGATGATGGCCAGATATCAGAAATTCAGTGGTGGCAGACACAGCGGTTCGATGACAATGATGGTGTTTCCGCAGCAACGATGATGGTTCTGCGGCAACAATGGTGGTTCCGTAACCATGAAAATGGAGGTTGGGCAGTTGTGGTTCAGTGGTGGCGACGACTAATAGTTGGTGCTCCGACCACTCGACAGTGGAAGTCGGGCAACAATTGCCCAACGACAGCGACAACCATACCAAGGTAATCCGACGGTGGATGCGGCCAAAAGACGGTGGTTGGGCAATGATGGTTTGATGGCAGTGGTGGCCGAGCAGTTGTGGTACGGCGGTGGTGACACCCACACAACGGTTGTTGGGTAACGGTGGTCTGAAAGTGGCCAGGCAATAATGGTCCGACGTTTGTGGCTAAGCAATAATGGTATGGCGATGGCGGCAGCTCGATGGCAGCAGATAGACAACGGTGGTCCAATAATGGCGACAGGTAGACGATGATGGTTGGGCAAGGTGGTCCAACCATGGCGGTGGCCAAACATCAGTGATTTAGTGGTGGAGATGGTCAGACAATTGTGACAGGGCAACGCAGTGGCCAAGAGACATGGTGGTGAGACAAGGGTGGTCCGGTAATGGCGGCGGCTCAATGGCAGTGGTCGGACAATTGCAGTCTGACGGTGACTACGTCTAGATGACAATGTTCATGCAACAATGGTGGCAGTTAAACAATAATTATCGTGCAATGGTAGTTCAACGGTGGCGGAGCTTAGGAACCCTCAAGAACTTGGAGCTCTTTAGTTTTCTTCTCTGGATTAGTGTCATCTAGCCATAACCATCACCCGCTGACACCTCTAGAACCCCACAAGAATCATCAAATTATAATCATCTAACAAAAGGAAATGCCGCCACCACTGAATTCATTACGGGATCACCATCTCCCAACTACTTCCGCCACCGAAGTATTTTCATCTGGTTGACATTGCTAGAATACAACCATTATTACTGGACAATTACTGTCCCGATGACATTGTAGTTGTCACAGTCATCGCAAGAGCACTACCATATTTACCTGGCCATTGTCCCCTGACCCTCACTATTGTCAGGCTACCTTCACTTATAAGCTAACAAAACCATTGTATGCCAAAAAATTTGTAGTGATAGAGTGATATATTAATGTCTTAGTATTACACATATAATCCAACGCACGCATAGATAAAACTAGAGTTGATATAGTGGACAACAGAGATTTTTACATAAAAAAAAACCAATGGGTCTAACCTAATTAATATGTATGTTACAAGATTTTTTCTGCCCTTGAACAGCAAAAAAGAGTATTACAATAGTAGGAGAAATTGACTTGACTTTCATGAGAGTAGTAGTAGAAAATGTTCGAAAGTGGCAATAACTCGGCTACGACGATGGAAGATCGACAGACAGGCTTGTATGATGGATGGGTGACAAAACCATTGTCACTGATGATAATGGGCGCAAGACAACAACAATGACTGAGCAGGATTAATTCAAAGATGGCGGTCTAACATGGTGGTGGCAACTTGATGATAGTAGCCTAGCATGGAGGCTATGACCTATTGATTGTGGCTCAATGGTGACGGACATGGCTCGATGACAACAAAAGCAATGAATTTACATCAATTGGGTGTTTGTGGTTCGATGGCGAAAGCAGACCAAAAAGGTAGTTCGTAACAATAGTACAGGCCTATCATTGGTGGTACAATGAATATTGACCTAATGGTGACAGTAGCTACCCAGTGATGGTGGTCTGACTTGGAGGCGGTGGTCAAATGACGGTGACTTGATGGTGACAAAAGTGACCCGATGATGATGGGGACAGTGTGTCAACTTCGTTCTGGTGTCGATGATACATTAGCTTGGCGGCGACAGTTGGGCAGTGGTGGTCCTATGGCAATGACAACAAGATAATGGTGGTTCAGCCATAGCGATGACAAGACTGCAGTGGCTGGGAGGTGCAACGGTGGTCCGACGGTGGTGGAGCTCAGGAACCCTCAAGAGCTTGTAGCTCCTTCACTTTCCTCGTTTAGGTTCAAGTCCAAGTCCTCTTCATGAAGAGAGTGAGGTCTATTTATAGCTTTTGGGAGTGACATCCCCGGTAAATACTGCTATATTCTAGACCACTCCATAAAACGCCCCAACATATTTCCCTTGATTGGATGATCTTTTATGGGCATTTGAATTGCTTAATGGCATTAGAGCTAAGTGACCTTGGTCTCTTTAGATTTTTCTCGTCAAGATGTTCGATTTGACTATAAAAGTATTATATTTGGAGATTGTTTGGTCCACTTAAAAATATCTCAAAAGTTCTTATTTTGCTTCAAGTGATTGATCTAGGCTCACTTGGAATCAAATCAAATCATGTTTGATGTCAGTTGACTCAACTTATTAAGACACGTCAGTTGAATTGAAGCATAAGTAATTAAATATTTGGAGCTCTCAGCTTAATGTGCATTAAGATTCGTGTTGATCCTTTTGATTTTTAAAGAATGTATCAGTTGCCCCTCTATGTTCAATCATTGATGTCGGAGACGTTAAAAATATATCTCACGTTAACATAAAGTTATGATATAAAAAAACCTTTTTGAGATGCACTTCTCCTTCGGCATTGGCGCGGACCCCCTCTCAAAGTCAAGTGTTACACAAGTGTTCTTAAAAAATTTTTTGAAAGTGTCAAATTTGAGCTTGTAATGTTGGAAAATGGTAATGGAGATCGAAAGATGCTAAAAATGGGTTGGATAGGCCACTGCTGCTAGAGGCAGTGATGGTGTGCACCTTTAAAGAAGCCCATGCCACGTTGCGTTCAGTCTTTAAAATCATTTACAGACTTAGTCATCAAGTTGTCCTGTGATGAAATATTTTCAAATATTGATTAATTGATCTTTTATTGTTTAACATGAATTGAGCCTATGACATATACAATGCCTCTAAAAATTCTTATCTAGGCTAACTTCTTAGTCATAAAAAATTCTTATCTAGGCTAACTTTTTTTGTTTAACAGTAAATATAAGAGCACATCTGAAAACTTGAATCATTCTAATAACCCAACCATAATATTTTAGGACATTTATGACTATTTTATTGGACTTTACTTGCATCATAACATATTAGAACACTTATGAATGTTAAAAATGATTTAATACCTAATACACAACTTTTATGCCTAAAGGGTCCACCCCTCCCCTATCCTTACTAGGCCAATCATAGGTTACTTTCCCCTTGCCAAAGTTTATAGGGTCTGATCCCAAGTCAATCAACCTATTGGAGTTAAGACTGATTCACCGATTTTTATCATTATAGCTGACTTGGTCAAAGATGGTTCAACATGAATAAAAAAAATATCAAATAAATCCACTTGATCATTACAATTAAGCATCCTAAGCTAACCAAAGTAGGGTTAAGCCCAATTAGTTTGTTGTGATGAATGTGAAAGCTAACTAGACTTGATTAGTCCATATTAACCCAATTAAGTACCCGAGTTCTTTAGCGATGACCCTAACAATTAGGATTGAGCTTAATTGAATTATTTGAGTAAACCCAATTGAGTTACTTAACCAAAGTTGAACCTTCACCAACCTAGGTTAGCTTCAGAGGTATATATATATATATATATATATATATATATATATATATATATATATATATATATATATATATATATATATATATATATATATATGTGATACGCCACCAATAATTTCTCATCATCCGACACGAATATCGGTGCAATCTTTTGAGCAAGATATATTCAAATTTTGATAAACAGTCATCCAGAGCTCTGATTTCAGCAAATTTATAGTCAAACTGACCGGATCGATGAGACGAACCTAATGATATAAAAATTAGTCCAACCCGAGTCAAATCAAGCTCAAATCAAGTCATCGAACCACTCTTGGAAGATTTATGGACATATTTGGAAGGTCAAACAGATGCTAACAGTAGCAAGCCTATACTCGAATCGAGCGTCTCGACGAAACGAATCCAACGAGCTCAAGATCACTGAATTCCGACATCGTTAAGGCCATCAAATACCCTTTAAACGTCGTCTGATCTAGGGAAGTCTTCTGAACCGTCCGATCGAAATGGCTGCATTAATTACATCCAGAACCCTATAAATAGACCTCAACTCTTACATGAGAGGGGGAGCCAAAGGAGAGAGTCTGAAGACTTAAGGAGAAGAAGCAGCTTTGCATCATCGCCGACCGCCGTCGATCACCGCCGATAGCCATCGACCACCGCTAATTGTCGTGGACCACTGCCGATCGCCGTGGACCACCGTCGATTGTCGTCCACCACCATCATCCATATACCGTCAGTCAACGTTGTAATTTACATCATATAATTACCCTTTCCCGTCTATGGGACGAGGGATTTCTGTAAACGTCAATCAATAGTGGATTCTCGCAATCGGCCGAGCCCGTGGTTTTTCCCTTTACGGGTTTTCCACGTAAAAACTTCTGGAATCACTGTTTGTTCCATTTTCATCTGTGTGCGTGCTGAATTCTCGTACAACGCTAAGACGATAATTTCTTACTCTACCACCGCGAATTTTCTAGCACGCATCAGTTTGGTGCCTTCTGTGGGAAATCTCTCAATCCCACCACTGAAGTACTTGTTCAATTTCCTACATGGCAAACAGAAACGATATTCGGGACAACGAGAGCGACTCACTCCAGCACCAATCATTCCGGGAACGCGTCACGTAGTCGAGGGCAATATGTTTCTTCATCTTCCCGTCCTGGAACACGCTATCCTGCCAACGAGGGGGTTTCAGGTCCTTCTATGGAAGAACGCATGTGAAGAATGGAGGAGGCTCAACTGCAGATCTTACAATTTTTACGTGGGACCCAACAACCACTGATGAATGAAACTCGTTTACCATTAAATTCGCGTCCTATGAGAAACATGCTCGGAGGAAGTCGTACCGGTCCCCTTCCCCAAGAAGGAACACTTCCCGTACCAGGTTGTGATGCTGAACTCTTAGACACTGCAAGTTCCACCCATCCATCTCATGCAGCTAACCTAGCACCGCCACATCTCGCTACCATTCCAAATGATGTCATCCGTAACGAACTACGTCGCTTTGTCCGAGAAGAGTTCCCCATTGAGAAAAAGGATCGCTTCCACACTCATCATAACATCAATGAATCCTCTCCCTTAGCGAATGCGGTTCTCCAACACCCCATTCCAACTGGCTTCAAGCTGCCGAACATTGACGCATATGAAGGGATAACTGATCCCTATGAACATATTGATCATTATCGAACTATCATACACATTCAACGTGCCTCTGACGCGCTTCTGTGTCAGGTGTTCCCTGCCACTCTTAAGGGACAAGCTCGGACCTTGTTCTACTCTCTGCCGGGGGCACTATAAACACCTTTAACGAGCTTGCCAAATTATTTGTGGAACAATTCATAGCAAATCGAAGGATCATCAAGGATTTATCCCATCTCTCAGGAATTCGTCAAAGTGAAGGAGAATCACTCAAAGACTACTTCCGCAGGTTTTCTACTGAAGCCCGTCAAATTCCAGGAGTAGATCCAAAGTTGCTTAAGGGAGTCTTTCTTGGGGGACTGCGCCCAGGACCCTTCTACTCATCACTCATGCGGGAGACAGTTCGTTCTTACGCTGACCTTGTCCACCGTGTTGAAGCTCAAATCACTGCGGATGAGGCCATCACCGTACATAAGAAGCAATTTGAGAAATTTGGGGGAAAGCGCAAAGGTAACTCTAGAGATAATATTTAATCTTCACAACGGAGAAAATCCAAACAACCAAAGAATCGTGACCTCCTTCTCCAACCCGCGGGACAACAAACTGAATATTGGCCCAAGAAAGAGTATACACCACTCAACGCTTCACGTGCTAACATCTTGATGGCCATTAAAGATGAGCAAAATATTAAGTGGCCTCACCCCCTAAAACCTAACTCGGGGAATCAAGAACAATACTGTCATTTCCATCGAAGTTGTGGCCACACCACTGAAGCATGTAAGCAACTCAAGGAAGAGATTGAAAGGTTAATTAAGCAGGGATATCTTGGTAGATTTATACAGAGTTGTCGACATATTTTTAGGTTAGTGTGTTTTATTTTGAAAAGGGGTCGCCTATAGAAATTGTCGGCGAATTTTTTATATTTTAAATTTAATTTAAATATATAGTTTAAAAGATAACATTTGATTTTGAAAGTAATTTTAAGTTTAAAAGTTTTAAGATATGAAATCAAACCGATCTTACATCCCAAATAGTTTATATAAATGAGCACCGCACCACAAACCGTGTATCTATCCCGAAGAATAGACACACTGCTTGAAGGTGGGGCTCGATTAAATAAACTAGGAGATTTGTGACATCCGTTTGGTCTGCGAACCAATTTTATAAGCCGACAAGTTCTCTCGCTTAATATAAATGAATTAAGCGAGGGTTTATATTACTCAGGTTCTTAAAGTTCCCTATAAGGGCAAGCCCCTATAGTTAATTACATCTTAAATGGCGGGAATCACTTAAGAAAACTCTCGATAATAGTCAGTAATTTTGCTCTCAAGAATTTTAAAGTTTAAGTTTTCAAGGGATTGAATTTTGGAATTTCAATAGGGAATGGATCAAATTTGGAACATTTTGTTTTGGGAATTCAAAGGAAGAAAGGTAGGAGAAATTACATATTCGAAGCGAACTTCGGTAATTTCCCGACCATCCTATTGTTTGGCTTGAATTTAGGAAAGTCCTACTGTTTATTTAATGTTTTGATCTTGCCAATTTTAATTAATCGGGACTTATATTCGTAT
Source organism: Papilionanthe hookeriana x Papilionanthe teres (assembly GCA_022702705.1). Taxonomy (NCBI): domain Eukaryota; kingdom Viridiplantae; phylum Streptophyta; class Magnoliopsida; order Asparagales; family Orchidaceae; genus Papilionanthe; species Papilionanthe hookeriana x Papilionanthe teres. The sequence goes on along the minus strand of CM040427.1, from coordinate 70,375,197 downwards.
GACACAATCATACAAACGACCTCGAAGATGTGAGGGTTTATGTCGTACGGACGACTACCTCGAATCCTAAGACCGGTTAGGGCTTAATTTGCAATGCAAATGCCTAACAAAAGGTTGAGGATTTATGTTGCACTAGTGCAAACTACCTCGAAGTCCTATGGTTTAGTTATTTAATTCTAAGAAATGTTTAGCTGATGTAGAGTTGTTTTGCTGACGAAGATGGCCGTGCTGCCCACCATGCTCCGAGCTCCTTGTTGTTGCAGAGGTTTAGTTTTAGAAGTCATAAATCAGGAGATGAGAGAAGTGTTTTGGTTTAGAGAAGGTCTTAATTTTCATAGTGTTTTCTATGTTTTAATTAAAACAAATCTCAAAGTTGATTATAACGACACCGGTTAAGATCCCACGGTTCCATCCTTCCGGCATCGTTATTTTTATCGGATTCACTTAGTCCAGATGAATTTGCTAAACTCAACTAAATGAGTTCCACACTTTCATTTAGACCGTGGGAAATCCCGTTAAGCAACATCGTAGGTTACATCATCCGAGGTATTCCCGATCATCCAACAAGACGTTTTAATTTAGTTGTAGTTGTAGTTTTGTTTTTCTGTTTGTGATTAAATTTTGAGTTGTTTTATAGTTTGAAATGTTGTGACGGTGAATTTTATCTTTTAATGACTTTTAATTTAGTTTTGGTTTCAGTTTTAGGGACTATCCTAGAGGTGTGGGTTTTCATGCAACAGTTGTTTATCATGCAAGAAAATTAAAGTGCATTTGCAATAAAGTAAATTGCAAGGAGGTAAATTGCAATAAAACAAAAGCGTACCTGGAGGGTCTTCCCGGCATCCCAAGATGCACTTAAACACAATTTAGAATATTTAAGCATTTAAAGCAAGTTCCTAGGTAAAGCTAAGGGAAGGGTTATGGTTTTCTACCAAGGTCCTACTCCTATAGCTAGTCATCTCCTATGACGTCTCAGGTTATTGTGTTTTGGTTTGAGGACGATTTCCTTCATCAAAGAACAATTAAGTTCAATTGTTCTTATAAATATCCTATCATATTGAGGAAGTGCTTAAGACGAATCTTAAACATCTTTTCAATACCTCTAGGATTGTTTTAAGTCCAAGAGAATTTAATTATACAAATGAATTAATCATCCAGGAGTTCAAGTTTTGTTATCTTGCTCAGTGAGCTAGGACATTTGAATATCCTGTGAGTGAAGTAATACTTCACTTAACGCTCCGTTTAGGAGTTATGACAACAATAGCTTTTGAGGGCAAATTAATGTTCAAGTGATTTGTGATTTAATTTAATTTCAATTAATGGGTTTAAGTTTGGAATAGTGTTCAAGTTGTTTTAGATTTATTTTGAATTCTTTATGTCTTTGGTGATGTTATATTTAATTCAATTTAATTTAATTTAATTTTAATTTAATTTGGTTTAGTTTTACTTTCAATTTAATTTTATTTTATTTAATTTAATTTTAATTTTATTTTAACTTGATTTTATATTTTATTTAATTTAATATGTTTTAATTTAATTTAATTTAATTTAATTTAATGTGATTTAATTTAATTTAATTTAATTTAATTTAATTTAATTTTAAATTTTAATTTAATTTAATTTAATTTAATTTAAATTTTAATTTAATTAAATTTTAATTTAATTTTATTTTTAATTTTAATTTAATTTAAATTTTAATTTAATTTTATTTTTTATGCTTTAAGGATGATTTAATTTTAATTGTTAAAGTATTAATTTAATTGAAATTTTAAAAGGATTTAATTTAAATGTTTTAACTTCAATTTAATTTAATGATTAAGTCTTTTAGCATTTTAAATTTTGAATTTGGATTATCATTTTAATTAGGAATTAAATATTACTGAGGTGATTAATTTAGGGATTCTTGAATTAAAGAATAAATTTATTCCTAATAATATCCCTATTTTAATAATTCCAATTTTTTTATTATTCTTCCAAATTTAATTAATTATTTAACTAAGGTTTATTTTAATTATTTTCAAATTGTTTGGTAGGTTTCTACCCTTTAATTGCCTAAGTTTCAAACATCCAAAATCAACTTAGTATCAAATATTTTACCCACCCTTTTAATTAAACCTAGAATTTTTAATTATAGGTTAAAATTTTAATTACTATTTTGCCTTTTAAAGTTACTAATTTTATAACTCACTAAATTGAGCTTAAATGAATTTAAAATTTTTATGTGACTTCACTCATATGTCAATCAAGACATTAGAGGAGAAAATGAGATTTTTCTGTATTTAATTTATTTATGTAATTAGTTTTGGTGGAAAATAGGAATTTTAAAGGAAAATTCAATAATATGACCAAGGGAAAGTTTCTGTCCTTAAGAAAATTATGAGACATTTCTAATGACCAGAGGACCACTTGAACCAATTTTGGTGATTTTTTGAATTATATTATTTTTATTATAATTATTTTGAGTTTTGGAGTATTAATTAATTTAAAAATAAAATAAAGGTTAAAAAATAAATTTTATATTTTTCAAAAATCTCGCTGATATCAAGAAAACCAGAGAATGAATTTTTATAATTTTCTGATTTTTCTTTGATTTATTAGAATTATTTTAGTGGAAATGCTAGAAAATACATTTTTTTTAATTTTAAAATTACCTTAGGGATTTAAAATTTAATATCTCATCATAGAGACTTAAGAAAAATATAGGGTTTGTTCCTAAGTGATTAAAATTCAAAATGTGAAATTTTGGTGAATTTTATTATTTTTGTGATTTTTATTATTTTTTAATTATTAAAAATATTAAAATAATGCAAAAAATCAACTTTTTTGAAAAATTGTAATTTTAATTTTCTTAAATTCCCCTGATATCAGAGAGGCTCCAAAATCATTTTGGTGAATTTTTTAGAAGTATTTTGAAAGTTATGAATTTTTGAAGTTTAAGTTTGGCTAAATGGCTTAATCAACCCATTTGATAGGGCTAACAAAGTCCAATTGACTTCAAACTTTTATGGTGGGTTCCTATGATCCTAAAGGTCAGTGGAGAATTGATTTCAAGTCAATTTGATGTATGATTAGCTCTAATTAATTAAAGATCCATTTTGGGTGTTTAAGCCAATTAGGGTTATTACAAGTGAGTCAACTCAAAACATATTTTCCCTAGGGTCCTCTAGTCATAAAAAATATCACCAAATTTTCCTAGAATTTATTTCACAACATGCTAATTATTGGAATTAAAATACTCAGAATAGTGACCTAGAATTGAAAAATCAATAACTCTTCATAGGGATGGCCTCTGACTTTAGAAAATTCAGAGAATGTCCCCAAATTCAGAGGCTTCAAAAGCCCTATGGTCTCATGCCATGGTGAATTGTATACATGCATGGAGAATTGAAATAGTGCAGAGAGTAAATAAATAATTAAAAATAAAATACTTGATGAAATTACATGATTTCTTTTCCACATTATTCTCCTCTATTCAGTGAGCAAGAGGATATTTTTATTTTATTTTTAGGATTTTTCTACACAAAGTTATGAATTTTCAAAGTTCTGGTAATTAAATAAATAGGAAATAGCCCTAATTTCCTACTTATCCACGCGGCGCCACGCCATCCTCGGTAGCTCCGAAAGGCCACGCATCGTCTCCTGATTCGGCGCCGCCATCCGACTCAGCGCTCCAGGGACCCGCGGTTCATGTACCATCGCGCTGTCCGGCTCGATCCAGACCGTCCACTCGATACACGCTCGATCCGATGGCTCCTAGTCATCGTTTACGACCGGGTGTGCACCCGTGACCGTCAACCTTCTAACCCTAATTTCTCACTCGATTCTCAACAAATTTTTGTGTTCTTATGCTCTATGGATTCGTGTTGAAGAGACGAACACATCCATACCGTAAACATGCATTGAAATTGATTCAAATTAAATGGAGAATCTCTGTAAGCTCAGGAAGAAGAGTGAGTCCATACCTTTGCTCGAGAAGTGAAGCTTCGATCCGAGAGTTGTGTCACCTTCAATCGGGTCCAAGCAAGCTCCGGATGAAGTCCCTCGGCCCGGTGAATCGTGCTAGGTATGATTTCGACCACGACCGATTACAAAGCTTGGAGTCTGGAACAGATGGGTGGCCTGGAGAGGGGGCTTTCACCTGGGAACTCCTTCTCTTGGTCTTGTGCAGGTGTGGGTGAGTTTAATTTGACTTTGGTGGAGGATTTGAGAGTGTCTTGTTACGGCTCGAGAATTGAGCTCCAAAATCGAGCTCGATTAGTGGGGATTAGTGGCAAGAGAACAGGTGGGGATCAAATGCTCTAAGTGTGGGGGAGAGTCCGGAGTGATTTTGGCGAGTTTCCTTAAGGTTGGTTCGAGCACCTCTCATGGCCGAGAGGAGGTGGGGTTTAAATAGGAGAGGCTAGAGGGCCTCCCAGGGGGAGTTAGGGACTGGGATCAGCTGCTCTATGCAAGAGAAGAACAGCCATGGTGGCCATTGGACTTGGGGCAGCTCAGCAAGGGGGAATTTCAATGTTGGCTCACATGTGAGCTTTCGACCATGGTGTTTTCCGGCGGCCTGGTGGCTGGCCGGCCAGGCATGGGTCACCCTCAGGTTCAGGTGGGTTAGGGCTTGATGTTTGTGAAGTCAATTGGTGGCTGCCATGTGTAAAGGGTTTGAATCAAAGTGGAATGGGGTAAGGGTGTATTTTGGCTCAAATTGGTCAAATGCATGGATTGGGCTAGGTGCACCTTCCCATGGCTAGTTTGGGCTGAAGATAAAGTGGTTTAGGTCAGCATAATTAGTGGGGAAGGGTCACCATCCAAGTACAATTAAGTTTAAGCAAGGTTTAGTGGAGTCATGGAAGTGGCTAATCCCCTTAAGGGAATGTGGAAAGGGCCTCCTCCTCTTGCCATCTTGGGTATGGTGAGGTGGAAAGTAGATCCCATGGCTCTCATGTGGCTCATGCATGACTTCATGGCTCATCTTTGGCTTGGGAAAAATTTAGTCAACTTTCATGAGGAAGGGTGTTGAAATTTTTGATGGATTTAAGGAGAATTGTCATAAGGCTTGATTTGGATTTATTTGGTGATAGATTTTAGAACTTAGGAAGTGTTTTAAATCAAAGGGATGATGAGAGAAATTTCATGTGGGCTTTGTCATGGACTTTGGGCTTTTGAATTTGTCTTGGATGGGCTTTTTAGAAAGGTTTAAGAAAGTGGACCTTGGGCTTTATGGATGGGAATTTTTGTAGAAGGTTGGGCCAAATAATTATTGGGTTTGCTTTAGGGATGTGTCATGAGTAATTTGAAATAAATTTGAGGTGTTTTGGGCTTGAATTGGGTTGGATTTGGGTTCATTTGGTACATGGGCCAATGTAGGTCAAATTGGGCTAATTTGGGCCAATGTTGGGCTAGGGTTGAAATTGATGTAAAATTAATGTTGGGAAATGTTTATGGGAGTGTTTCAAAGAGGTTTCAACTTTTGTTGGGGTTGGATTTTGGGGTTTGGGCCTATTTGGGTTAAGTTTGGGTTTAGGTCAAAATTGGGCTTTTTGGTTTTGGGTTGAATTTGAGTGGGGTTTGGGTCCAAATTTTGGGCAAATTATGTTAGTTTTTTGTTTTTGGGGATGTTAGGGAAGATTTAGAAAAGATTTGGGGTTAATTGGAGTTGAATTGGGTTAGTTTGGGCTAAGTTTGGGTCATGGGTCCAAATTAGGCTTTAAGGTCAAAAGTGAAATTGGATTCAAATGTCAATCAAATTGGGCTTGGATTTGGTCTAGATTGGTGTTGGGGATGTTGAATTGAAGTTTAGAATTGAATTGGACCAGAATTTGGGTCAATTGGGTAGGTTTGGTTTGACATTGGGTTCACTTTGGGTTAAAATAGGTCAAATTGGGGATTTTGACAAAAGTGGGGTAAATTAACAAAATTGGCCCATGGTGTAGTTGGACAAAATGAAATTGGGAATATTTGGGATTTTCTGGAATTTTCTGCGAATTTTCTGAATTTTTGGATTTTTGGGTCAAGAGGGGCATTTTGGTAATTTGGAGGGTATTGGGGGTATTTTTTGGAATTTTGAGTATTTTGGGTAAAAATGGTCAATTTGAGTGGTGGGAGAATGTTTGAGATTGATTTTGAGGAATTTGGGTGATTTTGGAGAATTTTGAAAAATTTGGGTAATTCGAGGGTTTTGGGTAAGTAGGCGGGTACGGGGTCCCAGGGTCAAAAATTGAAAATTTGGAAAATTGAAGATTGGGTAAATGTAAGTGGAATGAAATCATTTTGGTTGAGCCATGAAGCCATATCAAGCCCACATGAGCCATGAAGGGACTCATTTGAGGCATTTACTATGTTGTTCCTAACCCTCTTAGCCAAAGGCTTAGGGGTTAAGGACCATCCATGTGAATCACCTTCATGAGTCAGGAGGTCAAGTTGGGCATAGGTGTGGTTTTAGGAGGTGTGTGAAAGTGTAGTGTATAAGTGTAGTGTGTGTGTAAGTCAGCCCTCACTGGACCGAGCCACCTGAGGCGGTCCTAAGGCCAAAGAGTCCTATAGGAACTCATCCTTTAAACTTCCACATTTGATTTCAACCCTCTAGGTGATTAGGGGTCTACAATCAAGTTTGTGGGGTTTGTAAGGAGTCAAGAGGTGTTTGGACTTCTAAAGGGTGGGTTCCACTTCTAGTCCTCTAAGATAGTCAAAGGAAAAGCCTAAGGCTAGATCCTAAGTACTAAAGAGAGAAAAGAAGACCTCATCAAAAATGAGGTCAACAAGAGTAAACCAGCAGGTACTGATAATGCTCCTACTGGGGGGGCAACATACACAAAGGCAGCAACATGGGGGTCACCCATTCGTAGGCGAAATTCAAACAATTGCTGGAGGCCCGTTGCTTATCGATCAAGTCCTTGTCACTGTACCCTAGTGAACCAGTGCAGAAGAAATTACACCTCGACCCTATCACTTTTGATGATTCCGATTTGGAAGGAGTTCGAGTCCCTCATCAAGATCCTCTCGTCATTAGTGCAGGAATTGGCGAACTCTGCTATAACGTAAAGAGGATCCTGATCGACAATGGGAGCTTTGTCGATATCTTATTATATTCAACTTTCCTCAGTTTTGGATTAACAAGAGAAAGACTTCAACCTGCATCAGGACCATTATATGGTTTTGATAATCGACCAGTAAGGGTCGAGGGAACAATAAATCTCCATGTTATCAAGGGTGATTTTCCTCGACAGATAACTCGCTCTGTACAATTCATCGTTGTCAAATCAGAATCAGCATACAATGCCATCTTCGGAAGACCCCTGCAATCCATTTTTGGCATCGTGACTTCTGTGCTACACTTGAAGCTCAAGTTTCCAACCCCAGCAGGGATAGGCATCGTACGAGGAGATTAACAGATAGCACAATCATGTTATCTCAGACAAGCTCAGCCACGCACGCCAGTGACACTTAGCATCGAAAACTTTGATCTTCAAGATGAAGAGGTATCTCAAAGAGCTTCTCCCGTAGAAGATTTGGTTCATATCCCGCTCTCTAATGAACACCCGTAAAAAATAATGCAGCTTGGTTCCTTACTCTCTGATGAGCAAAGGTCAGAATATGTAGCTCTCCTCCAAAGAAACCAATACATTTTTGCATGGACCCCAGCTGACATGCCCGGAGTTGATCCTGCGATAATCACGCATTCTTTGAAGGTAGATCCAACTGTTAAACCGGTGATCCAAAAGAAACGCAATTTTGCCCCAGATCGCTTACAAGCTATTGAACAAGAAGTTAACAAGCTTCTTGAAGCAAAGTTCATACGGGAAGTACACCACCCTACATGGCTAGCCAATGTCATCATGGTGAAAAAAGCTAGTGGTTCATGGAGAATGTGTGTCGACTATACAGACCTCAATAAAGCTTGTCCGAAGGATAGCTTTCCTCTCCCGCGCATAGATCAACTAGTTGATGCCACATCTGGGCATCAAATGCTTAGCTTTATGGATGCATACTCAGGGTACAATCAAATAAGGATGAACCCAGTAGACGAGGAGGCCACCTCTTTTTAAACAGATAAAGACTTATACTGTTATCAGGTTATGTCTTTCGGATTAAAAAACGCTGGTGCAACTTATCAACGTCTCATGAACAAGGTCTTCAGAAATCTTCTCGGGCGTACAATGGAGGTTTACGTTGATGACATGTTAGTGAAAAGCCCGGAAGCATCTCAACACATTTCTCATCCGGAGGAGTGTTTTCAACTCCTTCGTCAATACGATTTGCGACTTAACCCAACTAAATGTGCTTTCGGGGTCACATCGGGGAAGTTTCTGGGATTCATGGTTACACATCGTGGAATTGAAGCCAACCCAGAAAAAATCAAGGCATTGAGAGAGATGGTGCCTCCAAGAAACATTAAGGAGGTGCAACGCTTGAATGGTCGTATAGCTGCTCTATCCCGATTCCTAGCTCGTTCTGGGGACAAGTATCTTCCGTTCTTCAAGATACTTAGGGGCGCTCGAAACACTGGTTTTCAATGACAGATGACTGTCAGATCGCTTTCGAACAACTTAAGGCATACCTTGCTTCACCACCCCTCCTCTCAAAGCCTGTCCAAGGGGAGGTATTATATATCTATTTGGTTATTTCACTTCACGCAATAAGATCTGTCCTTGTCAGAATAGAAAAAATAGTTGAGAAACCAGTATACTACGTCAGCAAGATTCTCTCCGATACAGAAAGTCGTTATCCAATGGCGGATAAGACTGCATTAGCCCTGATATTCTCAGCAAGGAGACTTCGTCCGTACTTCCAGGCTCACACTATCGACGTATATACACAACTCCCTTTGAAGGCTATCCTACAAAAACCAGAAGCATCGAGAAGATTAGTAAAATGGTCAGTAGAATTGAGAGAATTTGACATTCATTACCTACCACGACCAAGCATCAAATCACAGGTGTTGGCTGATTTTATGGTGGAATGTACAATGCCTACCTCTGTTGAACCGCCTTTTTCTCCTCCACAATCACCCCAGTGGACACTATACGTAGACGGAGCATCCAGAAACTCAGGAGCTGGTGCAGGAATATTACTCATCTCCCCGAAGCAAGACATCTTGGAGTACGGACTTCGCCTAAAATTTTCGGCCACCAATAATGTTGTCGAATATGAAGCACTAGTTGCCGGATTAAAACTTGTCATAGACTGTGAAGTACAAAATATGATTATCTACACTGATTCTCAACTCATCGCATCCCAAGTAGAAGGAGAATTTGAGGCTCATAACTCACAACTGGTGCAGTATCTTAGTTTGGTAAAAACACTTATTGCCCAAATTGAAACATGTCAACTCATTCACATACTTCGGGAGCATAACACCCAAGCTGATGCCCTTTCTAAGCTCTCAAATTCAACAACTGGAGATCTATATAAAAGAAGGTCTATTGAGGAGATACATTTTCCCGGTATCCGGGGTCCATGGGTGATACTGTCATAGATGACCTGGGGAGACATCATGGATGGACCCCATCATATCCTTCCTCCGAGACGGAACACTGTCAGATGATACTACTTCATCAATTCGTCTCCGACGCATGGCCGCCAACTTCATCCTTATTGGGGATGAGTTGTATAAGAAGGCGTTCGTAGGTCCACACCTCAAGTGTCTTCCACCATCTGAAGCTGATTACGCTCTACGAGAGGTTCATTCCGGAATATGTGGGGAACATCTCGGAGGAAGGGCTCTTGCTCTTAAAATAATGAGACAAGGTTTCTATTGGCCCACGATTAAGAAAGATGCATTAGAATTTGTGCAAAAATGCAAGAATTGTCAACTACACTCCAATCTTACACATGCACCGCCGGTAGAACTTACATCATTTCTGAGTCCATGGTCTTTCGCTCAATGGGGGGTAGATATCATGGGGCCATTTCCGATAATTACTTGGACAACGTAAATTCATCATCTTAGCTTGTCGACTACTTCACCAAATGGGTAGAAGCGGAGCCACTTGCTAAGATCACTGAAGCAAATGTTAAACAGTTTGTCTGGAAAAATATCATTTGTCGCTTCGGGCTTCCTGCAAAGATCATCACTGACAATGGAACTCAATTCACTGGAAGGATCTTCACGTCATTCTACAAGGATCTTCACATTCAGTTAGTGCACACTGCCGTGGCGCATCCCCAAACGAATGGGCAGACAGAGGTAACAAATTGAACAGTGCTAAAAGGGTTGAAGACTCGTCTTGAGAAGGCTGGAGGGCAGTGGGTTGAAGAGTTGCACAACGTCCTCTGGGCCTATCGCACCACTGCACGAACTCCAACCGGGGAAACTCCATATAACTTATGTTTCGGCATCGAAGCTGTCATCCCTGTTGATATCGGAGTTCCAAACCCACGAGTTAAAACTTTCAACTCATATAACAATGAAGAAAAGCTCCGAAACAGTTAGATATTCTCCCAGAAATACGTGATGTGGCCCACCTCAGAGCTGCTTCCTACCGCCAAAGAGTTGCTCGTCATTTCAACCGAAGGGTTAAGCCTCGACCTATCTCCATCGGTGACTTGGTCTTGCATAGTATTGAAGCCGCTGGTCAAGGTCCCCAACGCAACAAATTATCCCCTCCTGGGAAGGCCCATATGTCGTGGCAGCCATGATCAAGCCTGAAACCTTCAAACTCAAAGATTCAGATGGGAAAATACTGCCCCGAACTTGGAATGCTGAAAACCTTAATAAATACTATCAGTAACACACCAGTTTTATAATATGTTTGTTAATAGTGTATCTCAAACTTATTAAATACTTGCTTTATTTTACAAAAGAGAATATCTTTAAAAAGTATAACGACTCATCCATGAGTCACTTTCTGCTCTATACCCGAGAAATGCACAACTCTGGTTGTATCTTTGTCCGAGCATGACCGATCCCAGGGGGATTTGGTTTGACCTCTTCCATAAGAGTTAACATCGCAGAGTTTGCACTCCGATAAACAACTCTGGATAGGTTAACAGTCCTTGGTGGACTACGCTTGATCCCTTCCACACAGATTTATAAGCAAACAATGCTCCAGCAAACAACCTCAGATGGGCTAATAAGTCCTCAGTGGACCTCCGTTGGCTCTGGTCATACAGGTTAACATCATCAAATAAAACTCTGATACATAACCTCAACCAAGCCAAAGGTCCTCGGTGATTTATCCCCACAGTAACTCTCCCACATGTAAGAACTTCTGAGATATCTTTATCCACTGTGGAATAAAAAGAAAACATATTTCAACAACATCATAGAAGAGAATGTACTCGGGGGATAAATAGCTAACAGAATCGAATAATCAAACAAAATAACCAACATGCTTCACTCGTACAACATTATTACAACAATAAGTAAGGTTCATCCAATGTGACAAAAGAAACACGCTACAAGCATGAAAGGAAGAATAGAGCACTAATCGACGTCAACATTCTCGTCCGCCCCCTCTTCATCATAGAAATGCACTTTCCTCAATTCACTCTCTACGTCTTCACCGTCAAAATCTGAGGAAGAATCCTTCGAAGCTTGGCTAGGAGTAAGCCCTTCCACTGCAATCCCTGTTCGACGTTACACCGCTTGACTCCCCTTCATAAAACCTCGGATGAATCCTTCCTCGGTGAACCACTTTTGATGCTCTTTCAGCTCAACATCAAGCATCCGATCACGAGCCTCTTGAACATGGTCTCGAATGATAGTCTTAAACTCTAACGAGTTCTTGAAGTTCTCAACTGCTTTACGCTGAACTTCTGAAGCATCAACTTCTTTTATAGACTTCAAAAGTTGAATCTCCTCTTCTTGGGCTAACACCGTCGACTTAAGGGTTTTCACACTCTTATTACTTTCGCGGAGGCTGGCTCGTGCTTCCACCAACCCCTCCCGGGTTTTCTCCAGATCCTGAAGCTGCAATGAGAGGGAGGTTGTCATTGTTGAAAGTTCTGTCCTGCACTCTGTCAACTGTGATTCCAGAGATGTAATTTTTTCAACCCCAGATTCATACCGACGCTTGTACTCGCCTTGGAAATATTTAATCTTAACGAACTCGGAATTCCAATTTCTTAGTGCCAGTGCCAGCCCCTTCTGAATTTTCATCATATTATCCACCTAAAAGAAAAAAAATTTCGGTCAGATATATAAAATAATATAGTAGCAAAATATAAAGGAAACTTACCAAACTCTTGGCTTCCAGGAGCCCAGTACATTCATAAGATAAGACATTCTCAGAAATACGAATAGTCGAAGGACTTGGCAAGGGATCTCGCGATGCTTTAATTTTCTTTTGTTTTTGAGGCAGTATTTCACAGTCATCGCTTGTTGGAAGCTGCTTTAAGGGTTCTGCAGGAGCTGGCTCGGAAGGTCTTTTCTTAGACTTCTTTAATATCATAGCCGTAGACCGTTCTGGTTGGAAAGAAAGTTTGACCTTGAATAATGATTCCTCACTCACAAATTCGTAAATGTATTGCGTCTCGAACAACATCTCCTTAAAATCATGAAATCCGAACATCTGCAATATTCCCTTTTCGGTAGTTTGAAGAGAGACAGACAACTGTCGAAACTTTCCTTGCCTCTCGCGGAGCCCCCAATCATTATTTGCAAAGAAAAATCTTACGGACCATTGTCGTATTGGTTCCTTTAAGCGAAAATCCAACATCTTTTGCTTAAAAATTATACGATCATGTGTATCGCTAAAAAACTCGCACAGTCGTGCCAAAATTGCCGGAGTTAGCGTCAACCCACGACTCCTGAAGAAAACAGTCAATCCAATGATTACTGTCACTACCCGACAAGAAAACTGAGCAATGCAAACACCGAACGCTTTCATTATTTCAATAAACTCAGGTGCGGGTGGAAATCGAAGACCAGCTCTCAAGGCTGCCTCGTGAATAGCGACATATCCAGAAGGAGGAGAATACGCTCGATCATTTGAAGTTGACAATTTTACCACCATATCGGTCGGGAAATAATACTTCTTTCGAAAAAAGATTAAGTCACTCTCCGTCAAAATTGATACGGCATCCTCTGGGTTCTGACTTTTTCTCTGGTTCTCAGTAGAACGGGGTTCTCGAATCGTTGTCATTTCCGCAACGCCTCACAGTACCAGTACGCCGCAACGGTTCACCGCAACAGTATACCGCGACGCTTCACCGCAACGGTTTGCGTCGACTCTTCGCTGCAACGGTTTACAGCAACACTTTGCTGCAACACTTCGCCGCACCATTTCGCTGGGACATTTCGCCGCAACGCTTCGTCGGGGCGCTTCTCCGCAATTCTTCACCGCTACACAAAACGATTTTCTTCTTCAGGGAAATCGTGGATCAGCTAAGAACTCCACCATTACCCTCTCCTTCATGCCCCTATTTATAGGATGAAAAAGAGATTGAATTATTAAATGCTCGTGGTTAAAATAAATGAAATAATTCATTCCGTTTCCCTCCAGCCGGTGCATCTGCTTCCAGAACAACGATTCTGCTTAGCATCACACTGTTTCGGCACCCTGTCCTTCGGCATTCTGACTTCCCGTGCCAAAGCCATGTTAATTTGCGTTTATCAGAGCAGATAAAAGTTATTATGTTATACTTATCACATATACGAATTATAAAAGCAAATAGAAGCTTATGGGAGCATTTATTACCAAATCAATATGAAAATTGTCAGAGCAAATAAAAGCTTATACGAGCATTTGGAAACTTTCCCAAGCATTACGTCAATAATATATATATATATAATATTATATACATGTATAAAGAAGTGCTTATATTTTTTAGACGATGAAATTGATATCGTCAAAAAATAGAGGGGCAACTGATACACCATCAATAATTTCTTATCATCCGACATGAATATCGGTGCAATCTTTTGAGCAAGATATATTCAAATTTTGATAAACAATCATCCAGAGATCTGATTTCAGCAAATTTATGGTCAAACTAACCGGATTGATGAGACGAACCTAATGATATAAAAATTAGTCAAATCCGAGTCAAATCAAGCTCAAATCAAGTCATCGAACTACACTTGGAAGATTTATAGACATATTTGGAAGGTCAAACAGATGCCAACACTAGCAAGCCTATACTCGAATCGAGCGTCTCGACGAAACGAATCCAACGAGCCCAAGAGCACTCAATTCCGACATCGTTAAGGCCATCAAATGCCCTTTAAACGCAGTCTGATCCAGGGAAGCCTTCTGAACCGTCCGATCGAAATGACTGCATTAATTACATCCAGAACCTATAAATAGACCTCAACTCTCACATGAGAGGAGCCAAAGGAGAGAGTCTCAAGACTGAGGAGAAGAAGCAGCTTGCATCATCGCCGACCAGACATCGATCATCGCCGATACGCGATCGACCACCGCCGATTATCGTGGACCACTGCCGATCGCAGTGGACCACCGTCGATTGTCGTCCACCACCATCATCCATATACCGTCGATCGACGTCATAATCTACATCATATAATTACTCTTTCCAGTCCGTGATGACGAATTTCGTAAACGTCAATCAATAGTGGATTCTCATAGCCGGCCAGCGCCCGTAGCTTTTCCACTTTACGGGTTTTCCACGTAAAAACTTCTGAAGTCATCTCTTGTTCCCTTTTCATCATGTGCGTGCTGAATTCTCATACAACACTAAGACGATAATTTGTTACTTCTACCGCCGCGAATTTTCTAAGACGCATCAATATATATATATATATATATATATATATATATATATATATATATATATATATATATATATATATATATATATATATAAAATTTTATTTTTGCCTAGTATTCTCTAATGAAAGTGATTTGGGCATATGGTATAAAAAATGATTTTAAATTATGGGAATTAAATGAGAATATGACACTCAATAGGACGCAAAGGAGAACAAAGATTCATATAGCCGATCCTGCTTAGTAGGATAAATGCTTATTATTGTTGTTGTATTCTCTAATGAAAGTATACAATAAAATTAAACAAATCAATTCAAATTATTTTGGATTTTCTTCAGTTTGGTCATCAGTCCTCGAGTCCTTTAGTTTCCTATACCAAGTTCCTTCCATGCGATCCAATAAATTCAAACCCAAATAAAATTAATAGTTTTTGCATACTAATTATTCAAAAGATTAATATTTTAACTCTATAAATTTTAAATATAATATTATAATCAATTTTTAATTATAAACAATCTTTTAAATCACCCACACACGATAAAGAAATATTTATATGTGGACTTCGGGCACATCTTAACCGGTATCAGCTATCGTTGATTGCTACTTTGAAGGCTCCTAGCCGTAAGTCAAAGTGCTGGACGTACATTAAAATGCATCTGAAGTCCAATGGCGGAGCGCCACGTGGCAATTGGGCCCCATTTTAATAATGTGTTAAAATTTATATGGCTCACTTATCACATGGTGTTCCATCATTGAACTTTTACGTATTTTAGAAAAAAATTGAATGATTAAAAGGTTATATTGAAAATTTAATGATTGGTACCTAAAATTCATTGTTATAGAACGCTGAATTAGGCTATTTACCGATAAAGTCTACTTTCCATTGGCCAATAACCACATGCTCCATCTCCCACCAAAAACACAACCGGTCCTAGCCGTTCAAAATTAAATGAACGGTCAATATTTCTAAAACAGCTGTTATATTACCATGACATTCCGTAATAAAATAAAAGATAATTTACATAAATAGCACCCAATTTTATAGATTTAATTATCTCACTCCCAAATTATGATTTTTACATCCGAAACACCTTTTTTTTATACATTTTTTTCATATATAGAAAATAATATTTAGGTTTTAAAAATTAAAATTTAGGTCTCAATAAATAAATACATAACAATTGGGTGCTATATGTGCAAATTTCTGTAAAGTAAAGCCCTCGTCCCCACATCCTTTCGAGCCCCGTCTCCTTAAACCCTACACCTCCTTTCCTCTCCCTCTCGTCTCCTTCTCCGGCGATCATGGCGGCGGAGTTGAAGAAGCTCTCTGAAAGCCGAGACTTGACTCGAATAGAGCGAATTGGAGCGCACTCCCACATCCGAGGCCTTGGCCTCGACTCCTCCCTCGAGGCTCGCGCGGTCTCCGAGGGCATGGTCGGCCAGCAACCCGCCCGCAAGGCGGCTGGACTCATTCTCCAGCTCATTAAGGAGGGTAAGATCGCTGGCCGCGCTGTTCTCCTTGCCGGCCAGCCCGGCACTGGGAAGACTGCCATCGCTATGGGCCTCGCCAAATCCCTCGGTGAGGAGACCCCCTTTGCCACTCTCTCTGGTTCTGAGCTTTTCTCCCTCGAGATGTCTAAGACCGAAGCCCTAACCCAGGCCTTTCGCCGCGCTATCGGCGTTCGCATCAAGGAGGAGGCCGAGATCATCGAGGGTGAGGTTGTTGAGATCACCATTGACCGTCCTGTTGGCCTCGGCGCCCCTGGTTCGGGTTCTTCCTCCGCGGCTTCTGCCGGTTCTAAGACAGGGAAGCTCACGCTGAAAACGACGGATATGGAGACCGTGTACGATTTGGGAGGAAAGATGATCGAGGCACTGAGTAAAGAGAAGGTCCAGAGCGGGGATGTGATAGCATTGGATAAGGCTTCTGGTAAGGTGACCAAGCTTGGGCGGTCGATTGGGCGATCGAGAGACTATGATGCAGTTGGGCCGCACACCAAGTTTCTAAGGTGCCCTGAAGGTGAGCTACAGAAGAGGAAGGAGGTCGTGCACTGCGTCACTCTTCATGAGATCGATGTTATCAATAGCAGGTTTGGCTCGTGCTTTCCTATCGGCCTCTTGTTTTCTAATGGAGAAGCTTTATATTTGAGCTGATTTAATTGCGGAATTTTAGGAAAAAAAATTAGGCTTTTGGCTGTCATTGCCATTGTTCCTGTGCCATTGTTCTGTCAATTGCTTAGATAATCTATTATATTGTTTAATCTTTAAAGCTGCATTTTTTTTTTATGGCCAAGTACAAGGTTTTGCCTTTTTTCATTTATCCAATCTTAGTGCCTGTTCGGTTTACTCTTGTTTGAAAATTAATATTTTCGTGATTGCAAAAATTTTCAGTTTCAGTCCATTTTATCATTTGTTGTTCGTTTGATTCAGCTTTTTTAACTGCAATACTTTTCAAATATTATAGCTATTACTATGCTATCCGGATATCTGCCATCTTTTATTAAACTGAAAATTGGTTTGCTGCAATTTTACTAGGAGACTAAATAGGCAGAATCATGTAGTAGTTTACCATGAAATTAAGATCTGAATGATCCAAAAAGTCCTAATCGGTTTCTTTTCTCAAATAACCTATCATCAATTCATTCACATTTGCATCATTGACAACTGGAGTTTCATGTTCGTCAAATAAAACAATTACTTGTGAAGAATCTGTAACTTTGATAGATTAAGGGAATTACTGATGATTAATGCTTGTTTATAGGTATGGTAATTATGGTTTGTAACATAGATGATTAATAGGGAAAAAATGATGTTTTATGTAATGCTTTGCTGAAAATATTGCTTTTGTAAGCCATGCGATGAGCTTTTCATATACTTAATTTGGATTGAATGTTTTGGATTTTACACTTCTATCCTTGGCCACTAGCCTATTTTGATAGTTTGTTAAATGTAGAATCCTTAAGAAATTAGGATATTTTGAAGGCTGAGAGTATGCCATGATTAGATGAAAACATTTTGATACTACTATTTAGGAATAGAAGATGTTTTTATGATTTTATTAAGAATGCCAATATTGCATAATCTGTCAAGAAGATTTGCTATGATGGTGATTTTGTTGCCGATGTAGTTAATGAAAAGCTTTAAACAGTGATGAAATGATAAAAAAAAAAAATTATTGATCTTAATGGGGCATTTGATCACACATTTCGTGAACTTATTTGCTGGGCATCATTGAGAAAGTTAGATATTGTGATTTGTGCTGTTTGTAAATAGTATAGATTTGATGCACGAGCCATCTTACGGGGTAATTAATAATTGTAATAATTGAGGAAGGTTGTAAATGATAAGGAGTATGCTAAATTTTGATAGATAATGTAAATTTTGTTGACATGAAAGCGATAATTTCTGACTAATGTTGCCCGATGATTATATTAGAGATTTAAGTGATAGGTTCAAGGATCTTGGACTTATTATAATTCGAAAACTCTGATGAGAACATAAATTCAAAATCTAAAGTTGGTCCAAAAGCACTTAATGAATATTTTATAATAATTGAATTAAAGGTTATTATGAAGACAAAATTTTTTAAGACTATTTAAGACTATTATACCATATGAATTCTGGTGATGTTTGACAAACGATGCAGTAATATCTAAGTTGTGTAGGGTGCAACAAAAAAAATATTGGGATGGATGTCATATAATTTGGACAATCTTTTGAATGTAAGGAAGCAATGATCATATAGTTGGTTGGGAAGATGCATCAATAAGCAAGTGTAAAGAACTAAAGTGAAAAGATGAAAAATGAAAAATGGATAGACTAACTAGAAGTTGTGAAAATTAGATTTTAGATCTAAGTAGCTATGAATGGAGAATAATTCATAAAATTGGTCCCATAGATTGAGCAATTAGAGATTATGATGCAATCAGTACACATTCCGAGTTTCTCAAATGCATTGAGGGTGATCTTCATAAAAGGATGGTAGTGGAGGGATGTTCATAAGATTGATGTCATTAACAACAGAGTTGGTTAGGGCTCCCTTCCCCAACTCTTGAATTTGGATAAAATCCTCATTATTAGCTATATAAGTATGGCTACTGTGGGAATTGTGGTCTTTTTTCTTGCTATGGCATTCTTGTTCTCAGCTTGATGATTTTTGTGTCATTTTCCATCTAATTATTTGGATAACCTATTAAATTGTTTGGTATTTAACTTGTTCTTTTCTTGATCGACAAATATAAGCTTTTGTGCTTCTCTCTTTTAAATTTGAAATTTTATTGTTTAATCAGAAAATCTGTTGTTTGGTTCACTGTTATTTTGAAGAATAATGCTATCTACATTGCAACATTATTAATTTTTCAATTGAAGTTCGTTTGGTGTTGGGCATTATTAGCTGTATTGATTGTAGTGCTTTGTTGATGTGTGCTCTGATGCTTGTTGGTTATGAACTTTCTATATTTTTAGGCAAATTTACATGCATACCACACAATTCTTATGTATTTACATGTCTCACTCCTAAAGTTTGATATTCACATTTATAACACCTTGTTATAAACCTATGTATACAAAGTGCATTTAACTTTTATGAAGTTAATAAAAGTGGTATTTTTGATGCGATGTTAAAGATTTGAGTGTTTTGACTGTAAATATTGAAGTTTAGGTGTTAAACATTTACATACATAAGAATTATGTGGTGTGTATTTAAAGGCCCCTTTTTTTATATTTTCCATCAAGATGATTGTCATCTAGATTTCATAAATTTCTACAATTTCAAAGTGTCAACAAACTAAGGAAGTTGTTATGAATCCCTAACATTATTTTTTATGGTGGTTGTGTTGTGTTGGACACTGCCAAACACTTACATGGCACTAATGTCAGAAAAATCATGTGGTATCATTTTTTGATTTAGAAAAATAACATGATGCCATGGGGACAACTTTTGGACACACCTTAAAAACTTTATGGAGAGGTGTTAAGAGACATACAATATCGATTGTGGTATGCGATACCTAATCAATGTTTTTTACAAGTCTTGCACTTTACAATGAGATAAAATAGTATGATTTCTTTACTCCTATAATTGTTCATATTTAATTTAGAAGTTTGAAGGATGCTAATTATCTATGTATTCTGTTCAACATTTGTTAACTTCCCGTAATTTTCTTATAATTTTGTGGTTATTGTCGTGCTCATCTTTTTTGGTCCTTGTTTATTTATCATAGTATCACTGGAGATCCATTTTTTTTAAATAGCATAACATGGCATTAAGGTGTCATTGTCCCATGGAGTACTTGTTGGATTATTTTCTCAAACCAAACCAGCCATTATTAGCTCAGTAGCATTTGTGCCATCAGGTCCATTGTTACTTGTTATTTCATTGGTTTTGAAGAATGTAAATCTTTAATAGAAAGTGTATAAATTCCAGATTTTGTAATTGTTTAGAAATGGCAAATATGGATTAGAATATGAATTTAAAATTTGGATGGCCAACTTGCAAAACCTATGCAGTTTTATATTCGGAATATTTTTTGTTTTTTTGTAAGCTTTGTGATGAGCTTCCCAATTTCTTGTTTTGGATTGAATGGTTTAGACTTCATATGTGTTTTTTAGTATGCTGGCTTGAGAAATTTGTTAGGAGTAGGAAATCTTAAATTACAAGAAATGCCATATGACTTGACGAAAGCATTTTGATGCTAGTATTTAGGATTACAAGATTTGTTTAATATGGTTGCAATAATATAATAGCATGATTTGTGACTCATATAACGAAATTAATGATTTGTGTATGGTAGAGGGCAATGAAGCAAAGGCTCGAAGCATCTTTTTTTTCCTTGCATAATCAATGAATTTTTTGTCAAGGAGATTTATGAATGTGATTTGGGTATATTGTTGTATTGGTGTAATTAATAGATAAATACTAAAGAGAAAATGATCTTGATAAATTTGTGTTGATCTTCTAAAACCACAAGTAAATATTGTAAGAAATGATTTGTTATCTCACAGATAAGACATGTTTATTAATAATGCTTTGAAGTTTCTAATGATATGTGTAAGTGATGGCTATATTTTTGAAGCGGATAAAAGAATAAAAAATTGATACTAATAAAAAATATATGCCCTTTTCTCTTGGAAAAAAATGAAAAAGAAAATGAAGTAAATAAAAAACTTTAAAAAGATAAATAGGAAGCAATGAGTCAGGCTTGTTTTATATGAGATTTCTCTCAAGCCAAAAAATAAGAAATAAAAAGAAAAAAATTACCAAAGGTGACGGAGAACCCCCATTCATTCACTTTTCTTCTCTCTCCTTATCACGCAGGCAACACAAAAAAATGGGGAGGGGATCTCTTATTTAGGGTTTGTTTGGAGCATTGCGAATCTATTAAAAAGTTCGTCTGGCAGGTAGTTCGATCCGTTTGTTTGTTGCGGTTTGAAACAACCATGCTGCAGTTGTTTCTGAACAAATGACATTTATGCTCATGTACTATAGTTTCGTTCATAACATACCTATTCATACTTGAACATTTCATACTTGAAAACAAATATCCAGTTTGAATGTTAAAAAATAAAAACATCATACTTGAAAACAAATATCCAGTTTGAATGTTACAAAATAAAAACATACACCTCACAAAACAATAATACAACAATTAAAAGAAAAAATGACTATTAAAATAAAAATTAATAATATGATAATATTCTTTTTAGAATGTAATTGATTTATGTCATGAGATAAGCCGTCCTTCAAGAAAATTTGCCACGCCCGATCACTATCGGTAGTGGATTCCTCCAACCCATCAGCCCACCTAAAGAAGTCACATTTTTCAGTTTTTTTCTTTGAATACTGTAAAACTTTCTCTCGTAGCTATTTGGTTGTCGTTGAGTAAACATGGAACACTATAGTCCACATTAGCAGTATAATGCTCTGGAGGTACCAAAAGTCCTCAAATTTATCTTTTTTGAGGGTTTAAAACAACAAAACACAAATCCTTAGATGCAACATCAGCAAAAAAAAAAAGGAGTAATCAATAGAAGTTTATTTAAACTGTGAGGTTGAAGAGAACGTAGTATAAACCGTCAAATCTGTCACTAAAAGAAGACAACGAACCTTATAAAAAAAGAATTTTTGGTTGTCTTTAAACCACGTAATGTCGAACTCATATGTGTCACATATGCATATCACCAAAAAAACCATACAGACGAACCTTAAAATCCATATACCTAATAAGGAGATGAAGTTGTTACCTTAATTGAGATTTCACATGTGACAATAATCAATAGCGATATATAGGCATCTACAAGAACCCTTAAGGTCGAATGTTTCATAATAGACATTGAAAACCCAAAAATAAAACATGCAATAAAAAATTATATTACATATTATATCCACAATTGTCTTATTGACCATCCAAGTGGGGAATAATTCATGCAAAAGAGCGAGAAATAAAATTGAGATTCAAAATATAGATGATTGGATAAAACATCGATACAACTAACAATAAAAATTTTCACAACACATTACAGATAAAGTAGCAAAAAAAATCGTTCCATGCAGCAGTCAACGATGACATTTGTAGTCCGCTCTCTCAACTCTATCATCTCCCCTACATTTTTCTCAACTTGGGTGCAAGTCTCATGTAATTCATCTTTTGCCTATGATAAAGATTGTCCTGGGCGATATTCATATGCTTAAGTAAGGACATATTAATGGTCTTCATCAGCCCTGTTGAAGTCTGTAATCCGCTGCACAACAATAAAAACATCTATACAACAAATAATAAAAAAATTCACAACAAATTGCAAATAAAGTAGCAAAAAGAAAAAAATACAATCAGTCTATTCAACAGCCAACTATGACATCAGTAATCTACTCTCTCAACTCTTTCATCTCCCCTACACCTTCCCATCTTGGGTGTAAGTCTCAGGTAATTCATCTTTTACCTGTGATAAAGATTGTTCCAGCTGATATTCATATGCTTCATTAGGGACATGTGAATGGTCTTCATCAGTCATATTGAAGTCAATGTCGTTGTGCGAAAAACGCCTCCGAATATAGTTGTGGAGATTCATTGTGGCCACCACAATCTGCACTTGTTTGGGAAACATATATGTCGGTATATCCTGCAGTATGACTTATTTTTTTTCCACACTCCAAAAGTTCCTTCAATGACACTGTGTAAGGACGAGTGTCTCTTGACATTTATCCTACCTCGAGTGACATTAGTGATTCTTTCAAAACCAGAAAATTGATATTTAATATTCGGAATTGGTTTTAGAAATTCTTTTTGTAAGGGGTATCTAGCATTGACTAAATAATAATTATTTGACAGAAAAATAATTTATTGGGATTACACTTAAAAATAATATTTCATTAGTTAGACCCAAGCAAACTTGGCGGTTGGTGAGGAAAGTTGTATTTCTGAGTTCTTGTGGCAAATTTTAATAGGTAACTGTTATGTGCAATGCCTCCCCAACCAGTCATCACAAAATTGAAACACATATTAAAGTCACACACAATCATGACAATTTGTGTTGGTGATCCGTATCGCTCGATTAATGCGTTTTTTTTTAATTTTTCAAAACGCGTGCTTCCATGCGTATTCCATCAATCACTCCAATACAATATTGAAGAATTTAACAAGTAATCAAAATTGTTGTGTTCATTCAAAATATGGAGAAAAAGAATGATTAGAATTGCCTTAAAATAAGACATATACTGCGGGTCCTATAAAATCTCTAAGGGGTTTGTTAGAATGTTAGGTCATCGAGTTTAATAATTTGTGATGAGAAACTCACTAGTGCAGTCAGCCCAATCGAAAAACATCTACTAATTATTTCTGATGAGTGTTGTAATCGCTTCATGTCTACTCACATAGATTCATTTTGTGATAAAAGGTAGAGGGTTATTGCTAACGCTTCTGTGGAAGTCATCCTGGAGGAGTCATAAAGTCCATGATTTCTATGTTGTTCCTTCAAGAGATTGATGAATACGGGCTGTGTCATATTGAACATATTGTTGAATCTTCTTGGGTGCCCTACAAGCAACTCCCTAACTCATTTATCACCAATATATGATATAATGCAAGGAAATCAAGATATGTATGCGTTATAGTACTCATACATCAAACACCGTAGCTATAACTTTTCTTCTGTGTCTTTCTCTATGTGCATCCATGTTAGATAAACACTTTATTCAGATAACATATAAGAATCACTGAATTAGCTACTATCAGAACATTTAAAAAAAACAAACTTGAAAGAGCAAATGACAAATTATAGAATGAAAAATAAATAACCAAATCAACATTGACAAGGTCCTTATGAAAAATAACTATCCAAAGCAAAGAACATATTGTCCTAATGAAAAAAACAAATACAAATAGTCTAACTAGAAAAAATGAAATTCAAGCGGCGTTGTTGTCATGAAAATAACGTAATTAGTTGACTCTAGAGTCAGGGGTTATCGTCATAAAGAACTTTCTACAGATCGGTTTTTCCATCAAGTTTATGGAGAACAAGTACAACGGCATGTCCTCATAAATTTTTGGAGATGCCTTCAGAGTTCACATAACTTGCTGGATGGAAGTTGTTTGTGATGTCCAGAGTCATTGGTGCATGAAGCAATTATTTATGAAATTTAGTTTCTAATGAAAACACCTTTTTTTTTTCTCAACCTCAGATTCTTTGATAAACTGGCGTATTCAACTTCATTGAGGTTCTAGCTGAGGCCTTCTTTGGAGTTAGCTGTTCGTTAGACATCCAAGTTCTTAGCTATGCCAACAAACTCTTTCTCACTAGGGGCCCATGCATGATCGCCTATTGCCATGATTCCACCAAACTTATGATCCAACTTCTCTTCCAGCTCAAGGTCAATATCATTGAATTTGAATTTTTTTACAGTTGACACCACCTATAAAGTAAGGGGAGATGGATACCTTGATTTATTTGAAAAAATAAAAAAAATGATAAAAATGTCATTTTATCAATTTTCACCTATAATCTCTCGGCCCACTATTCTTCTGAAGCATCAATTGTTCGCTTTATCGGATCCCAAACCATGCTCGTGGATTCTTGTTTTAATTCTTTCTAAATTTTACAGTTTTTTTTTTAATTTATCTCATTTGTTTTTCAATTGCATCATATCGTATTCTTTTTCTGTACTTTCCTTGAACATTTTTATAATATTTTGTCAGCCCTCCTTGTTAAAATAGGTTGTGGGCTTATTTCCCAATTTCACCCCCTTAAGCTAGAGGTCGCAAAATATTAGTTTGGTTTTTTTATCCATCATAGCAGATGAACTGCTTTTTTTTGTCTTAATCATTATGTTACTAGCTTGAAAACAATTAAACAACATAAATATTTGCCATAAAAAATAATTATCACAACTCAAAGAAAAATAATATTGTCATAATATCATCATCACTGCCTCCACACCACACCCCACTGCCTCCACACACCACACCCCACCACCTCCACACCACACCCTACCACCATCTCTACTCCACACCCTACACCACCCCCACCTTCACTCCACACCACACACCACACACCATCACACACCACACACCACACACCACACACCACACACCACACATCACACACCTCCACAGCACACACCAACACATCCACACACCACTACCTCCACACCACACCACCACATCCACACACCACGCCGCCTTGATATCCACACCATCACATCCACACACCACACACCACACCACCACACAACACACCACCTCCACACCACACAACTGCCTACACACCACCTTCACACAACACCCCATCACTTCCACACCACACGCCATCACCTATACACCACACAACAAAATCCATCATTTTTGGGAACCACCACCAACCAGAGCATTATAGCACAACCAGAAACCCATTTGTATTTCAATTAATTTCCACTTGCAGTCACCACTACTACCAAATTTCGGGCAACAACCAACATTACAACACAACCATCCAAATCCATCAACCAATAGAGCACAAGGAAGTCAACCAATCAAATCGAATATAGTACAGAGAGCCCAATAAAATCACAAAATCCAACATTACCGCACAACCACCTAAATCCATCAAACTGGATATAGCACATAGAACTCAAATCATCAACCGAGTAGAGCACATAGAACCCAAGAAAGTCTCAAAATCCAACATCACAGTACATCAACCCAAAAACCATCGACCAATTAGAGCACAGAGAACCCAAACCATTAACTGAATAGAGCACAAGGAACTAAAAATTTTATTGCAAAATCAAAAGGCTCAAATAGATAATGGTGGAGAATACCGTGGGGCGACGGAGAGCCAATGATCCAAACCGAGCCAAAGAACAAAGGGGAGAGGGAGAAGAGAAAAAAGCAAGCTCACCACAACAATCACAAGAACCAACAAAATCAAATCCTAGCCACCGGAGCCACGGACCAAAAGAGGATCAAGAGAGGTAATGTTAGCTTTAGGGGCAAAAATCGCGAGAGAAGGGAGAGCGATTGGACAGAGTGAAGAGAGGGACGTCACGAGCCGCAGGGTAGGGTTGTAGAAGAATTGAGAAGAAATGCGGGCCGTGTGGTCGAACTCGCGGCCAGATTTCATATGGCTTTTCCAAAATAACTGCCTCACTGCAACTACCAAACGACATCTTCAACATTTCCACACCGCGGCAAAAAAGCCATGCCAAACGGACCCTTCTCATTTGCTAGTGGGAGTAGGATCTCCTCCTTTCTTCTCTTGTTTATACCTTCTAGTTTTATGCAAGATAACAAGCATGTGGGTAATGCTACTCTACCAATATTTTTCCACAACAAATTACCTTTTTTATGGTATAACTAGTAGGTTTCAAGAATGATCTCCATTGCCCTTATTCTTTTCAATACCTTTTTAAACAGCGTGAGTTGGGTCCTGATCTCCTCCAACGCTCCTTCTAAGGTTTACATAAAAGTTTTGTCGATTAGTCATTTTTTCAACTTATACTTTAGGTTCCATGTGGAGGCGCTGTCAAATTTTGTCATGGACATCACAACTTAGAGAAATTCTCCATTTATGAGGAGTTGGAAGAAGTATATAGTTGAAGCAAATGTCAAATGCTAAAAGCTAAAATACACAACCTTAGACTCATGCTAGGACTCCTTATTATCATCAAAGGCTCCATTGGAGAACAAGAATGGATGTTCTTTACCGACTTGGTCAAGATGATGGTAGAGCAAGACTACCCTAAAACCTCTTTTTGGTTTAAAAAGGTATAAATAGCATGAAGATTTAACAAATACAACACTTGCGCCTTTTTAGATGCTATGATATATATTCCCTCATCATTTTATATCACAAAATTCAAACCAATAAACTGTTAGGTTGTGTGTTTGTGTGCCTTGCCTTGGCTTACATAGAATTAATTAAAATTTAAAACCCAAGCATAGGTGAATATACTCTAGTTGCATTGTATCCATACCAAATTTAAAGGAATGCAAAAGCTTGGGCATTTTTTTAATGTCCCCTATTGTAGAGCTTGGGCATGTATACATGTCATTTGAGCACATTTACCTAAAACCTCTTTTTGGTTTAAAAAGGTGTAAATAGCATGAAGATTTAACAAATACAACACTTGCGCCTTTTTAGATGCTATGATATATACGCTCTCATCATTGTATATCACAAAATTCAAACCAATAAACCGTTAGGTTGTGTGTTTGTGTGCCTTGCCTTGGCTTACATTGAATTAATTAAAATTTAAAACCCAAGCATAGGTGAATATACTCTAGTTGCATTGTATCCCTACCAAATTTGAAGAAGTGCAAAAGCTTGGGCATTTTTTTAATGTCCCCTATTGTAGAGCTTGGGCATGTATACATGTCATTTGAGCACATTTATGACCTATGTGCTTTATAAGCTCAACAATCTTAGCTTGGCTATGCTCAGAACTTCTCCTGTGGTTGCACAATAAACTTTCAGACATTTTAGAAAATTGTATGAACACTTAAAATGCCAAAGATGTTCTAGGATTGTTTTTAATGGCTAAATAATTTTCGAGTTCATAGAAAATTTTAAATTTCGCATAATGCTCCAAGTTTTCATATTGTCATACACTATAGATACATTAAAGTAATATAGTTTTCATATTGTCATACACTGTAGATACATTAAAATAATAGTCTATTTTTTTTAAAAAATAAAGTTATCTCAAAGATTATGTGAAGTAGTGAAGTGTGATAAAAGATGGGTAAAAATGACCAGGGAATCACTGCAACATTCATGTTGAATTCCTTTATTCTTCAACAATAGGCTTTACAATATTGATAACCTGATGCTTAAATTTGAAGTGTTACATCCCTTCTTAATCTGCATTAGATAATTATTTTGTTATGGACATGAACCTATAAACCTATTGCAGTTGATTAGGTTTGTGTAGATTTCCCAAATCGCCACATAGTGACCTAATAATTATAGGTGGCAACTTAAGGAGAGGAAATGATCATAATTCGTAACAACAGTGATTAATATCTAAGTGATTTTATGGTGAACATAAAGTTGTCTGGTAACATGAGATTATGGATTGCTATTAACTTAATATCATGCTTATTAAGGATATCAATTGATGTTTGTGTTTTTTCTATTTGTAACTAATACATTTTTGTTAGATGATACCTTTATGTAGTAATAAAAAAGTTGAAATAATTGAGAAAATTTTAAAATAAATGGAATTTGGATTAGAATAATCAAGTTCGACTATAATATGTTATTTAATAGTATAATATTGATAGTTGCTTTTCAATATTATTGGAAGAGCAAGTTTTTTTTTTATTGTGTATTAGATTCAAAGAATAAGGATATAAGGACATAATTTCTAGAGCTGAATTTTGGTGATTTGAATTTGTAAATACTCTAAGAGTAAAAGGATCTTATTGGAAACTCACAGATAAATTTTAATGTACTTTAATGAGAATAATTATATTAATATAGAATAGGATGTTTTTCATGAAAAAAGGCATTATTTTTTGTGGAAAAATGACACTGTTGGTATATAATTTCCATAGAACGGAGAAGAATAGGTGAAATGCAATATTAATATGGTAGGAAAAACACTTGTTTAATAGAAGGAAGAAAAAAATAAACTTTTATGATTTTTGCATACTCGGAAAACAAAAAAAATCTACCATTAAGAGAGCTAGAAGGAATTGTGAAAGAATAACAGAAAGGGAACGACCAAGTTGTGCAATTTTGAGTCTCATGTAGCAAGGAACGAATGGATGATGCTTATATGGATACTGAAGATTATGATGATTGTGCAGGAGATTGTTACTATATAGCATTTTTATTTCGTAGATGTTTCGGCAGAAATGTCCATCGGATTATTCATCTGTCATATTGACATTGTTTTTGGCTACTTACATAACCTTCGCTTCTGTAACAAAGAAAAATAAAGGGAAAAAATCAAACTTATGAAAATTACAAATCAGAGTGAAATAGTAAATGAGGAACTGAAACGAGGAACTTATCTCTGTCTCTCACTCAATAATCTCTCTCTTGCACAGTTTTGCTGATATGTATTTTCAATGCTACTCGATTTTTCTTCCTTTTCATAATGCTATACTATTTTGAACGAACTCCTTGTAACCAAATAAATCTAGTACTAAAGTGATGTCTGATGTGCAGGTATCATAACACTCAAGAAATAATTCTAGATTATTCTAGTACTTTAGGTTATTAGATTTTATTTTAGTTTTATTGTATTTAATTGGCAATATTATCTTTATTTTAACCAAGATGGTGGTTTTTTTAATACTCGTTGAACGTTAAAATTAAATTAATGTGGTTTATCATGCAATCTGTTTCTATAAATAAGGGTTGTTTAAGGGCTTCATGCTAATCGTATATTGATTATGAATGAAACTAGTAAGATTCACTCTCTTTTTTATCCTCTATATGGTACTGGATGGAATTTCTCTTGAAAAAATAAAAATTTGACTTCTCTTTCTCTCTTCATAGTAAAAAAGAAAGAACTTTATCTCCCTCTCATAGACAATTACCAAGGTGCTCTCTCCAATCAATGAAGACACATTCCAAGGCAGGATAATGTATATTCATCTCTTACCCAATGAATTCTCACTCGCTGTATTCCACAGAAGGACATAAAAGTTGATCATTAACAATTGCCTATGTTGAGCCAAACAGAGGCTGCTAAAAAAAAAGGGCCTACTTGAAAGTCACAGGATTTACATGTTGTTATGTATGTATGTTTAATCATGCTACTATAAAGCCAAACATGATAGAACAAGGTATTGTTTATATTCAAATATCGAAGCTTTAAAAAATGTCGAACTCAAGATAATTATGAAACTGAACATGATCGGACACAGACAATGAGCTTTCTTTACAACCATATTTTTGTATGTTTTCTTAGCACTTCATAATTTTTCTTGTGTTTCAGTCTTCAATTTCAATGTTTTCTATAAATATAATTCTGACAACATCAAATCTCTAGGACGCAGGGTTTCCTAGCACTCTTCACGGGAGACACTGGAGAAATCCGAGCTGAGGTAAGAGAGCAAATTGATACAAAAGTTGCAGAATGGAGGGAAGAAGGGAAAGCCGAAATAGTACCTGGTGTTCTCTTCATCGATGAGGTCCACATGCTCGACATCGAATGCTTCTCCTTCCTCAACCGTGCATTGGAGAACGAAATGGCTCCGATTCTCGTCATCGCCACGAACCGAGGGATCACAACCATCCGCGGCACAAATTATCGTTCGCCTCATGGAATACCCACCGATTTTCTCGATCGCCTCCTCATCATATCCACCCAACCATACTCCAAAGAAGAGATTCATAAGATTATCGAAATTAGATGCGACGAGGAAGAAGTGGAAATGTCGAAGGACTCAAAAGTGTTGTTGACGAAGATTGGCACGGAGACGTCTTTGAGATATGCAATCCATTTGATCACAGTTGCAGCTCTTGCCTGCCAGAAGCGAAAGGGAAAGGTGGTTGAGATGGAGGATATCAGTCGAGTTTATTCATTGTTTCTCGATGTGAAGAGATCGACACAATATTTAATGGAATATCAGAGCCAGTATTTGTTCAGTGAAATCCCCGGTGGGGTTGATGATGAAGATGCCATGAATTTGTGATATTAGAGGGAAGAAGGTTTTGTTGTTGTTTTCTAAACTAGACTTCAATGTCTATGATTAAGTACACCCCACTACCTATGTATGAAGTTTGGTGGTGAGTTTGTGTTATGAAATTCCTTCTTTTTGTTGTATTATTTAAGGTTTCATAGAAGACTAATGCAAATGGTATCATTTTTCTATGATTATTAAATTTTTGGACTATTTTTAAAGCCAATTATGTAATTCAGTGATTGATATAACTTTATTCAAGGTTTCATTGTTAATGCTTTTAATTTTTTATTATTTAATATTTCTGAGAAACTTAATTGATTTTTTTTTTTGATGATTTTAAGAACTTTGGACTTGATTTAAAGCAGATTTCTGTGGTTGAAATAATTTGCATATTATTATTCTGTGGCTTGTGTAGCATGTATATATAAATTTAATGCTATGGTGTTGGATACAGATCTGAAATACTATTTATCGCTTTTATATATATATATATATATATATATATATATATATATATATATATATATATATATATATATATATATATATATAACTTATGTTGTGTGAAAGTGTAGGCTCATTGGTTGCGGCCTTTAGTGTAAGTCACTCGAGTCGAGGTTCAAATCTCATCAATTACGGGAGGATTAGAATATCACACCTGGATTGGAAGGGGTCCACTCTCGGTCAGTCCAACCTAATATATATATATATATATATATATATATATATATATATATATATATATATATATATATATATATATATATATAACTTATGTTGAAAATTCAAGAAAAAAATAATTTGTTTATGTTGGGTAATTTTTTTAGCCATAATTTTCAATTAGTTGCTATATTTTTGTAATTTCAATTAGTTACTATATTTTGGTATTTTGGGTTCAATGATTTATTTGATTCAAAAATTGGGTGTTTGCACGGTAAAAAATAATTATAATACCAGCAGTACATTTTAAAATGTTTCTTATATTAATTATATAGCTATTTTTTTATAAATAACTGCAATCATCCTGATCAGATGCTAATTCCTTACTTCAATAAATGGCTGATTGCTTTATCTCAAAACATAAAAATTTTATATATAATGCACCTCCTAAACAAAATCTCTTTCTTTGAAATTGGATCAAAGAATATAAAGTCGACGTAGCATAGTAATAACATACCTTGGATTCGATACATGGCTTTGTTGACCTCGTTTTTGTCGAGGTTTAGTTTTCCTCCTAGGATTTAGGGTTCTAGCTTTAGAAGCCTCCCCGACGGTCTTAGATTCTTAGCAATGGGCCCCCCTCGTTTTTAGAATGCTCGAAACCACTTCGACACTCTTTTAGAGTCCGGACGGAGTTCCCGACCTCTAGCTCACGACGAGATAGGTTGGAATTAGCGTTAGGACTCCAAATTGAGTTCCTATGGGACCACCTGGACCTTAGGATAGCCTCGTGCACATTTTCTGCACCACCGAGCACAAATTCCTCGAGCGACGTCGAGTCAGAATTTCAGAAAATGTCGGATTTGACGCACTTTCGACGCGATCGTCGACGAGGTTGCCCGAACGACCTCGGATGATGAAACGGACTGCGCCGTTGCGCCCGGAACGTCGTTTCCACATAAAATTGATATTTAATTTGCGAGGATCGCATGCCGGAGCTGAAATTGCGATTTTGGGCTTATTTTAATAAAATTAATAATATATATATATATTTTAAACTTATTTATTCTATCCTAAGCCCTAACCCTTACCCGTTCGATCGGCTGGCTCTCTCTCTCACTCGTTCGATCAGGGCGCCCGTTCCCTCCTTCTCCCGCGCTCGAGCGCGTCTCTTCCTTGTAGCCGTTGCCCTCTCGAGCCCCGCGTGGTTCTCCCCATACCTGCTCGAGTGTTATCCTGTACTAGGGTCACCTCGCGTGATCTCCCGCGCGCAGCTCTGTCTCCCGCTTGACTCTTGCCCTTGCTGCCGAGCCTCGGCTCTTACCTGCGGCATTTTGTCGCCTTCTTCCTGACTCTTCCCCACTTGCGCCCGGCTGCGCGGTAAGGGGCGGCCCTTACTTTCCCTCCTTTGCCTATAAAGGCCCCGTTCTTGGATGGATTGAGGGTTGGTTGAGTCGTTTGGTTGCTTGCTTCCTCTTGAGAAATTGGTGTTGGAGTGGAGCTCGGTTGCCTTTGCTTTTTCTTGTGTGCGCTACACCACCCGGTATGCCTCCCTCCCTTCCCTCCTTCTCTCGTTTGGCTTGAGGTGGGCTGCGGTTTTCGCAGTTGGCTTGGTTCTCCTCGCTTGTTGTTTCGGTCGAGCATTTGTATGCCATGGAATGTGTTATCTATTTGCTTAAGTGATGGTTTTTTGCTCCCCGTTTCTAGTGGCATGCTAGTATGATTGTGGTATTAAGAGTTGGGGGACATTTTACTACTCAAACATGTTAAAAAATGGAAATATGAGCATGTAGTAGGTTTGGTTTTGATGGCAAACTATTGGCTCCTCTTGCAAGTGTTTCGAATAGGGCTCTTCACTTTTTTTTATGAAACATAGAGGAGCCATTTTGTTTCTTCCATATGCATGTGGAGCTTGTCTTTTGCTCCTTTTGATTCTTCTTTATTAGGAGCATGCTAAGGAAAGTTTGAGTTGATCTAATAGAGCTTTATGCTTACTTTTGTTCGAAGTATACCTATGCTCTACACTTTGATATGTTGGATGAATGGAAATGCTTGTTTAAGCTTCATGTTTAGCTATATTCTAAGTCTTACTTTGGCTCATAGTGAGCCTGATTGAAAGTAAATTTTATTTCATGTTAAAAGAGCTTTGGGAGCTGTTTTTGTTGGCTTTGATTTCCCGGTTTTGACCCATGTTGTTCTCTCGATTCTGGGGTATTTTGAGCCTTGTTTTTCTCTCGGTTTTGAGGCTGTTTCAAGCCCTGCTGCTGCTCGGTTTTTGTGTTTTGCTGCTCTTGCAGCTAGCCCCATTGCACTTGATTTGAGGGCTCGGTTTTTTGTGTTTTGCTGCTCTTGCAGCTAGCCCCTTTGCACTTGATTTGGGTTGCACTTGATTTGAGGGCTCGGTTTTCTGTTTTGTTGCTCTTGCAGCTGCCCCTTTGTTCTTGATTTGGGGGCTCGATTTTCTGTTTTGTTGCTCTTGCAGCTGCCCCCTTTGCACTTGTTGTTGGGGCTCGGTTTCGGTCCCTGCTGTTCCTGCAACCTCCCCCGGTGCAACCTTCGAATGGCTCGGGTTTAGGTCTATACGGGGCCCGGTTTTGTGCTTTGTTTAAGCTGTGAGTGGGCTGAATTGCTTAGTTGCCCTTTGGATCCATTCCTATGCATTTGTGGTGAATTTGAATTAGTATGGGTGGTTTGTTGGGGCTTGGCCGTGAGCCTCATTGTGATGATTTGGATTGTCGGGGCCTTACCTCTTGCTGCCACTTTATTGTAGCTTAGGCCGTGAGCCTTTGTTCCTGTTTTTAGCCCTGGCTGAGAGCCTTATTGGGGTGATTATCGTGATGGTGGCTTTGCTCTTTGCTTCACTTGTCTACGAAATTGATTTAATGAAATTTGGAAGAGCTTCCTAGCTTACTTGTGGGAAATAAATCGGGCACGATACTTGAAACACTTTTTGGAGGATTTATTTGGTGAAATTGATGCTAGTTTGGTGGCTTATGGCTTGTCCATTCTCTTTCTTATGTATCAAAAGTTTACTGATTCTCCTATTGCTATAGCTTGAGTCCCGAGCCCGTAGGAGAACGTACCGGGGAAGTTTGTGTTTCAGGAATTGAAAATCAATGTGGGTACTTGGAGTTTGGAGGAATCCCGAGCAGTGGTCCAGAGTCCAGGAATTGGTCAGTATCTTTTGGTCATGATTTTACAAGTTATTTGGGAAAAGGGAGTGCGTTCCTAGGGGTCTAGTCCTCATCCTCTCCGAGAGTGTCGAGGTGCCTTTAGGTCCTTTTTACAGGACATGTGAGGTCGGTCGGGAGTCCAGGGTGACTTACGTGTTTTTCTGATTATTGGAAATCGACTCACTTCTTTTCAAAATTGTGTTAAGTGAGCCGCTTTCCGTTCTCCTTTCCTTGACCTCTCGTCCCTAGTTTCACCTTGTTTCTTGGCTCAAAGCACACACCTACAGGGGACGTGTAGGTGTGCATATATAACCTCCTTGGGTTATGACCCACAATTTTTTTATTATGATATTTTTAATTTAATTGCAACGACGCCAAAAACTTGACCCCGCTATTTATATGTATAGAATTGTAATTGTTTATGTTGTGGATGCTACGCAAGTATACGTATCGTATCAAGTAATACGAGTGCTCTAGTGGAGTCCCGGTTATCGATCCCACGAGGAAAGAGAAAATTAAATAACAACTAATTTAAAATAATAATAATAATTTTTAAAATAAGTATACGAAAATTTGGAATTCTAAATTTGAGCGCAATAAAGTAAACTAAGTATTTTAATTAGGTAACTTAACTAAGTAGAAAATTAATACGTATTGAAAGTGCGGAAATTAAACTAATTGCTAAATAAGTCTTAACTATTCGGAAAAGTATCTTTCCCCTTGTTTAGAAATTTAAGTGATTGATGAATTTAAATAGATAATTTTAAGGTATTGTGACAAATAGGAGCATTCCTTATTCTTTACCCTTTGGTCCAGGTGTAAAGAATATCGACTAATCTTATGTTTGATTACCGAATCCGTGGCTAGGCCGGAGGATACCGATCGCCACTTCGTAGCTCCCACGTTCCCCTCGCCCGAGGGCTAACATCTACACTTCGGCTCTCAAACAATAGGACCGAATTGAATATTTTAGTCCGTCACACTAAAATGCTCAATTCTATGCCCAAGTGATATTATTTCCCTATTTATTTGCACCCTCCTTCCAAGGCTTTTGAATTCCCCGAATATCGGATGTAATTTTTACTATAGTTGATAATCAACATATTTTAACAAATCAAATGGCCAGTTGAAAGTAAATTAAGTTTTAAGTAAAAATTATCACAATTTATTAATATATATAAGTATCTCTATTTTAATTTCATCAAGTCACTTAATTTCATAAACAGGGAGAAAGACTAATAAACTACTCAGAATGCATGGGAACTAAACTAAGCATGGATTTCATTTAAAGTAAAAAAAACAATAAATACAAATACTTATCTCGATTTATCCCCAAACGTACCTCGTAGTTCCTTTGACTCTTCCTTCCAGTACAACACGACTCACTAATTACTCACTAAACTTACTAAAGACACACTACTGCACAAAAATTAACACCCAAGAGATCGAATTTCGGCCTCATATATAGAGGTAACCAAAGGTCCAAGAGGTGTGTAAGCATCTCTTCAAAAAGTGTCCGAGTTCAATGTATCTGTGCCATTTGAACTACCTCGCCGTCGGCGACGAACTACCTCATTGTCGGCGAGGCTTCTGAAGATCTTCAAGCCGCTCTAGCTCGTCGTCAGTGGCTTGGGCTCGCTCGTCGGCGAGACGGTTATAAATTCTTCGAATTTTCTTCTTGTAACCTCGCCGTCGGCGGGCTCGATCTCGCCGTCGGCGACTCAGCACAAATTGCATGATTTTGCTCCAAATTCGCTCCTTTTTATGATTTTTGCTTTTATCACCTAAATTATTCATTCCCGCAACAAAATAAAGAAAATACCCTTCTTTAAGGTGCAATTTCATCAAAAATAGGTATGAATTTCTTAATAAATTTTTCAGCGATCAGGTTATACATAGGGCCATCAAACAAGGCTGTAAGTGTGGTGGGGACATGGATGAGACTGCAAAACGAGAAAAATTACGAGAATCATAGAATGGGGCCGCCTGACTCAGAGACTCTGTAGAGAGTATAGCAGGAATCACGGAACCGTTCGACCGTCCTTGGGGTTTCTACTGCCAACGATCTAATGTTCGTAGACCTAGTCCTATTAGGATAGTCAACCCGTGGACTGAAATGTTTTAAAACAAAAAAATACATATGTTTGAAAAATACAAAATTACCTCCACTACTACACAACCTACTTACCTACAGTCTTGCTTGCATGAAAACCAAAAATGAAATGTGTGAAAATTTATAAAGGTCCACGGTTGGCTATTCGAGTCGGATTAGGACTGCCTTCTGCAGAAAGTCGGTCTAGTAGTCAGCACTCAAGTCCGGACATTAGCACAGCTCTGAGTCCGAAACACCACCGTGCTTACGGGTTTTTCTTCCCAGATGCCCCATGGCTTTCTTACGGTTTGTCGTGAGTTTAGCGGGTCATCTGCGCGTTTCTTCCGGTGTTCTTTGCGGTTTTCTGCGACTTTGTTTTGTTTTCGTTCGTGACTTTTCTCAGAGTTTTCTACGGACATTTCTTTTCTTTCTTTCCCGACTTTCTTAGTTTTCTTCTGTGATTTTCCTCGCTTTCTCGCCGTTTTCCTTCGTTTTTACTGTTGAGTTTTCAGACTTTACTTTCTTTGTACACACCATAGTACTCCTGTTTAGCTAGGTTGTTTTCACTTACTACTTCTACTCCTGCTCTTTTGGTACTAATAAATCTGCTGCAGGAAATAAGAAAAATATAAAGAAAAAAAATAAAATAACAATAAACAGGTAACAGCGCGTCGAGGATAAGCAAAGCATACGGTACTCTCGTGCGAGTCTTTACTTTCCTTACTGTTATACCTGCTTGGCATATTTTACTTTTCAGCACATACTCCTGCTAGTCTAGGCTGTTTGCTTTCAGTACATACTTGCTTAGCATGTTTTATCTTTCCCGTACTTTCTCCTGCTTAGCACGTTTTACATTTCCTGTACTTTCTCCTGCTCAGCATGTTTTACCTGTTATAGCATGTTACTTCCTGCAGAGCTTAGTATACTCTTGTTTAGCATGACATGTCTACTGTTTAGCTTGCTATAGCATGCTCCCGTTTCTCGCTTTCTTTTGCTTTACTCATGCCACGGTTGCACACACTAACTTGCAATAAAAATAATAAACGACTTGCATGCTCACTTTAACTTAAGACTTTAAATCTAAACTGTGATTCTTGCTACAACGTAGAGCTTGGAGCACGGTGGGCAGCACGACCATCTTCTTCAACAAAACCTGTGTCGACATCAGCAAAACCATTCTTTAGTTTAAATAACAAGCCCTAGGACTTCGAGGTAGTTCGCCTAGCGCGGCATAAATTCTCACATGTTCTTTTAGGCCTTTGCACGGCCCTCCTGTGCGATATAAGCCCTAACTCGTTTAGGTTTTCGAGGTTGTCGTCTGATACGACATAAATCCTTCTACCTTTCAGGTAGTTTGCATAATCAGGACATTATGCAAACGTAATTCCTATAATTAATTTGCAGGATTGAAATTAAAATAAATCTCTTTCCAAAATTCAAAACCCAACCATATGATAGTCTGGGACGTCCTCGAGGTTTTCCTCGGGATCTGTGACATCCCCTACCCTTCTCTCTTTGACTCCAGAAATAACTGTTCCACATTGCGCCTTTCACCTATTGGATTTCCTGCTACCAAATTTCGTTGAAAACCCTACCTTTTGAATTCGTGAAGATAGAAACCCGCGATCTAAATCGAGAGTTCTCTCAGGTGACTTCGGTCGTTTGAGGGGTAATTAACTATAGGGGCTTGCCTGCATAGGGAGTTTTAAAGACCCCGAGATAATATAAACCCTATTTAATTCTTTTGTATTAAATAGGGAATTTGTCGATCCACATAAAGGTTCGCGGACTGCAACGGATGTCATGAACCCGTACTTGTTAGTATTCTCCATATATATATAACAATTTAAAGAAAATGCGGGGATAAAATCTAAGATAAGTATTAACTATAACAATTAAAATTAACTCTACACTATACATATGAATTACTTAACATATTAAAAATATTTTAACTAACGGATTAACAATTTTGCAATTTAAAACAATACGGAATAAAATAAAAACATACTAAAGAAAACTAACATCCTATTTAACATAAAAACAAATGTAATTAACTAATACGAAAAACAAAAACTAAACTACTACAACAATTCAAGCAAATAATCCAACAAACATCCAATGTCTCAAAACATAAAGTACCGAATATTACAAATATATAAAGTCTTTAAAATAACTTAACATCAAACAAATAAAACAAATAAAGTCCTATTCTTCGACATCAAAGTCCTGAGCTATATCATCTCCTCCCGGATCCGTAGGTGAGAAGACCGAGCAGTCGGTATCTGTGAATATCGGGGGCACTCGGGAAAGACAACATCTAAATCACCACTCCTATAACGACGTTCGACTTCATAGTATGCAATCTCGTATTCCGAATGTCGCTCGGAGATATTCGCTATCATAATCATGTCTCCTCTCCAAATTATCAATTCTTTGATCAAAATGATCAAATCTTCTCCCCATTGTATCTCCAAGCCGCTCAAAACTTCTTCTATGCGGTGTCGATTCATTCATCGGATCTTGTAGGGTAGGGGTGGTAGGCTCGGGAGGTTCATGGCTAGTAGAGGGTATATCTCTACTGACCGAGTGAAATAACTTCTTACTCCCGCTCTCCACCCTTCATGAGATTCATACTTCTTAATATTAGCAATTTGTGAGTGGTTTCATTGGTTCTACCCATTCTTCATTATCTACTAGCCTCAACTCGGAGAGTTGGCGAGTGAAAAAAATTAATCCGGGGTGTCCCGATCCAGCTCCACTCTCATTTCGAGGAGTGGCCGGGATGTTTCGATAAATAATTCTCCCGATGTTGATGCTTTATCATTCGAATACGAAATTCGAATTGCTCTATCTCGTGTTACCTCACCTGTGGTGATAGGTGGGTAACGCAGTAGAACAAATAAAATAATGCCGAGCTTTGGAGATCGCATTTAATTTAGAAAGAGGAAAATTCACTCTTTCCGTCGCTTAATTTTTCAAACTCCGGTCCCATCGGTGAGAAAGTTAATGACTTCCTCCAGGTGGTCCTTCCATTGTTCCAAAAGTTTCATACTCGCTAAAGGGCGAGTCATGAACTTCATAGAACGCGTTTATTCTTGCAGCATTGAATTCTACAAAAACCCTCGTACCTTTCTTGGTGCATCTTCGGCGGCGATTAAATTGACATAAAATTCTTTAACCACTTCCACATACTGCTCTATATTGAACGTAACAGAAATTCTCCCAACCTCGTTCCTTAATAATCCGCTCTACTTCTCCTCCCGGATTTTTGAAAACCCGATCTGCAATGCACTTTCTTCCTTGAATATTTTCAAAATATTTAGTATGTGCTCGTGCATTGATGAATCGGTCTTCGTCGAATTCTACTCGACGTTTTTGTCGTGGAGCCATACGATCGATCTGTGAAAATCATGAAAATTTTCACTAAACCTAAAAATAATCCTAAGAAGGCTTCCTACAACATTTATAAGCAATTTAAATTAAATTCCATGGATTTCCACCGAATATTTCTTCCATATTTTTATTTTTCCCAAAATTTGCAATGTGGTGAAAATACATGGTGAAAATCAAAAATTTTTGCATAGGAGTGAAGCACTTACCAAGAGTAGATGAAATCCGGTGTTTTTGAGTGATGGAATCGCCTATAAATCCAAGATCTCTCAAGCCCTAGGTCGGTTTTTGTGAAAATGAGAGGTTGGGGATGATGAATAGTGTTTTTGACCGGTCAAATATAGGTCTTTTTGCGTTCTCGCTGTCGGCGAGATTTCTCTCGCCGTCGGCGAGCTAATTAATTCCATAAGGCAAAAGTTTCGGGAAAAATCCGCCGTCGGCGAGAAATTCTTCGCTGTCAGCGAGATCGATCTCGCTGTCGGCGGGATTTTTCTCGTCGTCGGCGAGGTCCTAAAAATTTCAATTTTTGAATTTCGTCAATCATTTTCAACCTCGATTTGCCTTATATTATATTTCCGATCATATCATTTATTAATTTAATATGAAGATTAGCTACTTATACACAAACAAATTCACACAACACAACAAATTAACTTTAATATTGAAATCCATGAGACATACAAACTAACATAATTAAAAACTCTATAATCAAACTTCGAACTTCGATCCTTACTACTAATCGGCATCGCAAACCAATCCACGACACACTAAATGCCGATACAAAACTATGACGCATATCTCGATTAAGTTTGAGATATTCAAATCATCACTCCACACATAATAAAATCTAAATCAAATCAAATAACATAAATACAAACATACTATGAAAATCTTTACTACTACTCTTCAAGGTCCGAATCTTCATCTTCTACGATATTTCCGATATGACGATGATGCACAAATAAGTTATAGAAAGGCTCGAAGGGAAATTCCGAAGCGGATTCTTCGGTGATCCAACCCTTCAGTCTCGGTAAATGAAGAAAGCTAGATTCCGGGTGTCCGGAATGATCAAAGTGTTCCTTCATCTTCTAGTCGATGTGATCGAATAAATCGGATATATTGTCTATTGAATCTCTCACTTTACTGCAGTTCTTTCTCCATTCCTTTAATTTTCTTCAAAAGTAACTCCGTTTTATCCGAAATAAGCCTTCTTTATAGGATTATTCTGTGAAGCTCTATCGGAGATAAATGTAATGTCTTCATTATTGTCCAAAGTAGGGAACATATCCGTAGGATCAAGCGGCTTCCAAGGTAACAGAACCTTTTCCCAAGCTTCATAAGAAACACAGTACTCGATCGCATAATGCAAAAATAGTAGATGGGTGTCCTAGTCCAGTGAGACCGACCCATGCACAATTAAACCCATGCGGACTTAACAATTATTGATCCAACATCAATAGGTAATCCACTTTGAATACAATAATTCAATATAGCGCATTCCTTCGAAACCTTGTTTACCCTCGTAGTAGGTAACAATTTAGATGAGATGAAAAAGTGCCAGTGCTTTGAGACGAGATTCAAAAGTAATGCGGAGAAACTAACATACCCGTCTTCACGCATTTCCCAATCTTCCGGTCCATCGGTTAGATATCGAAATATCTCATTCATATTATATCGAGAAGACACAAAATTTGAATAGTGACATACGGGTTGTTTTACATGAGAATAATTCATTTACTCTTGATGGAGTAAACGTCACCCATCTTCCTCGGACGTAGACATTCCCATTGTTGATCGCATGTAAGTTAGAGTAGAACTCTTTCACAGCTGGAATAACAACGACGGACGTAGTGTAACAAAATACCTCCAAGTCGCATGCGCGATCGTTTCTTCTATCTTCGTAGTGGAATTCTCTAATCCTCGATTGACGAATCCCCGTTCCTTGATAACTCTTTTCTTTATCAAAACCTTGTTGAAGATCCGTTGCGCTTCCGCACTCACAAATTTCCTCCGGTTAAACACTCCAGATTTAGAGGAATCTAAGAATTTGGAGGCCATTATG
The DNA here is from genome assembly GCA_022702705.1 of Papilionanthe hookeriana x Papilionanthe teres. NCBI lineage: Eukaryota > Viridiplantae > Streptophyta > Magnoliopsida > Asparagales > Orchidaceae > Papilionanthe > Papilionanthe hookeriana x Papilionanthe teres. The sequence continues at coordinate 70,333,045 of CM040427.1, read as the reverse complement.
GTGAATGGAATGAATTCTAGTGAAGAAGACAGACTTAGAGTGGTTTAAGAATGGGTTTTTACAAAGGAATTGGTGTTGAAACCGTCCAAATCGGCATTCAAAGTATAAATAACTCATCTTTATAACTTCCTCGCTGTCGGCGAGGACGTTTCTCGCCGTCGGCGACTTAGTTATAAAAACTGCCTTTCAGGTTCTCGCTGTCGGCGAGGACGTTTCTCGCTGTCAGCGAGCTCGATAAATAAGCCGAATCTAATTTAGGCGCGAACCTCGCCGTCGGCGAGTATCGACCTCGCCGTCGGCGAGATTTCAAAATAATGTTCAATTTCGCTCTAAATCGAATAATTTCTTTTCTCATCATAATGGTTCGAATATGTGATGATTCTTAATAATAATTGAGTAGTAAAGTTTCAATAATATAAACTAACTATTAAAATACAATAAAAATAGATAATTAATATGGGTTGCCTCCCATAAAGCGCTTGGTTTAACGTCGTCGGCCAGACCTAATTTCAATTATTAATCGAGTCGACTAAGCATTAAAACCTCTTTATAGTTAGGTCTTATACCTTCAAAATATGGTTTTAATCTATGTCCATTAACTTTAAATTTATGTCCGAGTTTTTGGATCTTCGATTTCTATAGTTCCGTATGAAAATATTTGAGTTATGGTGAAAGGTCCTAACCATCGAGACTTCAATTTTCCAGGAAATAATTTCAATCTAGTATTATATAGCAAAACTTCCCGTCCTGGTTCAAAATTTCTCTGATTAATCTTCCGATCATGCCATAATTTCATCTTTTCTTTATAAATCCGATCATTATCATACGATTCATTTCTTAATTCTTCCAATTCATTTAATTGCAACAATCTTTTCTCACCAGACTTCCTTCATATTATAATTAAATTCTTTAATCGCCCAATATGCTTTATGTTCTAATTCAACTGGTAAGTGGTACGTTTTTCCATATATAAGTACGTAAGGAGTCATTCCAATCGGAGTTTTATAAGCGATCTATAAGCCCGTAATGCGTTATGCTAATCTAATAGACCAATCTAACTTATTTGGGTCTACGGATTTTTCTAAAATACATTTAATCTCGCGATTAGATACTTCGCTAATCCGCTAGTACGTGGATGATAAGCGAGTGGATATCTTATGAGTAATATTGTATTTTTCTACTAGTTTGTGAATGTATTTATTTCTAAAATGAGTTCCTCCGTCGGTGATAATCACTCTCGGCATTCCAAATCTAGTAAAAATATTTTTCATCGAAATTTTGAAACACTCTTAGCATCACACCTAGGTAAAGCTTGTGCCTTAATCCATTTGGAAACATAATCAACGACTACTAATATATATGAGTTTCCAAACGAAGGAATAAAAGGTCCCATAAAATCTAATCCCCAAACATAAAAAATTTCAACTTCTAATATAAAGTTTAGAGGCATTTCGTTTCTTCTAGATATATTTCCTACTCTTTGGCATTTATCGCAAGTTTTAATATATCTATATACATCTCTAAATAGAGTAGGCCAAGTAAAATCCAGATTGTAGAATCTTATAAGCGAGTTTTATCGGTCCCAAAATGTCCTCCAAAATTAGAATCATGACATTTTTGAATAATTGGTTCGATTTCTTCATAAGGTACACATCTTCTAATAATTAAATCCTTACATTGCTTATATAAATATGGTTCATCCCAAAATAAGTTTTCGTATCATGGATGAATTTTTTCGTTGTTGCAGAAGTTAGCATAGGTGGTAAAATATTACTAACTATATAGTTTATTATATCGACATACCATTGTATTTTCCACTCATTGATATTATATAGTTGTTCATCGGGAAAAGCGTTTATAATTTCATTTTCAATATCGGATAATTCATGATTTTCTAATCTTGATAAATGATCCGCAATTTGATTATCGGTTCCTTTCTTATTAACGATCTCAAAATCGAATTCTTGCATTAATAACATCCATCTAATTAATCTTGGTTTGGAATCTTTCTTTTGCATTAAATATTTGATAGTAGAATGATCAGTATGCACGATACATTTTGTTCCAATCAGATAAGGTCTAAATTTATTAAAACCATATACTACCGCTAATAGTTATCTTTCAGATATCGTATAATTTATTTCGAATCATTTAGAGTTTTACTTAGCATAAGTATATAACTTTAAAAATCTTTTCATATCTTTGCCAAGAACTCGCTCCTACGAGCATAATCACTAGCATCACACATAAGCTCGAATGGTTTCTCCCAGGTTAGGTGAAACTATTATAAGTCTTGTAATTAATTTTTCTTTTAAGAGTTCAAAAGCATTCGAGCATTCGATTGTAAATTCAAATTTCTTGTCCTTTTCGAGAAGTTGGCATAGAGGTTTAGTAATTTTTGAAAAATCTTTTATATAGCGTACGTAGAATCCAGCATGTCCAAGAAAACTTCTTACCCCTTTTACCGTAGTTGGAAGTGGTAATTTAAGTTATAACTCGAATTTTTGCGAGGTCCACTTCCATGCCTTTTTCCGAAATTTTATGCCCTAATACAATGCCGCCCGCAACCATAAATTGACATTTCTCCCAATTTAGAACTAAATTTGTTTTCTCACATACTTCTAATACTTTTTCAAGATGAGTTAAGCATGTGTCAATGATGTTCCAAATATAGAGAAATCATCCATAAATACTTCTATTCCATTGTCAATTAACTTACTAAATATAGACATCATACATCTCCGGAATGTTGCTTGGTGCATTACATAATCCAAAGGCATTCTTCGAAAAGCGAAAGTTCCATAAGGACTAGTAAATGTAGTTTTCTCTTGATCCTCGGGAGCAATTTGTATTTGATGATAACCGGTGTATCCATCTAGAAAACAAAAATACTTATGTCCAGTTAATCTATCTAACATCCGGTGCTAGAAATGGTAAAGGGAAGTGATCTTTCCCGGTGGCGGTATTTAATTTCCTATAATCAATACATATACGCCAACCGAGTAACTTGTCTTATAGGAATAAGATCGTTATTTTCATTGGCGATGACGGTCACTCCTCCCTTCTTAGGAACACGGTGAATTGGGCTTACCCAAGCATCGTCGAAATAGGATATATAATACCATTATCTAACCATTTTAAAATTTCTTTCTTAACTACTTCTTTCATTATCGGGTTTATTCTCCTTTGGGGATGCTGCTTTAGGTTTATGTTCATCATCTAAAATAATTCTATGCATACAGATTGAAGGACTAATTCCTTTAATATCTGCTAAAGTCCAACCAAAAGTTTTTTTTTATATTTTTTTAAAGTTTCTAAAAGTTTTTGTTCTTGAGATTCGTTTAATGCAGATGAAATAATAACTGGTAAAGTTGAAGAATTACCTAAATAAGCATATTTCAAATGATCGAGTAATATTTTTAGCTCGAGTTCGGGAGGTTTAATAATTGATGGAACTATATTCTTAGCAGATATTTTCGGTATTATCAAAAAATTCAAATCTTTCTCGAATAAAATCTAGTTCTTCATGATTATCTTCAATTAATTCGGTGTTTTCTTTTTCTAATTTATCCTCGTAATATTCCTTAAAATGTTCTTGTTGTAAATATTCAAGTATTTCCATCCGAAAACATTCATCATCTTTTTCAAGCGCGAGATATTTCATTGATTTTGCAATATTAAATGTAACTTTTTGGTCATTTACTCTCATAGTTAATTCTCCTTTATGAACATCAATCATAGCTTTTCCAAGTAGCTAAAAATGGTCTTCCTAAAATGATAGGAATTTCTTTATCTTCCTCCATATCTAAAACAATAAAATCTACTTGGGAAGATAAATTTATCCACCTTTATCGACACATCTTCAATAACTCCCTTAGGATAGAGTAACCGAACGATCGGCTAATTGAAGGGTTACTGAAGTAGGTGTAATTTTTCCTAATCCTAATCTCTTAAAAATCGATAGAGGCATTAGATTGATGCTTGCTCCTAAGTCACACAAAGCTTTTCCATAAAATTTTTCTCCTATAGCGCGAGGTATAGTGAAACTACCGAGATCTTTCAATTTTTAGGAAGCTTCTTCTGAATAATAAGCACTACACTCTTCACTAAGTGCGACTTGTTTCATTATCGGTGAATTTTATTTTCTTATTTAGAATATCTTTCATAAATTTTACATAATTTGACATCCGATCTAAAGCTTCGACAAAAGGTATATTAATTGTTAATTTCTTTAATATTTCGAGGAATTTAGCAAATTGTTTATCTTTTTTATGTTGAGCTAGTCGTTGAGAAATGGTGGTGGAGGTTTTTCAACAGAAATTTTCATAGGTATTAAAGGATGTTCCAAGTTTGAATCTTGTTGAATTTTTTCCTTTTCAATTTCCACTTCCTCTTTTTGGCTTTCAAGTTCTTTTTGAATTTGAGGTTCTAATTCTTTTCCACTCCTTAGTTGTATTGCTTTAATTTGTTCTTTTCCTTGATCTTTAGGATTTATTTCCACATTACGAGGAAAAGTTCCGAGTATTCTATTATTTAGCGCAGATAGTAATATGTCCAAGTTGAGTTTCGATATTTTTAATAGATGTTCCTTGAATTTGTAATTGATTTCCTTGAATTTGTAGTTGATTTCCTTGATTTTGTAGGCGATGACCCATATTCAAAATTAATTCATCCATGGATAATTTCTTATCCTTGAATTGAGGGTTATTGTTATTAAATCCAGGTGGGTAATTAGGTTTATAGTTTGGATTTGCTTGATTAGGTTGATTCATCCATTGTTGATTAGATGTGTTATTCCAATTAAAATTTGGATGAGTTTTCCAACCAGGATTATAATAGTTTGAATAAGGGTTATTAGTTCTATTATTAATAGCATTTAAAGTTTCATAATTAGTTTGAGATTCTATGATTTGTCCAGATGAGTTTTCTTAAAATAGGAGAATAGTTCATTCCAAAATGATCTAACTTCTTAGATATAGCGGCAATTTGAGAAGCTAACATAGATATTGCATCGTTTTCATGAATGTCGGCTATCTTTTTAGGATTTACTCTTTCAATGAGCCATTGGAAATTATTTGTTGCCATTTCTTCGATTAGTGCATAAGCTTCATCAAATGGTTTAGACATTAATGAACCTCCAAGACGAAGCATCGATGATTGATCTTAAAGATCCTACTAATCCATTATAAAAGGTTTGAATAATCGACCAATCTGGTAGCGCATGATGTGGGCATTTCCTAAGAAGTTCCTTAAATCTCTCCCAAGCTTCATATATTGATTCTCCATCTAACTGACAAAAAGAAGTTATATCATTTCTAAACTTAACAGTTTTAGATGGTGGAAAATATTTGGATAGAAATTTTTGTGATAATTCTCCCCAAGTTTTAATAGATCCAGGTGCTAACGAATTCAACCACATTTTAGCTTTATCCCTTAATGAAAAAGGAAAAAGTCCAAGTCTTATAGCATCGTCGGATACTCCTTGATATTTAAAAGTAGCACAAAGTTCTAGAAACCAAGAAGATGTAAGTTAGGATCTTCGATAGGTGAACCACTAAATTGATTGTTTTGTACCATTTGGATAATTGCGAGTTTAAGTTCAAATGAATTAGCAGACTACATCGGGGTTTTGAATAGTTAAATGAATTTCATCCGATGTAGGGTTGGCATAATCTCTTAATGGTCTTTGTTGGTTCATATTTTGAATTTCGGGAATATTTGTCATTTGTGTTAAATTTATAATTTCTTTTTTTTGTTTTCTAATTCTTTTAATTGTACGCTCTAATTCTGAATCGTAAGGTATTAAATTTTCGTTTCCAAATTTGCGCATACAATTTCAGAATAGATATTAATTTATTTATTATGATTATTTTAAAATAGTCTGTTACTTTAGTAAATTTTTCTTACTCTCCCCGGCAACGGCGCCAAAAACTTGACCCACAATTTTTTTATTATGATATTTTTAATTTAATTGCAACGACGCCAAAAACTTAACCCCGCTATTTATATGTATAGAATTGTAATTGTTTATGTTGTGGATGCTACGCAAGTATACGTATCGTATCAAGTAATACGAGGCTCTAGTGGAGTCCTCGGTTATCGATCCCACGAGGGAAAGAGAAAATTAAATAACAACTAATTTAAAATAATAATAATAATTTTTAAAATAGTATATGAAAATTTGGAATTCTAAATTTGAGCGCAATAAAGTAAATCGAGTATTTTAATTAGGTAACTTAACTAAGTAGAAAATTAATACGTATTGAAAGTGCATGAAATTAAACTAATTGCTTAAATAAGTCTTAACTATTCAGAAAAAGTATCTTTCCCCTTGTTTAGAAATTTAAGTGATTGATGAATTTAAATAGATAATTTTAAGGTATTGTGACAAATAGGAGCATTCCTTATTCTTTACCCTTTGGTCCAGGTGTAAAGAATATTGACTAATCCTATGTTTGATTACTGAATCTGCGGCTAGGCTTGGGAGGATACCGACCGCCACTTCGAGCTCCCACGTTCCCTCGCCCGAGGGCTAACATCTACACTTCGACTCTCGAAACAATAGGACCGAATTGAATATTTTAGTCCGTCACACTAAAATGCTCAATTCTACGCCCAATGATATTATTTCCCTATTTATTCGCACCCTCCTTCCAAGGCTTTTGAATTCCCGAATATCGGATGTAATTTTTACTATAGTTGATAATCAACATATTTTAACAAATCAAATGGCCGATTGAAAGTAAATTAAGTTTTAAGTAAAAATTATCACAATTTATTAATATATATAAGTATCTCTATTTTAATTTCATCAAGTCACTTAATTTCATAAACGAGGAGAAAGACTAATAAACTACTCAGAATGCATGGGAACTAAACTAAGCATGGATTTCATTTAAAGTAAAAAAAACAATAAATACAAATACTTATCTCGATTTATCCCCAAACAGACTCCTCGTAGTTCCTTTGACTCTTTCTTCCAGTACAGCATGACTCACTAATTACTCACTAAACTTACTAAAGACACACTACTGCACAAAAATTAACACCCAAGAGACTGAATTTCGGCCTCTATATATAGAGGTAAGCAAAGGTCCAAGAGGTGTGTAAGCATCTCTTCAAAAAGTGTCCAGGTTCAATGTATATGTGCCATTTGAACTACCTCGCCGTCGGCGACGAACTACCTCGCCGTCGGCGAGGCTTCTGAAGATCTTCAAACCGCTCTAGCTCGCCGTCGGCGGGCTCGGGCTCGCCGTCGGCCGAGACAGTTATAAATTCTTCGAATTTTCTTCTTGTAACCTCGCCGTCGGCGAGCTCGATCTCGCCGTCGGCGACTCAAGACTAAATTGCATGATTTTGCTCCAAATTCGCTCCTTTTTATGATTTTTGCTTTTATCACCTAAATTATTAATTCCTGCAACAAAATAAAGAAAATACTCTTCTTTAAAGTGCAATTTCATCAAAAATAGGTATGAATTTCTTAATAAATTTTTCAGCGATCAGGTTATACATGGGGCCATCAAACAAGGCTGTAAGTGCGGTGGGGACATGGATGAGACTGCAAAACGAGAAAAATTACGAGAATCATAGAATGGGGCCGCCTGACTCGGAGACTGCGTAGAGAGTAGAGCGGGAATCACGGAACCGTTCGACCGTCCTCGGGGTTTCTACTGCCGACAGTCTAATGTTCGTAGACCTAGTCCTATTAGGATAGTCAACCCGTGGACTGAAATGTTTTAAAACAAAAAAATATATATGTTTGAAAAATACAAAATTACCTCCACTACTACACATCATACTTACCTACAGTCTTGCTTGCATGAAAACCAAAAATGAAATGTGTGAAAATTTATAAAGGTCCACGGTTGGCTATTCGAGTCGGATTAGGATCGCCTTCTGCGAAAGTCGGTCTAGTAGTCAGCACTCAAGTTCGGACATTAGCACAGCTCTGAGTCCGAAACACCACCGTGCTTACGGGTTTTTCTTCCCAGATGCCCCATGGCTTTCTTACAGTTTGTCGTGAGTTTAGCGGGCCATCTGCACGTTTCTTCCGGTGTTCTTTGCGGTTTTCTGCGACTTTGTTTTGTTTTCGTTCGTGACTTTTCTCGGAGTTTTCTACGGACATTTCTTTTCTTTCTTTCCCGACTTTCTTAGTTTTCTTCTGTGATTTTCCTCGCTTTCTCGCCGTTTTCCTTCGTTTTTACTGTTGAGTTTTCAGACTTTACTTTCTTTGTACACACCATAGTACCCCTGTTTAGCTAGGTTGTTTTCACTTACTACTTCTACTCCTGCTCTTTTGGTACTAATAAATCTGCTGCAGGAAATAAGAAAAATATAAAGAAAAAAAATAAAATAACAATAAACAGGTAACAGCGCGCCGAGGATAAGCAAAGCATACGGTACTCCTGTGACAGTCTTTACTTTCCTTACTGTTATACCTGCTTGACATATTTTACTTTTCAGCACATACTCCTGCTAGTCTATGCTGCTTGCTTTCAATACATACTTGCTTAGCATGTTTTATCTTTCCCGTACTTTCTCCTGCTTAGCACGTTTTACATTTCCTGTACTTTCTCCTGCTCAGCATGTTTTACCTGTTATAGCATGTTACTTCCTGCATAGCTTAGTATACTCCTGTTTAGCATGACATGTCTACTGTTTAGCTTGCTATAGCATGCTCCTGTTTACTGCTTTTTTTTGCTACTCATGTCACGGTTGCACACACTCACTTGCAATAAAAATAATAAACGACTTGCATGCTCACTTTAACTTAAGACTTTAAATCTAAACTGCGATTCTTGCTACGACGTGGAGCTTGGAGCACGGTGGGCAGCACGACCATCTTCTTCAGCAAAACCTGTGTCGACATCAGCAAAACCATTCTTTAGTTTAAATAACAAGCCCTAGGACTTCGAGGTAGTTCGCCTAGCGCGGCATAAATTCTCACATGTTCTTTTAGGCCTTTGCACGGCCCTCCTGTGTGATATAAGCCCTAACTCGTTTAGGTTTCCGAGGTTGTCGTCTGATACGACATAAATCCTTCTACCTTTCAGGTAGTTTGCATAATCAGGACATTATGCAAACGTAATTCCTATAATTAATTTGCAGGATTGAAATTAAAATAAATCTCTTTCCAAAATTCAAAACCCAACCATAGGATAGTCTGGGACGTCCTCGAGGTTTTCCTCGGGATCTGTGACATCCCCTACCCTTCTCTCTTTGACTCCAGAAATAACTGTTCCACATTGCGCCTTTCACCTATTGAATTTCCTGCTACCAAATTTCGTTGAAAACCCTACCTTTCGAATTCGTGAAGATAGAGACCCGCGATCTAAATCGAGAGTTCTCTCAGGTGACTTCGGTCGTTTGAGGGGTAATTAACTATAGGGGCTTGCCTCTATAGGGAGTTTTAAAGACCCCGATAATATAAACCCTATTTAATTCTTTTGTATTAAATAGGGAATTTGTCGGTCCACATAAAGGTTCGCGGACGGAACGGATGTCATGAATTTTGTGGTTTATTTGATCGAGCGATATTGTCGAGTAAAGTGTCTATTCTTCGGAATAGATGCGTTACTCGCGATATTACGCTCGTTCATCTAAACTACTTAACGAATGAGATCCGTCCTTTCTCATTCTAATATTTTAAAATTTAAAAATCTTATTTTCAAAACTAATATACATATATCCATTAAAAAAAAAAAGAGACGCAACTTTAAGCGGCCGACAGGCTTTTAGATTTTTGGTGTTTTCTCTGTAGCATTGACCTTGGATTTAAGTACCAATCTCCAGATGGAAAATGATAGTTCATCAGGTTTATTGACTGGCCATCATCTCTTTGAGTAGTTTCACTTGAATCAGTATGGGAAGGCTGAACAGCAAGAGGGCAGGAGGGACAGCAAGCGAGGAAGGCTGGACAGCAAAAGGTAAGGCCGGACACTAAGCGAGGAAGGCTGAACAGCAAGCGAGGAAGGCTGGACAACAAAAGGTAACAGCAAGCGAGGAAGGCTTGACAAGCGAGGAAGGCTGGACAACAAAAGGTAAGGCCGGACAAGCGAGGAAGGCTTGACAGCAAAAGGTAAGGCCGGACATCAAGCGAGGAAGGCTGAACAGCAAGAGGGCAGGCTGGACAGCAAGCGGGGAAGACTGGACCAAGAGGGCAGGCCGAAAAGCAAGCGGCGAAGCTGTTGGGGGTGGCCGGCGGCTAAGGAAAGTGGAGGAGAATAGGTAGGGAAGATAAAATGAGAGATGCAATCACCACTTCGGAGTAAAAATACAGTCGAAGCACCACCACCTCCACGGATACAGTTCACAAAGAGAAAAATAACTCCTCACGGGAATCTTAAGTCAACAAATAGAAAAATCCCCCAAGACTCCTAGCAAACCAGCATAGATATAGCCCTAGCTACGCGGGAAACAAGAAAGGAAAGAAGAGGGGAATGAAAAAAGGATGAGGCGGACAGTAACAATCTAACCGAGCGGAAGACACAAAAGGAAAGACTCGATCTGGGTGGGAGACGCGAAAGAATAGGTCGCCTGGTCCGCCTGATGCCGCTCGCCCCATTGGATGGCTGAATCAGGTTCCCTGGACCGGTCTTACTAGCCGGTTCAGCCGGCTGTTTGTTTTCCCGACTCCCCTAGACCCGCGACAATGCGGGAACCTGCTCCCGCGTCCACACAGGGGAACCATGTGTTAGTCTTCTGAGGTTGGAGGGAGTTGCATTTTTATTTGTCGAAGCTTCAAGCTCCTCGTAGTACATTCTCTGTAGCAGAAAGTTCATGGCTATACAGAGAATGAGATCTAAGAAGATTATGGCTCTGTTTGGCGCAGCTGCAGATTCTCAGTTTTTCAGTATGCATCTGCGCTGCCTAGAAAGTTCTTGCGGGAAGTGCGAGTGTCCGTTTGGTGCAATTGTGTGAAAACAATATGTAAGGCACTATTTACGGAGGAATGATCATTCTGCCCCTATTTAGTATATTAGTTTAAAACAGAACTGTTACAATCACATATTTTATACTTCAGATGCAGAAATTCCTTTCAAAATGAAACAAATATTCAGATACACCTAATATCACAAATTTTTGAACAATACAAGTTTCAAGTTTGAGCACGAAATAAATCACTAATAGAACACAAACACTCGAAAATAATCAGATTCATCCACATTTGTCAGATCCTCTCAATTCATCCCAACAAATAAAATAAAAAAAATAAATTACATATCTTTACTATTTCAAACTAGAGAGATTTTTGTTTTTGTTTTTTTTTTTTTTTGCGCTTGTACATATAAAACACTTAAAACTTCAAATACAAGGTATTAATCATCCAAATTCAAAATTTTCATTTCATCCTAATGCATCGAGTCGAGTTCGTTGTGAACGTGTTAAGGGGTGAAAGCTTGATGTGCTAGAAGCCGGCATAGAAGAATCGGTCGACTCGAGTTCATTGTGAAGGTCATTGATTCTCTGTAAAAGCTCTTTCAAATACTCAATTGCATCGCCGAAAATGGAAACTTTATCCAGCTATCTACAAAAGTGTTAAATTTCTTCATATATCTCTGAATAGAAAAAAAAGAAAATATTTTGCTTCAAATAAGAAATGGCATTTTTAACATCAAATCAGTGATATGTTCTTTTAATAAGTTAATCAAAGAATGATATTAATCTTATTCCACTTTCTTTTTTTGCCTATTACAAGTATTAATTAAAGAATAAAAGAATTATTGACTGTAAGAAAGAAATCTCAACTTTCTTCCTGTAACAAATCTCAGCATTAAGAGGAGCAAAAGAATCAAAGCAGAATATTGAGAGGAAGATGAAACCTACTCGAACCATGTTAGTTTTGGAACCCCAATCAATCTGGCTGACGTACAGTCGAGCTTCCAGCAACGTCCATGGGAGCCCAGGCAGACAAAGAGCCACAGGAAGCTAATAACAAGAAATTGTCCAAACATAAACAAGACTTAACAGCAATAGAATCTGAAATGAATTCACTAAGATTGTGAATCAAAGCATCATATTAATTAAATTTATAGTGATTTCGACCCTAAAATTCAATCTGCCAATCTCCAATTCACTGAAATGAATCTGCCAATCTCCAATTCACTGAAATGAATCTGCCAATCTCCAATTACAGAGAAATTTATGCTTTTGACCGCATGTGAAAATCTAAAGCTAGTGTTTCAAAATAATAACCAAGAACTATCAAAACACAAACAAACCTTGGAAGCTATGGAATTTAAACTTAATTCAATGAAAGAAGAAAACTCTCTGCTATTGTCTGGGCATGAAAGTCTGAAGCTAGATCTGGATGATAATAAACAGGAACTGTGAAAGCCAAAACAGGCATTGGAAGAAACTGAATTTGAAAGAAATTCACTACTTGAAGAAAACTCATCTCTTCTGACCAAGAGAAACATATGCAAACTAACTAGAAGTGCTCATATGGCATTGCCAACAACCTTCAAAATATGGAATTCAAACTTCATACTCTATCTTCTTCCGCCAAGAACTTTCAATGTTAAATGAAAATCATACACCAACAAGGAAGAGTTTTCATCAAAAATTCCATTCACAATTACAATGAATTAAAGCCCAAAGAAAAAGGGCAAACAATAAACAAGAACTCAGAGAAATTAAGTAGTTTACTATATTTGTTTGTTTTAATTTTTACACACATCACAGGATGAAACATAGAGAAAACCCACAGTGAAGAAACCAAGAGATTACAAAAGGAGAATAGCAGGAATCACCAATTACCACACTTGAAGCACTCACCTGTTATAAATTCTTTCACATATTCAGCTAAATACAATTGATAACAAAAGTATAGTCAGGAATCATAGTTCACAAAATCCTTGAAGATTGATCAGACCAAATTAATATTCAGCCATAAACTTAAAATTTAAACATGTCCAAATGTGTCATCTATTACAGTTTGATAAAGTATCCACAAATTGAGTCCTAAAATTTATCAAATAATGACATGACGATGTTATATAAGTATCAGCGTTTCATGTTAGCAAGTGGAAAAAACAATCTACATGCAAAACAGAAACTGTTCTAGGCATGTCCTAACCCTCCACAAGTGTGTTAGCCTTTGGATTGGAGGCATTTAACCCATGCCATACGATCTCAAATCCGATGGAGATTAAGGTACGATCAAACCAAATCTGATTACATATTCTGTCAAAAGATCTTCTAATGTGAAGTGATTCAATTTGAAGAAAAAGAATTGATTCTCCTATTAGTGCAAACAACTGGACAAATCCCAAAGCACATATCCAAGCAAACTAAAGTTGGTGAATAAGCCCTGGATCATCTATTTACCCTTTTTAAAAATCAATGCAGATGCCACAAAATTGAAAATTTTGAAAGAGAACAAATCAAACAAATCAGGAGGTAGTTTGGTGCTCACATCAATCTGGCCTTTTTTGGCGACATATGTCCAGACCTTCGCAGCCACCCCAGTGCTCCAATCAAACTCGATGGTTATGGTAGCTGGCGGCTTATGATCAGAGGTCTAGAAGCAGGCTAGATAGTCGCCGGCTTCTGACGATGTGAAAGTGAAATTACCAGAATCGACGGCGTGGTGTATACTGCTCCCGTATGGAGAACTAACCTGAATCGAAACAAAATGGAAGAAATAAAGTTACGCGGATTAAGTTTTCCGGAGGAAATGGAAGAAACATGAGTGGATTGACTGGGAATGGATACGCTGACGGTGATCTTGTCGAACTCCGGGAGGGGCTGGTTCTCGAATGGATTGATGACTGGGTACTTGCCAAACAACCATGAAGTTAAACTTGATGTCTTCAGAAATGCACTTGGTTTGACCCGATTGCATGTCAAAGCGAAGAGCATAGGAGAGAGGCGTCAGAGCGAGAATGAAGAAGCGGAGATTTGCCATGGATCTAGCACCACCGCAGCCCACATTTTTCTCCATCCTCGATCGGTAGATACAAAGGGTCTGTTTCTTTGCGCCAAAAACATGGGCATTTTGGAATATTTAGCGAGGCAAAGCTGAGGCCGCGGAGTCGATCCCGCGGCCGGCTTTCCGCCCGCTTTCGCTTCCTTCGACAGAGAAGCGGGGAGCCAAACGACGGAATATCGCAGTTTGGGGCTGCGCCGCGTGAAAAAAGCGGCTCCAAATGAAGCCTATGTTCTAGTTGCGACTGATGTTATTTGTCTTGATTTGGAACCTGAGAAACTTCTTGAACTACCTGCTGCTCCTGCCAATGGTGGGCTGGCATTGCAGACATTGATTGAAGATTTTCAAAAGGAGTAAAGGCGCCCATCCCAAGTATAGGAGGATGAATATGGATATGTTCAATCTCAGCTGGAATTTTTATCTCGGGGTCCACTGGAGCTGGTTTTGTCTCTTCCTAGTTGTTCAAAAAATGAGAATCTTCTCTGAAGTCGATATCTTCTTTCTGGTCACCGTTCATCTCTTCAACTGGAAGCTGGTCTACAGAGTCTTTACCCAACTTTTTGATGATGCCCTGGTCAGTGAAGTGGATCACTCCCCTGTTGTGCATACTGCTTCCAAATGTCCGAATCTGTGGCACTTGTAGCACATGCCACAAAATCAATGCACATGCCACAAAATTGAAAACATAATATTTCATTTGAAAGAGAACAAATCAAACAAATCAGGAGGTAGTTTGGTGCTCACAAAATTGAAAACATAATATTTCATTTGAAAGAGAACAAATCAAACAAATCAGGAGGTAGTTTGGTGCTCACATCAATCTGGCCTTTTCCCACTTTTTAAAAATCAATGCACATGCCACAAAATTGAAAACATAATATTTTATTTGAAAGAGAACAAATCAAACAAATCAGGAGGTAGTTTGGTGCTCACATCAATCTGGCCTTTTTTGGCGACATATGTCCAGACCTTTGCAGCCACCCCAGTTCTCCAATCAAACTCGATGGTTATGGTAGCTGGCGGCTTATGATCAGAGGTCTAGAAGCAGGCTAGATAGTCGCCGACTTCTAACGATGTGAAAGTGAAATTACCAGAATTGACGGCGTGGTGTATACTGCTCCCGTATGGAGAACTAACCTGAATCGAAACAAAATGGAAGAGACAAAGTTACGCGGATTAAGTTTTCCGGAGGAAATGGAAGAAACATGAGTGGATTGACTGGGAATGGATACGCTGACGGTGATCTTGTCGAACTCCGGGAGGGGCTGGTTCTCGAATGGATTGATGACTGGGTACTTGCCAAACAACCATGGAGTTAAACTTGATGTCTTCGGAAATGCACTTGGTTTGACCCGATTGCATGTCAAAGCGAAGAGCATAGGAGAGAGGTGTCAGAGCGAGAATGAAGAAGCGGAGATTTGCCATGGATCTAGCACCACCGCAGCCCACATTTTTCTCCATCCTCGCTCGGTAGATATAAAGGGTTTGTTTCTTTGCGCTAAAAACATGGGCATTTTGGAATATTTAGCGAGGCAAAGCTGAGGCCGCGGAGTCGATCCCGCAGCCGGCTTTCCGCCGGCTTTCGCTTCCTTCGACAGAGAAGCGGGGAGCCAAACGACGGAATATCGCAGTTTGGGGCCACGCCGCGTGAAAAAAGCGGCTCCAAACGAAGCCTATGTTCCAGTTGCGACTGATGTTATTTGTCTTGATTTGGAACTTGAGAAACTTCTTGAACTACCTGCTGCTCCTACCAATGGTGGGCTGGAATTTGCAGACATTGATTGAAGATTTTCAAAAGGAGTAAAGGCGCCCATCCCAAGTATAGGAGGATGAATATGGATATGTTCAATCTCAGCTGGAATTTTTATCTCGGGGTCCACTGGAGCTGGTTTTGTCTTCCTAGTTGTTCGAAAAATGAGAATCTTCTCTGAAGTCGATATCTTCTTTCTGGTTACCGTTCATCTCTTCAACTGGAAGCTGGTCTACAGGGTCTTTACCCAACTTTTTGATGATGCCCTGGCCAGTGAAGTGGATCACTCCCCTGTTGTGCATACTGCTTCCAAATGTCCGAATCTGTGGCACTTGTAGCACTTTTTAGCTATGAAAGACTTGCGGATTGATTTTGCTGGATAGTAGCAAGGGGGGTCGCTTGGTGTTGCGGTCTTTTCACTTCGGAAGCTAGAGTTTGCAACTTTTGGCTATAGGAAGTTGGTAAGAATTAGCGCTGTGTTTCCCGCTTCATATTCATATCTTCTAGTTCCCTCCAACCTTTCAGATCATGGTAGATGGTAACCTCCCATTGACTTTCATTCTCAATGTACGCGAGACTTCGCTGAAGTTGGCAGATCTCTTGCTGTATCTCTTCTTAGGAAGGACTAGGCATGTATCTTATTAGTGGCATGGCTAAGGTTTAGAAATAAGAGAAAAAAATTTTGGTGAATGTGGCTTGGGTAGAGGTGGATTCTAGGGACACTAGAATAGGGCGAGGGTGGGCTAGCCCTGATACCAAATGATACTGGAAGAAAAAACCCAAACCACAAAAGAAACTTTTATTAATACGAAACGAGGGTCAAAACACACACAAACTAGAAATAACATCATCAAAACACAAAACGACACATACGGACACCTCAAGTGTGTATTCCAAGAACCGTAGAGATCAGATAGGTGAATCAGAATGGTTTGGATAGCGAGCGGGAAGGCTGAAAAGCGAGCGGAAGGCTGGACAGCGATCGGGAAGGCTGGATAACGAACGGGGAAGGCAGGACAGCAAAAGGGAAGGCCGGAGAGCCAGCGGGGAAGGCTGAACAGAAGGCTGGACAGCAAGCGGGGAAGGCTGAACGACAAGAGGGCAAGCTGGACAGCAAGCGGAGAAGGCTGGACAGCAAGCGGGGAAGGCTAGACTACATGCGAGAAAGTTGTTTGGGGTGGCTGATGGCCAAGATAAGTATAGGAGAAGAGGCAGGGAAAATAAAAGAGGAGATACAATCACCACCTCAAAGTAGGATACAGTCGGAGCACCACTATCTCCTCAGATATAGCCCACAAAAGAAAAAAGGACTCCTCACAAGAGTCTGAAATCAACACAGCAAAAACTCCCTAGACTCTTAGCAAAACAGCATAAATATAGCCCGAACTAGGCGAGAAACAAGAAAAGAAAGAAGAGGGGAAAGGAAAGAGGAGGCGGTGGCCAGTAACGCTCGAGTTGAGCGGGAGAAAAGGAAAGACACCAATGCTGTTTCTCCCCCAAATCCCGCTCGATTAGGGTGGGAGACGCGAATGGACAAGCCGCCTGGTCCGCCTGATGCCGCTCGTCCCATTGGATGGCTAAACCGGGCTCTCTGAACCTATCTTACCAGCCGGCTATTTGTTTTCCCGTCTCCCTGGGACCCATGACAATGCGGGAATCCGCTACCGCGTCCAAGCAGAGGAAGGCCCGCATCAAACAGTCCTATATCACAAGTGATACAAGAGTTGAGTTCCTGGTGAATTAGTAGGACCATTATCTATTAGTTATCATGCCTTTGGTGTTTCACCTCTCAACATCAATTGCATTGTAAATTCCTAGATAGACAATTTTGATAACCTGAGAAGAGGCTTTTGATCTCCTCAATGCGCAAGTCTTTCAGATTATATGAGCTGAACAAATTTTGGCTAGGCAATTTCAAAATTCAAGTTGGAAATCAATGGTCTTAAATTTCAAATTTTGGATTCTCAAATATCAAAATAAGTTGATAAAAAAGTATTTAGTCCGGGCTTGATGAAAAGAAGAAAAATACAGAAGGCGCATAACAACCTTACTAACTGGAAGGCTCTTCCATCAGAGGCTAATACTAGGACTAGTTAAATCAAGCCCAAACTAACCCAAGTCAAACATACAATGTTGGTAAGGTTTATGTAGCCTATTATGAAAATCAAGACGGTTTGAATTTGAATTTCAAGCCAAACTTCTCAAGATGTCAATTACAGGGATAGAGAGGAGAAAATAATTGCTATCAAGACTCAAATTCAAAGACATAATTCAAAAAACATAAAGAATGCATTTTTAAATATCAAAGTTAGAGAAGGGCCAACTACTCTTCAAGGAGTTTTTGAATCGCCAGTGCATCGATTATCATCATTGTGGTTAGGAACTTTCCTACTAAAATGACACATTATCATAAGGTAAATGCGAATAGCTTATAGTCCATTTCAATATTTCTCATCTAGTTTGTTATAAATAGGCATATATTAGGTAATGTGGAGAAATGTGTCCAAGACATTGGATTTAATTGATGGGTTTGCTAGCGTGAAAGTTGGTTCAAGTTATGGTTGATTTGTAATTTGCATCCACTAGAAGGCCTAAGATTTGATTTAGCATATTTTTAAAGTCCTTGTGCAGACCGAGTTGGTTGACATGAGTATTACATCCTTTGGTAGACACATAGCAAGACATACAACCACGAAGAGAAGAGAATTAAAGTAATGGGTTTATAAGCTTACTATAGAGATGGTGATATTGATTTGATTGATTTGAAAGGGCTCATTTGCTTTTTTACTGGACCGGTTAATAAGTTCCCATAATATATCATTTAGGCTTTTGAATTGTGTCTGATAAATAGAATTGACTTCATTTAAAATTTGAGACTAATGCTCTATTTGCACATTGCCCAAAAGGTTGAGGCTTGCACTCCTATCTCTTAGTATGTTCACATGTGAGATTTATAACTCAAATATTGGTATTTGAATCTGCCAATAGTGGGCCTTATGAACTCACATTATAGGTTAATAAGCTTAAATGATAGGTTTTACTGCCTTGTCACATAGACAAGTTGGTAAGCTTAATTAAATTGTTTTAATTTTGATATTTGATATAGTGCATATTTTGGCACACATACTAAGACTGACTCACTAGGACTCTCGAATCAACTGATGGATAACAAGATTAAAATCAAACCTTTAGCATATTTGCCCAACCAAATTAATATTGAATGTATTAAAGTTAAGATAAAGGGATATTATAATCATTTAGGCCCTGTTTGGGGAAACTTATAAGTGCGGCGGCATTTTTAAAAACGCCGTCATACCGTTTTGATCGCACTTATCACCCGCTGATTTAAAAATGGGGATTAAAATTTGTTAAACATGCGGCCAGCAGGAGAACCCTTTTTTGTTGGCGTTTTCGTTCGTATCTCCCTTCGAATTACTCCCGTTACCCTCCCCGCTATTCATTCGCATCTCAAGCCCATCCCACTTCCCACGTCCATGAGATAACTCTCTGTGGTAAAAAAATGTCGGTAGCAGAAACAAGGGTTTCATGGCGCAAGATCAAGTCTCGGTGGCGCTCACACGAAGGAGAAGCATTTCTCCTTTTCTCTTCCCCTCATCTGTGACATATTCTGCTGTCGGTTTTCATGACAATTTGCGGAAGCTTTTGAGCAATTTCAAGGGTGGTAATCAAATAATTTTTCCTGTGATGGCAAGAATCTTTCCGACGATCCCTTTTGTTGAACGAGTTTAGGTTCAACGTTTTAATTGGTTACGTTACTATTGTTTTCCTCCTTCCACTTTCACTGTATTGCCGAGGCATCAAGGATGGCCTGAAAAGACAACCGGTGCAGGCAAAATAATTTTAGCCTTCCTGGGCTTGGTGAGATACTGGAGCGGTAGCTTGTCGTCTACTTTATGTGGGATGCTTTAGCTATCATTATCTCATACCAACGTATCAAGGGTTTGAAAAAATTTTAAAGCAGGATTTAATAAATCCTGTTAATCCCTCGAAACCCTGGCTTGGCCCCAGTACCCCACTCTTGGTTCGCCCAAAACCATCACTTATGCTTGCCCTGCTCATGCTCGAAACATCACGATACAATCACAACTTGTGATAATGAAGGCAATGATGGGATGGAGACGTACCTTGATCTTCAATACTCCCATCTTTCTCCCCTTTACACTCCGCCACTACCCGAAACCATTGAGGAAGTTAACTCCCATCTTTCTCCAAGGCAAAATGGATTAAAAATGGGATTTGAGGTTTTTTAGAATTTATTATTTCTGATTAAGAGAATTTTTTTATATCCCATGAGTGATGGCAGTTACATTTTTGTTATTTGGTAGGATTTAGTTTAACTGCTGCTTAAATTCTGCACAAATTCTGTTACCAACAGTTTAATAGCTTATTCAGTTCAGAGGCAGAATAATCAATTATCCATAAACAACTGCAAATAGTTGTTTTCCAAACGCTCAAACCAAACAGACAGACAGTTTATCCGGATCAGCTACTGATCAGCAGTTTATTATCTGGATATATATTATGCCATTAATTAACCTTTATGAGTGTTGACATATTATGTTTTTTTTCATTCATTCTTTTACAAAGGGAATTTCTAACTAATTATAGATATTAATATATTAAGCTTGCCAGTTATGGAACATAAAAAATGACTAGAGAATCGAGTTTGCAAATGAAAAAAAACTACCCATTATTTTATTGAGTTCTCTCATGTTAAGAAGGCTATGAGGCATGCACCCGACATATGACATGGTAGGTTTCTTGGAAAACTATAAACCTATTGATTCACCCTGAAATTTATGTCAGAGTGGAGTGAGATGCCAATTTAATCCATGAAGATTCTAGAGAGAGAAAAAGAGTAGATTATACTATTGTTGTCAGTGTAGTCAGTGTCTCGTATGAACAAATAATTATGCTAAAATTGTACGAAAAAACTTTAATGAGATGTTTTAAAAAGGATTTTCACGAGATGGGATATGTCGATTATGGGGCAACACAAGCAAAGGTGGGTTGGTGGAGATGGCCATTCAGGGGAAGAGCTTGAGAGAGATGGAGCGGATGACATGCTGGGTGCTAGCATATGTGCAGAAGAACATTATTGCCAAAGAGTTGCACAAACCATACGAGAAGGAGATACAAAGGTGCAAGCATGCAATATTGGACAGTTACACTAAATCAAAGAGGAACCGAAAGGAAAGAAGTAGGGCACCAAAGGGAATTGTACAGGGACTGCAGTAAGGGATTGAAGGTTTTAGTTTCAAAAGAGAATCCAGGACACCATGTTGGCTTGTAAGACGAAAGAGAAGTGAGGGATTATAGGTTTTAGCTTCAAAAGAGAACCCAGGACACCATGTTGGCTTGCAAGAGGAAAGAGAAAGTGATCAGGCTAACCAGGTCATCTGTGTGTTGGGGGTTTAATGATGTGAGGTCAGACACCAGAGAAAGATCATGCATGACAGAGATGCACATGCCCACACGCATGAGAGAGAGAAAGAGAGAGATGGAGAGAGAGAGAGAGAGGAGCAACATGCATGAGGTTTGCAGGCACAAATGGCGAATGGAGTTCGTGTGAATGGTATATTGTAAAAGATGTTAATCAAGCTCCTTAGCCAATGAATTAATGTTCAATGGGTAATTTGACTTGAGCAGAGATAATAATCTTGAGTAATTAATCCCTAGTAATTATTAATTGAAGTAAATTTGTACGATCAAGCAAATTTTTCCATGATGACGCGGCCTATGCTTCACCATTCAAGCCAACCAAATCTTTGCTTCGAGCTACAAATAAATATTTCAAGTATATCATCAGCATTATATGACATGCAGGTGCATTCTTACTAATAAATTCACTTAAAATTCTATAAAAAACTCTGCTTTTCTATGTATCACATAAGCTAATTCCATTTTGCAATATATTGGACTCGGTTATAAAATATGAAAAAGAAATCAAGCTACGTATCATACAACTTCGGCCCAAACCTTGAAACTAAAAGGGAACATTTAGTGAAATTTTGACAAGTACTTTGGATACCAGCAAATGCTGAGAAAGCATCATGCTATTTAGGGTATTTCCATAGACTGGAAATGGATAAAATAACAATAATCAGTTCACATGAGTCCTTGAAACTTCGGATCTGCTAGAACAAGTTCGCATGGAAAATATTATCCTACACCACAATAGGCAACAACATCAATAACAACAAAGCATTTATCCCACTGTGGAGTTGGCTACATTAATCCTTTCTGACCTAGTGAGTATCATATCTTCATTTAATTCTAATACATTAAAAAAACTTTTTATACAATATGCCAAAGACTTTTTAGGTCTATCACTTTTCTTATCAAAAGTCAAATCTAAAACATGCACTCTCCTAACAGGATTATCAGACCGTTGACGTTTAATGGGACCAAACCATCTAAAATGACTCTCCCATCAGGTCCTACTGAAATACCAAAAATGAATTAAAAAAAAAAAAAAAAAACAAACAAACAATGCAATGCTCATTTTTGTGCAAAAATGTAGAAAATTATAAAGGGATAATTACGTACAGACCACCCAAAACATTGATATTTCCAAATTAAGCACCAAGGAGATTTGTTTGAACTACCGAACCGATGTATTTATCCGTGCCACAATCAAATTAGTGAGGATTTGATAAAAATGAAAAATATGGGTTGGGGCTTTACCATGAATTTTGATATTTGAACGAGAATTTGAAAAATGGATGAAAGAGGGTGGTTGATTTGTAAATAGAAAGTTTCTGGTGGTCTGCATGTAATTGCCCCAATTATAAAGTGATTAAGTTAAGTATTCCTTGAGAGATCATGCTTGCATCACATTGAGCAAAGATCCTACTTTGATACGAAAACAGGGATTCTCCTTCAAAGTGGAATCCAATGAAATGAAAGAAATAATATAAAGCAGCAGTCTTCTTATTTGACTAAAAAAAACACAATGATTGCAGATAACATACCTCTCTTCAAAAGAAACAACTAGACAAGGAAGCTTTGGATGAATACCTGCGGCTTTTGTCAACCACTTATTCCCTAGTAGTGCTTTATCAACAACATCAAAGAGTTGGATCTCTTCAGCCTATGATATAGCACTAATAGGTACTCCAGGATGACCCATCTCATCCAAAAATTCTTGAACCTGAAACGAAAATATGCAAAAAGCACAAAATTCCTGACATTAACAAACTAAGCCAGATAACGCAAGTCCCTCAATAAAAACAAAATGGCAGAGAAGGACGCAGTTGGTCTGTTTCAATAATGGTACAAGCCTCCTAGAAAATTACCTCAGGAGGCTTAAATAAGCTATCAATATTTTCCTCGACTTCTGCAGTGAGGCCATCATCTACCATGTCCCGCCTCCGTTGCATATGACGGTTGTGAATTAATGTATGGAAATGCTGATCGACTGATGCTTCAAGAATGTCATCTAGTAAGTTCTTATCAAAGAAGTATGGAGTATACCTGAGAGGATGATGTAAAGCCATACTAAAACATCAAATTTATAAAAATATATAGGTACGAAAAGAAAAGAAAAGCATTCTCTCATAAAAAAAGGAATCAGTGGGCATTGTCAAAGGAATGAGTCAAAGCTTCCATCAATTCAATACACGTACATGTACTAATGTCTGTTATGGGCTTGTATATATACAATTTTTTTAATGTGCATGAGCTCTGTGCTTGTGAGATTATAATCATGGCCGGCAAGTGCAAGGCTATAATGGATAGTTAATTAAATCGAAAATGAATATAGACCCTTGAGGTTAAAATGTTGAGATTCACAAATTTGTCTAATTTTAAAACACCTTTGACAAGGCTCCAATTCCATCTTATGATATTACATGGATAGCTCTAAATATGTTTAAACCTTCAGTTGGCTCCACAGTGGCTAACATTAACATTACTAAATTTTTGTTGTCACATTTTATAACAAGGACTATAGAGAGTACAAAAATGAAGCATCTTTTGGATGTTTGAGAGCCACTATTGAGTGTTGACCTCCATGTGTTCTAAAAATCGACAAGTGGAAGACAGGCGTACATTTGTAGAAAAATCAATTCAAAATGTCTCATTTGCATAAAAGCACTAAATTGTCCCCCATTTCACAAAATGGACTTTTCATGATAAATCCAAAAAGCTAAAATAACATAAGTTGTCTATAAAATTTATAAATTATTATTATTATTATTACAAGCATACAAAAATATATAGTACAAATCGTCATAAAAAGATTTCACTATTTTTATAAAAATAAATTATATTAAAAAAACAAATGGGGGAAAGAAAAACATTCATTGAAGAAACACACTAACAAAAATAGAGGATAAATAAAATTTTATTTGCCCAATGATTTATCCTTGCCTCAATGGTCTTCTAAATATCCCACACAAAACAAAAAAAATGACAAAATATCTTCAAATTCACTCAAAAAAGCAAGTCTTAATCCATCAATCATGAATTCCAACAGAAAACATCCCATAACTTCCAATTCTCGATTTGCTTCAGGACCTGACCATAGAAGAGTTGTAGCACCAATGTATGAACAAAAAGCTAGAGCATTGTAACAAATCAAATTCCAGATTGTGGGACTAGCAATTAGTGGCAGCCAACTAAAGCAAATCATGAGATATTGAGATTTCAGCAGTAACTATGGCCTGAAAAATATAGCAGCAAACCTGCTCCCAGAACTGTAGCATCAGCAGTTAACTCAGCATCCGGTGATAGCAATTAGCAAAAACAAAGTCAGCTGGTAGCAGGAGGTATAGTAACAAGAAGCAGTGGCTAAAGAATCCCTAATCAGTTCCATCATTGCTTTACAAAAACCTGTCACCTACAATTTTATTTGTGGGAGCATGACACAAAACCAGGTAATCCTTCCGTGGTTCCATGACCATGTGCAAAATGTCATTTTATAAGAGGCTAGTGGAGGCTTAAATGCAAACATCACAGCACAATATTCACCTATCAATGCAAAATACATTGCAAAAGTAAAATTATAAGATGCTCGCAAAGGTACATAGAAGAAATCACAAGGAAAAGCGGCTCCATCATAGTAAGTTGAACAAACATGTCAAATAGTGTATTTCTAATGCAAACTTTAGCTTTTCTAACGATAAAATCATATCAAGTTTTCCTCCACATAATCTTTGTCTCAGGCGCCATGGGTTCTAACTTGTGTTGCTCGCCAAATTTTAAAGTTCATCAAAACTCAAGAATTTCAAAAAGAAAAACATGACAAAAAAGACGATCATAACTTGTAATTTTCTTTTACTTATTTGAAGCTTAATATGACTGCTTGATTTTACATATACATTTTATACTTAATTTTAATGATATTACACTTTAAAGGCAGATAATTTGTATGTTTTTAGTTTTAGGCACAATAAATGGACTCTTAAAGAAAAAGAAACAAAAATGATACAATTTGGAGCAAAAACAAGCAAAAATGCAAATTGTGACTTGACACATTTCGATAAGTCTTTTTATATTTTTAATCTCTTTTACACTTCTTGCATATTTTTGAATGAGATTACACTTTAAAGAAATGTTATTTTCATGCTTATTTTGTAGGACTATTTTATTAGGAATGCAACACAACTGAAACTGGGTGAAGCGGAGCTAAAACGGAGCAAAACCGTGGAGCTGCGCAAAATGGGTGTCGAAGGCGCCCAAACCGACGCTGTCGGCGCCGATATCCCGAGAATGATGAGTTTTAGGCGTCGAAGGCACCCTATCTAGCGTCGACGGCGCCCGAGACAGTTTTGATGCGATTTTGGGAGGTTATGACCGAGATTTAATGTATTTGGATGCTTTTTGGAATAGTGCTTGAGAAAACTCTTGGAAATTCGTCCCTGCACTTTAAAATAGCAATTTTAGGTAAAAAAAAAGTGATGAATGTTAGGAAAAACGTGAAGAATGTTTAGAGATCTTAGAATATGAGTATAAATGTAGATTTCTACATTTTTGGAGAGATTGATGAGGGAATTTTGAGAGAATCTGTAAGAGTTTGTTCTAGCAATGCATGGATTAACAAGAGACTTTGCAGGAGAGATTTTTATCTGTCATTCAAAGAGAAAATTCTAAGTATTGTGTTCTTCATTAACTTATAATTTTGTAAACACTTATATAGTGGATTTGCTTTGATGAAATGAAATTTTCCGTTGTGTTTTCTTCATGTTTTGTGATGTCTTTCTTTTACTCTTTCTTCTTATTTGGAAATAGTGACATGAGAAGATTATGTCGTTATTTTCCTTTTACTTTTCTTTTGCAATGAGTAAGATTCATGTTTAGGATATTGGGATGCATGCTAAAATAATTTTTAATTATAAATGTGACGGTTTTTACTTGCGCTTCATTTACATTACAATAAAAACTTATTATAGTGTTAAAATTCGTTGTAATTGTGCTATAATCCGAGAAGACGGTATAATTCTCAACAAAGTAGAACCACATTCAAATTTCATAGATGGTGAAGTTCATTGGAGTTGAGTGCAAATGAATAGGGAAATATACTTTGATGAGCGTAGAATTGAAGATTTTAGGGTGATAGACTAAAATCCCCAATGCGGTCATAGTGTTTGGAAACTAAACTGAGTTTTAGCCTGCAGGCGAAGGGAAGTAGGAGCTCTGGAATGAGAGCCAGTATCCTCCCAGCCTAACCACGGATTTAAGGACTAAACCTAAGATTAGCAATGTTCTTTATGCGCACTCGGAAGAGGGTAAAGAATATGATTGCTCATATTTGACACATACAATATTTAATGCATCTCATTCCTTTACATTATCAAATTCACTACATAAGAATTGTAGATTTTATTATCTTAAAATTCTCCAAACCAATTTATCCAGAAAGGGTTATTTTTAGAATTAATATTCATTTAGAAATAGTTATTAGTTGTTTTAATCTTAAGACTTACCTTTAGGAGTATTCGTTAGAAAAACCACTTATATCGACCTTTCAAACTAAAGTCAGATAATAGTAGATTAGAATTTGACTAAGGACCTCTTACCTCCACTATAACCTTGTATTACTTGAACGATACATATACTTGCGTATAACCTCTAGTGTGTGCACATACATACAAATATAAAAACATGCAGAAAAATAGCACACGCCGGAGGCGCATCAATATTAACCTACAAAACTACATTAAAAATCAGAAAAATCCTTTCAAATATCACTAGAGCCTTTCAAAACTCTCCCTAAGTTAACTTCATTAGCCAAAACATAACATACCCAGTACAGCTAAATAAACTACGGCTTGATTAATAGTTCATCATCTGTGTACATAATGAACTAGCCCTCAGGACAGGATTACATGTATTAATCCAATAGAAAACCTTACCTACAGAACAGTCCTGCAAACTTGCAAGAACACTTACTGCAAGGGGAACAAAAAAAAAACAAATTTACATAAACATCAGTGAAATTCACCAATAATGGTGAATAATACTGAATAAACTTGAGAAGAAATCAAACAAATCAAGCTCTCCGTTTGCTCAAGCGCCATGAATTAGGCTCATGGTATCTGTCATAGAGAGGCTCAATTCGCTCTTGACGTTTTCGCTTGCTCATCTTCGTTGGATCTGCAGATTTATAAAACCTCGGTGCGAGTTCTACGAGCCATTTGGGATCGACTACAGTAACTTCGCGCATGTACTCCTTTGTAGTCATGACCAGTTCATGGTAAATTACCCAATCTGGCTGCCTTTGGAAGAGAGCGCTGCTGGGATGGATGTAGACTGGTTGGTTCTCCACTAGGGTTCTATAACCCTCTTGAGGATCTTTTCTTGCAGCGTGAAAAAAGAATCCTGCAGTAATGGCCTTCCTTATCTTTGTGAAGTTCTTACCGGCACTCAAAACATCCAGTTTATACCTGTAGATCAACAAGAATTCAGGTGAAATTAATCAATATTGGGTTTTTGAAACTTTGAAAACATGATAGCATCTCAATTAAGCAGTGCAAGGTAAGTAAATGAGCAGTTGAAGAACCAAGCAATTCTTTACAAGTTGCATATTTAGAATGTGTTTGGAGCGGCAGAAGTTACACGTAAAAGGGTTGTAGAATTGTAGGAAAATTAAATTTTTTGAAAGCTTTTTGGTTATAAACTTTTTTATTTTTGAAAATTTTGACAAATTCCAGAAATTTCTGAAAGCCAAAAACAAAGAAAAAGTAGCTAAACGGATAGTGGCAAATAATTGAAAAAAAAATAAGGCGCATTCCCATACATAACACTAAATTTTTATGTATTTCATATCACATAAAAAATATAGCTATTTTAACTTTAAAAAAATGAACTAAACATTTTCATGCATAAAATGAGATATAGGTAAAAAATGAAATTTAGGCGTTAGATATGTAAATACATAGGCAAGATTAATGCTCGTGGTTTAACCAACAAATTGCCAATGACAAATCAATGATCATAATATGGGCCAAACTAAAACCAGATTCAAATTTCCTGATTTATAACGAGTTGAGCTTAAACACTATCAAATGTGCTTGAGTTGAACTCAAACCAAGCTTTAGTAATGTTTTTGCAAACGGCTTGAACATGAGCTAAGTCCTACGCAGCTCAGTTCAATTCGCATGTAATCCTAAGCTCTAGAAATAATATAAGGGAAGTGAATTATAAGCGATTTAAATTTGCAACTAAACTGTTTAGAAACACAGCAAAAAAATGCATTCATACTGAATGGAAAATAACGTAGATTTCAAAGAGAAAACATAGTAGGAATAAAATTTGTCTATTAACTATAAGATGTGTTCTAGGTGTGCAACAGAATATGCAACCACCATAATTTAAATTCCAAAAGACCTACCTAACATGAAGCAGACCATCCGAAATACAAGTTAAAAAACAAATTGCAAGCCAATAAGAAATTAAAAGAGATAGAAGCACTTGGCATTGCAAAACATAATAAAATTTTCTAAGTGCAGAAAACAGTTTCTTACAGAAGAAAAAGAAGCGAGTTCATCAAAATCATACCTATCCATAATAGTGAGGAGTTGCTTCCTGACATCTTGAGCCCTCCTAAGGGAACGCGACTGTACAAAGTTCTCAAAACACCAAGGGCCAGAAAAGTTCTTAGCTTTCCAAGCCTCATAAACAGCAAGCAAAGTCAAGTGGTCTCCTTCTGGTTGGAAAAACTTGGCTCGCTTTTGATCTGCCTGGGCTTGCTTCTCCCTTGGCCTATAGAAAATATTGCCAGTCTGAATCATAGCAATGATGGTCAAGATTTCATCGCTGCATCCAAGGTCCACACTGGCAAGTAACATCTTCGATAATGGAGGATCCAATGGGAACTCTGCCATTTTTCTCCCTAATTTAGTCAAAAGTCCCTCTTCATCTAAAGCTCCTAGACTGTACAGTTGTTCCATTGCAGATATAAGGGCCTGAGGTGATGGAGGATCCATAAAATCAAAAGACAAGAGATCATTAATCCCCATAGCCTTCATATTCAATGTTGTTGTCCCAAGATTAATCCTTTGAATTTCTGGAATTGTAGTAGGTGACATTTCATTGCGATAGGCACTCTCGGTATAAAGACGATAACATTTTCCTGGACCAGTACGGCCAGCCCGACCAGCCCTTTGCTTAGCTGATGCTTGAGATATAGGAGTGATGACCAAAGAATCAAGACCTTGTTTAGGGTTATACACATTTTGCTTAGCAAACCCAGGGTCAATTACATAAAATATTCCATCAATTGTCAAAGAAGCCTCTGCAATATTAGTAGCTACAACAACTTTTCTCTTACCGGGTGGAGCTGGCTCAAAAATTCTCGATTGCATTTCACTTGGAAGTGCACTGTATACAGGCAAAATAATCAGTTCAGGCACATTCTTATCCAGGCCCTTCATTCTCTCATAAAGAGACTGACAAGCATGATCAATCTCTTCCTGACCAGTCAAGAAAAGAAGAATGTCTCCCTCAGGTTCTGTCAAGTGAATCTGTAGAACAGTGATTAGTGCTGCATCTAGATAATCACTTTCTGGCTGCTTCGTGTAGAGTATCTCAACAGGAAATGTTCTACCAGGAATTGTGAAGATATTGCAGTTAAAGAAATAACCGGAGAACTTCTCTGCATCCAACGTGGCAGAGGTGACAATCAACCGAAGTTCAGGCCTCCGTTTCACAAGCTGTTTCAGTAAACCAAAGAGCACATCTGTGTGGATTGTCCTCTCATGAGCTTCATCAAGCATGATAACAGAATACTGAGAAAGGTTATCATCAACCAAAATCTCCCTCAGAAGCATACCATCTGTCATATACTTTATCACAGTTTCTGGACCTGTACAGTCCTCAAACCTAATAGCATAACCGACTTCCTCACCCAACCGACAACCAAACTCCTCTGCCACCCTTTTTGCTACTGACATTGCTGCCACCCTGCGGGGCTGTGTGCACCCAATTTTCCCTTTCGTGGTATAGCCTGCCTCGGCTAAGTATTGAGTCACCTGTGTTGTCTTCCCAGAGCCAGTCTCACCAATGACAACCAATACCTGGTTATCAAACACAGCCTGAATCAGCTCCTTCTTTAATTTGTAGATTGGAAGACTCTGCCTCTGCTCTTGTATTGAAAGTTTTGATCTTTGGCCAAATGTCAAAGCTTTCCCATATGCATCTTTCTTCCATTCTGGCATGTCATAAGCAGACAATCCTACACCTCTCAGCTCCTGTGCAAGGTGCCTCTCACCTGTCTCTGGCATTGGATCTTCCCATGGTCGATTAAGATCCTTTGGGATGGAATCAAGCATGGTTCTCTGTTGCTGCTCGCGAACTTCTCTCCTCTCCTTGATGAGAGCAGACTGGAGAGCTGCAGCCCTACTTAAAGAGCCTTCTGGATTTTTGAAGATCTTTACAGGAGACATGTCAATGGAAAACCGACTCTGGCCTTGCAAAAAAGCAGGTTCATCCTCGTTGAGTTCAATCTCAAGTTCTTCTTCAGCACCCTCTTCCTGATATAACAATCCATCCCCCTCTTCATCAAACATGGGATATTCACGAACATCCAGAACACCAGCTGCAATCAGCTGCTTCGCTTCCCACTTTTCAGGCGAGCTCATCCTCTTCAAAGGCCTCCTGGACGATGCATTATTATCATCCTCAAAAATGGTAATCCCCGAAAGACCTTTTCTTGCTACTGGACCGCTGTTCCCACTAGAGGGGTTGGTCCTTAAAGCTTCATCCTCTGTGGTTTTCCTTAGTGGAAGGAGATCCTTCCCGGTCTTCTGATCCACATCCCTCATGGATAGACTTAGCTTTTTCCCAGAAATAGAGATCACCTTCACATATACATCCTGACCACGCTTCACCTCGTCCTTTGCATTGGTCACTCTTCTATTTGCAATCTGTGAAACATGAACAAGCCCTTCCTTCCCTCTGAAATCAGAAAGTTCAACAAAGCACCCATTGTCCATCAGACGCAATACCCTCCCCTTGTAAACCTCATAAAGCTCCGGTTCATCCGAAATCCTTCCACTAGAACGGGTTCTCCCATGCCTAATACCATCATCACCTTCGTCTTCATCACTATAAGTTCTATGGTTGCCGTAATCATCTCTTCTATTACTCCTACCTCTATCTCGGTCTCGGTCTCGATCTCGGTCTCGGTCTCGGTCTCGGTCTCGGTCTCGGTCTCGGTCGTACCTGTGATCCCGATCACGGTCGCGATGGCCTCTACGATCTCTATCATGCTCACGATCGCGATGGCGATCGCGATTTCTATCACGATCTCTGTCACGGTCGTGGTGCCTGCTTTCCTCCTCCGCTTTAACCTGAGCCTCCTTCTCGATCTCGCGTTCGAGCTCCTTGATGCGCTCGCGATCATCGCCACGAGAAAGCCCTGGAAAGGCGGCAGAGTCCTTCTTCGAAGAGGGATCAGTTGCGGGCTTTGATTTGGATTTGGGGGGTAAGATTGCATGTATGATGGTGAGGAGAGTGCGAACAAAGTAGTCAGGCATCTCGGCACCGTTTTCCTTGAGCTTGGCGTCAAATTCCTCAACGGACTCAGCTTTCCGGCCAAGTTCGGTGATAAACTCCGCGAGAACTTTATCGCCGCAACCGACATGGCTTTCAAGCTCGGTGCACACCTTGGAAACGAGGGAGAGATACTCGAGCTTCTTGAGGCCATCCTCGGCCTCCATCACTGCTGCCGGCATATGCGCGGGGTGGGTAAAACTAGGGTTACCTTCCTATTGTGAGAGCCGACCAGAGGGAGAAGAAAGATGGGAGTTCCGGTGGTCTTTGTACGTTGCGATCCCGTCGTTGCACTTCTAACCGCGCCTTGTATAGTTTTGGCGGTCGGACGCGAAGATTTTCGCTCAAGGTTAA
This sequence comes from Papilionanthe hookeriana x Papilionanthe teres, assembly GCA_022702705.1. Lineage (NCBI taxonomy): Eukaryota > Viridiplantae > Streptophyta > Magnoliopsida > Asparagales > Orchidaceae > Papilionanthe > Papilionanthe hookeriana x Papilionanthe teres. The sequence goes on along the minus strand of CM040427.1, from coordinate 70,300,994 downwards.
ACGGGTAGACGGGGGGCGGGTGTAGGCGAGGACGGGGAAGAAGAAGATGGTGCTTTAATTTTTTTGTTTTAAATTTAATTTGTTTATTAATAACTAATAACTAATTAACATTTTGTCAAATTAATTATAAATAAATAAATAAATTTAAATGTAAATTTTTTTTATTAATTAATAAAAACAAACTATATATTATTTTAAGAGAATTTTAATAGTTTTTAATTAGTTCAATAAATGATAAATTAATCATTAATTAATAAATGTTAATTTATTATTTAATAGAATTAGTTTATTTAAATTATTAATAATAATTAATTAGTTCAATCAATATTTAACAATTGATTAATTTAAATTAAATTAAATTAAATATGCATCGAACTTTGGAAGTCAATGTCGTTGTCGCCCTAGTGGTCGTCGTCGTCGCCGCCATTGCTGGCTGCCTCCACTTCCCAATTCTACCTGTCACCACGTCCCCCAACATAAACGCAGGTCGTGGGTCGCACCCTTCGGTCAATCCGCATGTTGCGTTTCAGGATAAACTGTTTATCCTAAAACGCACAAGCTGCCCCAAACGTATCCTTAACCACGTAAATCCTACTAAAAGCTGCCACACGGGTTCTCAAGGTTTGCTAGAATTTACTTACAAACATACCAAACTATTTTTAGAATTCAACCACCTTATTATTGATAAATATAGATTTACATGATTTTATAAATCTTACTTGCAACCAAACATCCCCTTAGGTTGGTTTGAAGTTAAGAATGTTGCATCGGGACTAGTTTGGGGCAGAAAGAGTTATGTGATAAAGGAAAAGGTTGAGCCAACCGACTCAAACATCGGATTTATATATGAAATTTGTTGATTTCCTTTTTTTTTTTCTTATAACAACTAATTTTTATGTTGCTAAATAAAGTACATGCACACAAAATATAAAATTAATCAACATTTATTTATTTATTTTAAATTTAGTATATTTAGTTTCTTATAATAAAACTTGATGTAAAATTTTCAATCATGTATCTTTTCTTTTTTTTTTTAGTGAATACAATATTATACAATTTGATAAAGTTATAGTTTAATGTTTCCAACACACACACACACAAATAATAAAAATGTAGCAGAGACACCACGACTTTTTATATGGAAAAACTTAAAAAGGAAAAAAAAACTATGTAGCCTAATCGAGTCAAAATAATCCATTATGTGATTGTAAATCCATAGGTTGAACACTTTCCTTGAATTAGGGAAGATGAGATTAAAAAGTTGATAATCATACGAACACAACAATAGTTCAATGATAGTTGTTGTAATTGTGCTACAACAAATGTATTTATTGGCAATAATAGTGATTGATAGCAGATTGCAATGGTCATAGTTGATTGCTATGATGATAGTAATCTTCCACAAATATTGTAGATTGTGGTTGTAATAACATGAAACTGTCATAGAAGTCATTAAAGTGGTTGGCCACAAACGTTGTTGTTGGGAGGCTATAATGACAAGAGTTAGGCACGTATGTCAAATTATGTAGCTGCAGTAGTAACTGACCACATAGACCATATAAGACATTGCAAGAGTGTCAATTAGCCAAAAAAACTATAGTTGAAGGTTGAAATGATACACTTGGCCACATAAGTCGTAATGAGGAGCTGCAATAGCATCAGTTGGTTAGAAAAGACTATAGTTGGGGCTATACTAATTGGTGGCTTCAACCCTTTTCCCAGGTTTACTAATACACTAGAGACATCACTTATCAATATATGGCATAAGAAGGAGACTTAAGGAGTCCGAAAAAGTTATTGTATTATAAGCACAAAGTTTATAAACAATTTTTACTGGGAGTTATCTTCAGATCTTCGATACGGTATTATTCATTATCCCGTATTTGGGATAAGCCATTACACCTTATCCAGAGTACTCTGTTACACCGTATTAAGGTGGTGCGTTACTCCCTATTTATGGTGTGTCGCTGCATCGTATTCAGTGTACGTCATCATACCATATTCAAAATAATCCTTAAACCATTTCAAGATACATTATTATACTATATTTTTAGGTTATTTGGTTTAGTTTGAAGTGTGTGATTTAGGACATTTCATTTGGAAGCATTATAGATGAGGGTGGTGATTTTTGATTCTCTATTTCTTATAATATGCTGTTCCCTTATACTGCTTAGTTTTAGGTGGACATGTGAGTTCTTCTATTGTGTTTCTGCTTAGTATTTTGCAACCTTTGTTATATGTTAGTTTATTTTATTTTTAGTACTTATTTATTATATGTGATTATTTGCAATTACAGTACTACTACATATTCTTTTATCAGTTATAGTATGTGTTTACCTGTGATGTGTTTTACTCATTTCTCTCATATTCATGTGATGTCTTCCCTTTACTTAGTTTATGGTTTGTTGGTATTTGCATGTGTAGTGTAGAAAATAAATTGGGGGTTTGTTATAAGAAAATTGTGCCCTATTGTATTTGTAAATATTTAAGTCTTAAAATTCCAAAAAAAATTATAGATTTAACTAAGATTCAATGTAATTTAATAGTGGGTAAGGGAAACAATTAACAATGACATAAATACTTAAGGATTGAAATTATTTTATTAACTCTAGCTAAAAGCTAACTTCTTATTACAATTAGTCTCCATTTTATATAATGATTCTTGGACACAAACTAAATTATATACAAAAATAATTCATCAAATATATAAAGTTTGATAACTAATCAATCAAAATAATTTATGTACAGTTAATATCTTGTGAACTAAAGTGCTCTGAATTAAATTAGGAAATGATTGAGTATTTGACTGGATAGAATTGATATTCAAAATCATTAAAAAATGTGTAACTAGATATTATAATTCTCATTAAAAGTAAAATAAAATGAAAAATAGAAAAAGCTAATATTTCTAGAGATGAAAATTCATGAGGCTTAGATGAGAAGTTTGAGGTTAAACTAGAATTAGAAAGGTTGGTATCAATTCACTTTTTTAAGAGTTAAAGATTCAAAAGCCTCCTTAATTTAAATTCATAGTAATATAGTCAAGAAGATTTTGGCTGAGGGGACTTAGGGATCCAATGAGAAGACAGTAGGGATTGCGGGTGTGAGTGTTTAGAGTATGTAAGGAATGTGACCTCTTTATTGTCAGTGCGAGAGAGTGAATCCAAGTGGAGTGACGTTGATAAAGAATCATGGAGTAAAAAAGATTTTTATCAATTTTTATTGTTTTTATTTATGCACATTTATTTTGGATTTTAATTGAATTTGCTTGGATTTCTTTCTAAAAGATTGGGAATTAAGTAATTTATGCTTCTTTGAGCATGATGAATAGATTTCAATCAATGAAATTTCCTTCAGTTTATTTGGTATTTTAAACGCATACTGGTGTGTTAACCTTTCAAACTTCATTTACTTCAATTTGGCTACTTCAGAAGGTAATAACCCTTGTGATGTAGGGCTATTGATGTATGCTGGATTAACAAGTAAATTTAACACTCAATCACTTGGTAGAATAGAAATATTATCAGTAAAAAATTACAATCGTAGAGGGGAATGAGGAATCATTGGAGACATTGTAGGTTTGGCTCGTGCTTTCCTATAGACCTCTTGTTTCTTTATGGAGAAGCTTTATATTTGAGTTGATTTAATTGTGGAATATTAGGAAAAAAAATAGGTTTTTGGCTATCATTCCATCGTTCTGTCAATTGCGTAAATAATCTATTGTATTATTTAATCTTTAAAGCTGCAAATTTTTTATTTGAGTTGGCAAGTACAAGTTTTTGCTTTTTTTCATTTTTACAATCTTAGTGCTTGTTCGGTTCACTTTTGTTTGAAAATTAATGTTCTATTGATTGCAAAATTTTTCAATTTCAGTCCAATTTATCTTTTCTTGTTCGATTAGTTCAGTGTTTTTAACTGCAATACGTTTTAAAATGTCTAACCTAAACATCATTTATTTTGAACTCCAATTTTTTTATTCAAATATTATAGCTATTACTATGCTTGCTATCCAAATATCTGCCATCTTGTATTAAACTGAAAATTGGTTTGCTGCAATTTTGCTAGCAGACTAAACAGACATAATTGTGTAGATTACCATGAAATTAAGATCTGAAAAATCCAAAAAGTCCTATTTGGATTCTTTTCTCAAGTAAACAATCATTGACTCAAATGGAGTTTCATTGTCATCAAAATAAAACAATTACTTTTGATGAATCTATAACTTTGATAACATATATGCTTAAAAGGAAAATATATGATGTTTTTTGTGATGCTTTGCTGAAAATATATTACTTTGTAAGGCATGTCATGAGCTTTTCATATCCTTAATTTGGATTGAATGTTTTAGATTTTACACTTCTATTCTTCCACACTAGCCAACTTTGATAGTTTGCTAAATTTTGAACCCCTAAGAAATTAGGAAATTTCAAAGGCTATGAGTATGCCATGACTAGATGAAAACATTTTGGTACTACTATTTAGGAATAGAAGATGCTTTTATGATTGTATTAAGAATGCCAATACTACATAATTTGTCAAGAAGATTTGTTATGATGGTGATTTTGTTGTCGATGTAGTTAATGAATAGCTTCAAACAGTGATGAAATGTTGTAAAAAAAATTATTGATTTTAATAAGGCATCATTGAGAAAGTTAGATATTGTCATTTATGCTATTTGTAAATACTATAGTTTTGATGTATGAGTCATCTTATGGGGTAATTAAGAAGTTGCAATGATTGAGGAAGGTTGTAAATGATAAGGAGTATGCTAAATTTTGATAGATAATGTGAATTTGGAGATATGAAAGCAATAATTTCTAACCATTATTGCAAGATGGTCTAATTAGAGATTTATACACTAGGTTCAAGCACCTTGAATTTACAATAATACAAAAGCAATGATGAGAACATAAATTCAAAATCTAAAGTTAGTTCAAAAAAGCTTCAAGAATATTTTATAATAATTGAATTAAAGCTTATTGTAAACATATAAATTGTTAAGACTATTATACCATATGAATTTTGGTGATGTTTGACAAACGATGCACTAATATCTAAGTTGAGTAGGGTGCAACAATAAAAAAATATTGGGATGGATGTCATATAGTTTGAACAATCTTTTGAATTTAAGAAAGCAATGATCATATAGTTGATTGGGGAAGATGCATCAACAAGCAAGTGTAGAGAACTAAAGTGAAACGATGAAAAATGAAAAATGGATAGAACAACTAGAAGTTGTAAAAATTAGATCTGTGAATGGAGGATAGTTCATAAAATTGGTCCTATAGATTGAGCAATTACAGATTATGATGCAGTCCGCACACATACTGAGTTTATCAAATGCTGGAGGGTGATCTTCGTAAGATTGATGTCATTAACAATAGAGTTGGTCAGGGCTCTCTTTCCCCAACTCTTGAATTTGGATAAAGTTCTCATTATTAGCTATTTAAGTATGGCTACTGTGAGAATTGTGGTCTTTTTTCTTGCTGTGGCATTACTTCTTCTCAACTTGATGATTTTTGTGTCATTTTATATCTAGTTAATTAGATAACCTGGTATTAACCTGTTTTCTCTTAATTAACAAATATAAGCTTTTGTGCTTTTCTCTTTTAAATTTGAATTCTGTTGTTTGGTTCACTGTTATTTTGAAAAATATGTTATCTACGTTGCAACATTAATAATTTTTCAATTGTAGTTCGTTTGTTGTTGGGCATTATTAGCTGTATTGATTGTTGTGCTGACATTATATTTTTATAGGGAAATTTAGATGCATACCACACAATTCTTATGGATTTACATATCTAACTCCTAAAGTTTGATATTCACATTTATAACACCTCGTTTTAAACCTATGTATACAAATGTGAATTTAACTCTTATGAACTTAATAAAAGTGGTATTTTTTATGTGATGTTAAAGATTTGAGTGCTATGAATGTATATATTGAAGATTAGGTGTTAAACATGTATATACATAAGAAATATGTGGTGTGTATGTAAAGGCTCCTTTTTTTATATTTTCCATCAAGATATTTCATCAATTTCTGCAATTTCAAAATGTGAACAGATTAAGAAAGCTGTTATGAATGCCCAACATTATTTTTTATGGTGGTTGTGTTGTGTCAGACATTGCCAAATACTTACATGGCACTAATGTCAGCAACATCATGTGGTATCATTTATTGATTTAGAAAAAAGAATATGATGCTCTGGGGACAACCTTTGGACTCACCTTAAAAAGTTATTGGAGTGGTGTTAAGAGACATACAGTATTAATGACGTTGATTCGATACCAAATCAATGTTTTTTACAATTATAATGTGTTAAAATATTATGATCTCTTTACTCCTATAATTCTTCATATTTAATTCAGAAGTTTGAAGGATGCTAATTATCTATGTATTGTGTTCAACATATGTCAACTTCCTGTAATTTTTTTATAATTTTGTGACCATTGTCGTGCACATATTTTTTGGTCCTTGTCTATGTATCATAGGAAATCCTTTTTTTTTTTAAATAGCATAACATGGCCTTAAGGTGTCAGTCCCATGGAGTCCTTATTGGATTATTTTCTCAAACCAAACCAGCAATTATTAGCTCAGTAGCATTTGTGCCATCAATTCCATTGTTACTTGTTATTTCATTCTTACTAAGGCAATAAGAAAATCTCTTTGGTTTTTAAGAATGTAAAATCTTTAATAGAAAGTGTATAAATTCCTGATTTTGTAATTGTTTAGAAATGGCAAATATGGATTAGAATATGAATTAGAATTTGGATGGACAATTTGCAAAAAAGTATGCAGTTCATATTATGAATATCTTTTGTTTTTTGTAAGCTTTGTGATGAGCTTCCCAATTCCATTTTTTGGATTGAATGGTATAGAATTTATAGTATGTTGGCTTGAGAGATTTGTTAGGAGTAGCTTTCTTAACAAATAAGGAAATCTTAAATGACAAGAAATTCCATATGACTTGATGAAAGCATTTTGATGCTAGTATTTAGAATTACAAGATTTGTTTAATATGGTTGCAATAATATAATAGCTTGATCTGTGACTCATGTAATGAAATTAATGATTTATGTATGGTAGAGGGTAATGAAGCAAAGGCTTGAAGCATTTTTTTTGTTTTGCATAATCGTTGAATTTTATTTCAAGGAGATTTATGAATGTGATTTGGGTATATTGTTGTATTGGTGTAACTAATAGAGAAATACTAAAGAGAAAATGATCTTGATAAATTTATGTTGATCTTATAAAACCACATAAGTAAATATTGTAAGAAATGATTTGTTATCTCACGGATAAAACATGTTTATTAATAATGCTTTGAAGTTTCTAATGATATAAGAGATGGCTACATGTTTGAAGCACGAAGACAATAAAAATTTGAGATTAATAAAAAGTATATGCCCTTTTCTCTTATAAAAAAGTAGAAAAAAAATTAAGGGAAAAAACTTTAAAAGAAAAAATAGGAAGCAATGAGCCATGCTTGTTGTACAAGAGATTTTCCTCAAGCAAAACAATAAAATTAAAAAGGAAAAAAAAAACAAAGGAGACATAGAACTTCCATTCATTCACTTTTCTTCTCTCCTTTTCATGCGGTCAACACAAAAAAGTGGGGAGGGGATCTCTTCTTTAGAGTCTGTTTGGGGCAGCTGCAGCTTATCAAAAAGCTGCTGGGCAAAAGCTAGATGTCTGTTTATTTTTTGCAGTTTTAAAACAGTTGTGTTGAAGCTGTTTCTGAACAAATGACATTTATGTCTCTATACTATAGTGTTATTTACTTACACATTTCATACTTGAAAGCAAATATTCAGTCTTAATGTTACAAAATAAAAACAAACACCTCAGAAAACAAGAACACGACAATCAACATTAAAAAGAAAGACTATTAAAATAATAATTAAAAATATGATAAAATTGTTTTTTGAATTTAATTGATATAAAACCGTCTCCAAGAGCTATATAGTTGTCGCGAAGTAAACAATGAACATTGTAGTCCACATTAGCACTACAATATTCTGGAGGTACCTAAGGTCCTCAAACTCATCTTTTCTAAAGGTTTAAAACAACAAATCACAAATCCTTAGATGCAACATTAACAAAATAAAAAAGAAGTAATCAATGCAAGTTTTATTAAACTGTGAGGTTGAAGAGAATATAGTATGAACCGTCGAATCTGTCACTACAAGAAGATAACATATCTTATAAAAAAGAGTTCTTGGTTGCCTTTAAACCATGTAATGCCGAGCTTGTATGTGTTACATATGCATATCACCAAAAAAAGATCATCCAGAAAAACCTTAAAAGTCATAACGCCGAAAAAGGAGATGAACTGGATTACCTTAATTGGGATTTCACATGTGACAAGAACCGATTGCGATATAAAGGTCATCCACAATAACCCTTAAGGTCAAATGTCTCATAATAGACCTCTAAAACCCAAAATAAAACATGCAATAAAAATTTATATTCAATATTATATCGACGGTTGCCACATTGGCCATCCATGCGGGGAAGAAAACATGCAAAAGAGCAAGAAATAAAATTGAGATTTAAAATATAGATGACTGGATAAAACATCGATACAATAAACAATAAAAATTTTTACAACACATATCAAAGAAGTAGCAAAAAAAAAAAAAAACAATCAGTCCGTTCAATAGCCATCAAAGGCATCTTTAATTCACTATCTCAACTCTATCATCATCTCTGCACCTTCCCCATCCTGGGTTCAAGTCTCAGATAATTCATCTTTTGCCTATCGATATTCATATGCTTCAGTAGGGATATGTGAAAAGTCTTCATCAGCCCTGTTGAAGTCTGTAATCTGTTGCACAACAATAAGAACATCGATGCCACAAATAATAAAAATTTTCAAAACACATTGCAAATAATGTAGCAAAAAAAAAAAAATACAATCGGTCAATTCAACATCGAACGATGACATCTATAATCTGCTCTGTCAATTATATCATCTCCCATTCACCTTCCCCATCATGAGTATAAGTCTCAGGTAATTCATCGTTTGTCTATGATAAAGATTGTCTGAGACGATATTCATATACTTTAGTAGGGACGTGTGAATGGTATTCATCAGCCTAGTTGAAGTCGATGTTATTGCACAAAGGATGCCGCCGAATATAGTTATGGAGAGTCATTTTGACCACCACAATCTGCACTTGTTTGGGAAATAAATGTCGGTATATTCCGCAGTAAGACTTATTTTTTCTTCCACGCTCTAAAAGCTCTTTCAATGACACCGCATAAGGACGAGTGTCTCTAGTTAAACATTTATTTCCTACCTCGAACGACATTGGTGGCTCTTTCAAAATCAGGAAAGTGATATTTGGTATCCAAATATGGTTTTAGAAATCCTCTTTGTAAGGGGTATCTAGCACCATCCAAATAATAACTAACTGGAAGAAAAACAATTAATTAGTTAAAAACAATATTTCATTAGTTAGACCCAAGCAAACCAGGCGGTGGGTGAAGAGTTGTATTTTTGAGTTCTTGTGACAAATTTGAATATGCGACAGTTATGTGCACTCCCTTCCCAATGAGCTATCACAAAAAGTGAGGCACATATTAAAGTCACACATAGCCATGACATTTTGTGTTGGTGATTCAGATCGCCTGATAAATGCGATCTTTTTATTATTCAAAACATGTACATCCATGCGTATTCCATCAATCACTTCAACACAATTTTAAAGAGTTCAACATGAAATCAAATTTGCGGTGTTTATTTGAATTCTGGAGGAAAAAGAATAAATAAATACCTTAAAATATGACATATACCGTGGGTCTTGTAAAATCTCTAAGAGAGGTCCGCTAGAATGTTGAGTCATCAGGTTTAATAATTTGTGGTGAGAAACTCATTAGTGCAGTCAACCCAAATAAAAAATATCTACTAATTATTTCTGATGAGTGCTGGAATTATTTCATGGCTCCTCGCATAGATTCATTCTGTGATAAAATGTAGAGGGTTAAGGATTATTGCTAACGCCTATATGGAAGTCTTCCTAGAGAAGCCAAGAAGTTCACGATTCATGTGCAGTTCCTCCAAAAGATCAATGTATACGGGCTGTGTCACACACCACACACTACCACCTCCACACCACACACCACACACCACCACCTCCACACACCAATCCACACACCACCTCCACACCACACCACACCACCACCACCTCCACACCACACACCATCACATCCACACACCATCACCACCACACCACACACCACCACATCCACACAACACCCCACCGCCAACACACCACACGCCACCACCTCCACACCACACACCAACTCCAAACCACACAACTGCCTGCACACCACCTCCACACTGCACACCATCCCCTCCACACCATAAAATCCATAATTTTGGGAAACCACTGCCAACCAGAGCATTATAGCACAACCACAAAACTCATTTGTATTTTAATTAATTTCCACATGCAATCACCACCACCACTAAATTTGCACAACAACCAACATCATAGCGCAACCATCAAATAAATAGAGCACAGAGAAGCCAGGCATTCGAATTGAATATAACACAGAGAGCCTAATAAAATTGTAAATTTCAACATCACAGTACCTCCACCCAAATCCATCAATTGAATAGATCATAGAGAACCCAAATCTATCAATCAGATATAGCACATAGAACAAAAATCATCAACCGAGTAGAGCACAGAGAACCCAATAAAATCACAAAATCCAACATCAGCACAACAACCCAAAAACCACCGATCAATTAGAGCACAGAGAACCCAAACCATTAACCAAATAGAGCACAAAGAACTAAAATTTTTATTACAATATCAAAATGTTCGGATAGAAAATGGTACAAAATACTGTGGGGAGATGGAGAGCCAATGATCCAAACTGAGCCGAAGAACAAAGGGGAGAGGGAGAGGAAAAGAAAGGCAAGCTTACCACAATAATCACTGTAACTAACCGAAACAAACAGTAACGAAACCCAGCCATCAGAGCCATGGATCAAAGAGGATCGAGAGAGATAGTGTTAGCTTTAGGGACAAAAAACCGTGAGAGAGGGGAGAGAGGCTCGAGAGAGTGAAGAGCGGGATGATACAAGCCATAGAGTAGGGCTGTAAAAGAATCACGAAGAAATGCGGGTCGCGTGATCAAATATGCAATCGTGTTTCATATGGCATTTCCAAAAAAACTGCCTCACAGCAACTACCAAACGACATCTTGGGTATTTTCACACCGAACTGCTGCAAAAAATCAGTGCCAAACGGACCTTTATTCTCATTTACTAGTCGGATTAGGATCTCCACCTCTCTTCTCTTGTTTATACCTTCTAGCTTTATGCAAGATAACAAGCATGCAGGTAATGAAACTCTACAAATATTTCACCACAAAAAGTTACCTTTTTTATGGTATAACTAGTAGGTTTCAAGAATGAGCTCCATTGATCTTTTTCTTTTTAATACCTTTTACAACATCACAAGTAAGGTTCCCATCTCCTCCAACGCTCCTTTTAAGGGTGTTACATGAAATTTTTAAGGTTCCATGTGGAAGTGCTGTCAAATTTTGTCATGGACATCATAACTTGGAAAAATTCTCCATTTATGAGGAGTTGGAAAAGTATTTACTTGAAGCAAATGTCAAATGCTAAAAGCTAAAATACACAAACTTTGACACATTCAAGGACTCATTATTATCATCAAAGGCTCCGTTGGAGAACAAGAATGGATGCTCTTTACTGACTTGGTGAAGAGGATGGTAAAGCACAACTACCCTCAACTCTTTTTGGTCAAAGAAGGTATAAATAGCATGAAGATTAAACAAATATAACACTTGTGCCTTTTTCGACGCTATGATATATACGCCCTCATCATTGTATATCACAAAATTCAGACCAATAAACTAAGCTTATGTGTGTGTGCGCGCGCCTTGCATTAGCTTACATAGAATAAATTAAAATTTAAAACCCAAGCATAGGTGAATATTGTCTAGTTGCATTGTATCCATACCAAATTTAAAGAAGTGCAAAAGCTTGGGCATCTATATAATGTCCCATATTGTAGAGCTTGAGCATGTATACATGTCATTTGAGCACATTTATGACCCATGTGCTTTATAAGCTCAATCAAACTTAGCTTGGCTATGCTCACAACTTCTCCTGTGGTTGCAAAATAAACTTTTAGATATTTTAGAAAATTGTATGATCGCTTAAAATGCCAAAGATGTTTTAAGGCTGTTTTTAATGGCAAAATAATTTTCGAGTTCACAAAAAATTTTAAATTTTGTGTAATGCTCCAAAGTTTTCATATTGTCATACACTATAGAAACAATAAGATAATATAAGTCTATTTGTTTTAAAAAAATAAAATTACCTCGAAGATCATCTGAAGTAGGGAAGTGTGATAAAAGAAGGGTAAAAATGAATAGGGAATCATTGCGACATTCATGTTAAATCACATTCATCTTCAACAATAAGGTTTACAATATTGATAACCGGATGCTTAAATATGTAGTGTTTCATCCCACATCTTAATCTGCATTAGATAATTATTTTGTTGTGGACATGAACCCATAAACCTATTGCAGTTGATTAGGTTTGTGTACATGTCCCAAATTGCCACATAGTAACCTAATAATTATAGGTGGCAACTTAAGGAGAGGAAATGATCATAATTCGTCGCAACGTTGATTAATATCTTAGTTTTATGTTGGAGATAAAGTTGTCTGATAAAATGAGATTATGGATTGCTATTAAATTAATATCTTGTTTATTAAAGATATCAATTGATGTTTTTGTGTATTTTTTATTTGTGAATAATACATTTTGGATAGATGATACATGTATGAAGTAACTAAAAGCTTGAATAATTTCTAGAGCTAAATTTTGGTGATCTGAATTTGTAAATGCTCTAGTAGTAAAAGAATCTTATTGGAAACTCATAGATAAATTTCAATGTAAAAATATGTAGGATTGTTGTGGAATGTATAAGTGTTTAAAGTTGAAATAAGTTGTGAAAATATAATTCCATGAACTTAATTTACTTTTTAATTTGCTTGAGATAAGATGTTAAAATTTGTTGTATGATTATATAGATCGATGTGGTATTGTCTCGAAGCAGTAATTGATAAAAATCACATATTACAATTATATGGGTAAATTGTAGTCCATATAATTGAATGCAAATATATTAAGAGATATGTTTTTAATGGGGTGTAAAATTAGAGACTTTAGAGTGACAGGCTAAAGCCCCCTAATTTGGTTTGATATTTTAAATTTTGTTATGAGAAGTTAACCCAGTGGAGGGAATCGAGGAAACTCTAGGTAATTTTGGTATCTTCCTTACCTAACCATTTTCAAAATTTTAAAATTTCAAATTAACCAATGTTCTTTATAAGACAAGTAAGGGTAAAGAATAAATTTGCTCTTTATTTGTCACGACATATTTAAATACTTGTAAAAATACTTTCATAATTATGTTTGCTTTATAAGAGAAAGAAAAGATATTTTATTTCCTAGTGTTTTAAATCGTGTTTTTAAAGTTCTGATAATTTTCATTTCCTGCTTAGCTTTTTATAAATACCAAAAATAACACCGAATTTCTGAAATCAAAACATACTTTTAAAAGTCTTTTAAAAAAGTAAAAATAATTTTCTTATTTAGTTAAAAGTTTTATATTTCATGAGTTCGATATCTAAGGCTTAATCGAAGAATCCTATGTTACTTGATAAACGAGACGTATACTTACGTAGTATCATATTATAAAATCATAATATTCATATCTAAATCGTAAGCACATATATTTTTCGGGGATCGGGACTCCACTGATGTGTCATTGCCATTAGTCATGGAGCTCTTCTTCCCTCTGCCACGTGGCTCCTTGCCATGGCTTGCCTTGATGGTAGCCATGGCCTCTTCTATAGGACTGTGCCTCGCGGACAACGGGAAGAGTCGAAAACCTTAACAAAACTTGTAAAAGTTCTCATACCTTCCCCAACCCCGAGCTCATCCCCACCATTTTCAGCCCTCATTCCCCCTGCTCCAGGCTCTATTTTAGAGCTAAAATCAAGACATTTTCTTTGCCACCCCATAAAATTCCACTAATCCTTAAATTGAAGTACTCTTGAAGCACGTAGAGCAAAGATAAGAAGCTTCCCATTTGAAATCCCCAACAATTGAAGCCTGCGAATAAATCTTCCACCAAGGCCGCACCACTGTTGGTGGAACTCCACTCGGACCCTATATCCCGGATAAAAGTGCCATTGGAAAAAATACAAAAAATAATTCGAATAATTATCAAAATGAGGCAAATTGAAGCTTAACATTTCATGAGGCTCCTGTAAAAATCCGAGGTCATTAAAATTATTTTTGATACAAAGAATCTAATATTCTAAATAAATATGAAGTTTTTATTAAAATAATTATATAATCTAAAATATAAATTAGAAAACTATAAAGAATTAGTTTGAAGTAGTTCCATAAGACGGAAGGACAAAGAAAAATAAAATTGAAAATTAAAATAAAAAGTTTATTTTTTAAGCTCTTTTATAATTTTTAAATAATTAAAAATAATGAAAAAACATAAAAGATACAAAAATACATTAAAGCCTCATAAATTGTCCCCTAAGAGGATTTAGGACCCTTTATAATTTTTTTCTAATTTTCTGAATTTTAATTTACCTTATTTTTAAATACTAAAAATGTATATTTTCTTAATTTTTTTCATTAAAATAATTATAATAAATAGAATAAAAATCCTAAAGTGAAAACTTTGTTTCTGCGAGTTATTTGGACTTAGGGAGATTTATCGAAAGCATAAAAAGTAATTTTTGATTAATTTATATTTTTATGTAATTAATTCTAAGATCAACAAATAATTTTTAAAATTAAAATATAATTAAAAAATTCACAAATATTATTCCTAGGGTCCTGCGGCGAGAGAATCTTTAATAATATTTCTAAGAACACAAAGTTTTTTCCTTTATTGATTAAATGAATTAACCTTGAAAATTACTATTTGGATTAAATAATTATATAAATTAAATAAAGATAAAAAAATCATAATTCCTTCTATGGTATTTTAGTTAACCCATGAGAGATAGGTCAGCAAATTTTCAAGCCTCTACGAATCAATTTAAAAGATTTATGAAGATAGGAGCCCGAGGGCAAAATTATAAAATGCCTTCTACTTTAATAAAAATTTAGGATGGGTTAAAAACTTAAGGGATAATATTTTTATCATAAAAAATATTTTAGGATGATTAAAATAAGAGGAGGTAAGAGGTAGAAATCAATTAACTTCAACTTTTAGAAAAGAAGAGTATAATTGTAATTATCTAGAAGAATAAATCGATTTAGATCATCTAAATGTTTGGGGCATGAGTTAGGAAGTTAATAATCCTTGCCCTAAAGTCACGAGCCAAAGGTTGAGCTGCAAGCAGTCTCTAAAAATGAATTAAATATACTTAATGTGACTTTTCCAAAATTACACATTTAGCCCTTATGCTTTTTGAAAATTTGTATAGTAAGCTAAGTTTAATCTAAATACTTGAGGTTAGTTGGAAGATAAACCATAATTAATCTCCCTTAAAACTGCGAAGCTCGAGCTTGCTAGTCCCATCTCATGGGTTAATTGAGGTGTAACATTGAGCATAACCTAAACACAAAACTTAGATGATTGATTTATCAACATAATAGAGTTCGGAAGAACTCGAAACGATTCAATGGATTTAAAAAGTTGTTTAGGGTTGTTAACCGAGCACTTTTATGATCTTTTGAGTGTTTGAAGGAAAATTGAACCTATTATGCTTTGATGAAGAAAATGTTCATTAAAATTTTTAGGGACACGACCTGGTACAAATATAAGAATTCGGCCTAGGGGGAGAGTAGGGTAAAAATAGAAGGATATATATAATTATTAAGCTTAATAAAGTTATATATCCTTTTCAAAGTAATGTGATTGTACTCCTCCCCTTTAATCAACACGAGTATACGTATCGCTCGAGTAATAAAGGGCTACATTGGAGTCCTGAATATCGATCACAGGGAAGTTAAATTCTGAGACTAATTTTTTAGTAAAGTCGATTACTAATCTAATTTAGTATAGTATACGAAAAATGAAGAATACTTAAACTTAAAACTAATACTTAAAAGGCAGAATATATAAGTCAATTTAGAAAGTATCTTCTCCTTGTTAAGAGGATTGAGTGAATGAATAATTAAATGAGTTTAGAATTATATTGTGTCGAATAGGAGAATTCTATTCTTTTACTAGTCTAAGTGTAAAGAACATTGACTAATGCATATGTTTGGTTACTAAATTTATTACAATTTTGAGGAGGATACTAATTTTGCCACTTGAACTCCCGTTCCCCTACTTTGGTAACATCTACGCCCGACTCCCCGAATAATAGTACCAAATTGAAGATTTTAGTTTGTCACACTAAAATATTCGATTCTTCGTCTGATAATTAATACATTTCCTATTTATTTGCACCCTCTCTTTCAAGGCTTTTGAATTCACCGAATCTTGGATGAAATCTTTACTATAGTTGATAATTCAACATATATTAACATTTCAGTTAGCCAAATTGAAAGTAAATTAAGATTTAAGTAAAAGATTATCACAATCTCGATTTAATATTTAACAGCACAACTCTTTTAATTCTTCATTTCATAAAACCTCAACATGAGGAAAATGAAGAAACTCTTAGAATGCATGAGAATAATAACAGTATTGTAGTTCCTTTAAAGTTATAAAAAAACAAACAAATATGCTTATCTCGATTCTTCTCCACAGAGTAGATTCCTGGAACATAAACTCTTCTTATGGCAAACACACTTTTAACTCACCAAGACACTAAACACTAACTCTTACTATAAAAGGAAACACTAATTTGACACCAATACAGCCCACACATAGCAACAAAGTCGTCTACGCTAGGAAAGTCATATTTTCAGTAGTTGCTTAAGCACCTCTTTAAAACGCATCAGGATTCATCGAATTTGGCTTGAATCAACTGTCTCGTCGTCGGCGGAGCTCGATCTCGCCGTCGGCGGAAAGCACAAAAGCAAGGCCCCAACCATTCGGAGCTCGCTGTCGGCCGGGCTTATTATGCTCCTGTCAAAACTTTGGAAAATCTGGCCGTCGGCGGCAAATCTCACCGTCGGCGTAAATCTCGCCGTCGCGCTTAAATCTCGCCGTCGGCGGGACGATTTCAATTTTCATAAAAATTTTATCCTTTTTTTTTGCTCCAGATTCGCTCCTTTTTGCTCTTTTTTGTTCTCAACACCTATAAATCTTCATTCTATAATAAAACGAGAAAATACCTTTATTTAAAGTACATAATTTCATATGAAATTGGTATAAATTTTATAATATATTTTCTTGTAGTCAAAATCCCCAAATGAACTATTATTAGTCCCCAAGTAATTTATATACTACATGATAATGATTATTTGTAGTAAAGTTTTTATTCGAATTCTTATAGATTTGATTCCAGTAAATATTATGTGAGATTTTCTGAAAATATTTTAAAATAATTAAATTAAGTTTGTAGAGATAAAGGTTATTTAGTCATCAAGTTTAAGATTTCTGGTTTTCCATTTATTTTCAAGGCAGCTATATTTTTCAATATTAAATTACTTAAGGTATTCGAGATGATAGGAATTTCATGAAAACTTTACTTAGTAAAATCTTAAATACATATATATAAGTTCAAATGTAACTGAAGTTACCCTTTCGTTGATTCAAATGAAGGCAATTTTTGATAGAGCATCTCCTCGAAACTTCTCTCACTTATATATATATATATATATATATATATATATATATAACTAAGTACTAAGGGGAACACCCCAGTGACCATATATTAACTATGAAGAAAACACTTACATGAACCACACAAAGGGACACCTAGGGCATCACCATGCTACAAAAACTAAAGCTTGTGGGGGAGAATTAGATACTACAATGTTTTCAGTATTCACCATGAAGTCTAGCAAAGGTTATTAGCGGAGTCTATTACCCTCACTGAGGATATGAGTGTAGTTGATGAGAATTGAATTAGATAGCCCTTAATCTTGTGGACCCACTCCCCATAATTTCCAGGATTGAGATAGACCATTTTTAAAATCTCTGCCACACAGTGAATCAGATTCAGTGTAACCCTATGGAGTTGCAAGCGTGACGACCTTCGGCCCAGAAGCTGACCACCAACTCGGTTTCCAAGGGAGGAGGCGAAGTTGGGGAAGAAAGACAAAAATGCAACGGCCCAAATGATTTCTAACAAGCTACCAAACCAGCATCCTTGTTAGCAGCACTACCATCAATGTTAATCTTAAACCAACCAGTAAGAAGTTTTGATAGGCAAATGAAACAAGAGGTTCACAGTTAAGGCTGAATGGGGAAGACATCAAATTCTATGAATGTTTGGGAACATATGAAATTTTATTAATTTAACGAGTAGGACAAGCCGATTGTTGGAGATTTGGGTCTTGGAAGGAGGCAAGTTTCCGTCAGCAGCATTTCTATGCATCCACTACAATAGGGCCATGAGGTAGCATGATTAATATTATTTCAGTCCCATAAAGTCCTTGAAGAGAGTAAACCCCGGCTAACGAAGCAGTGTTAGTAGAGAAATGAGCAATGAATACGTATAGTATTTTTATCATATAGGTTGAAGAAAATTTTCAATGATTTCACTCCTCTTTACAACAAAAAGAACACTGGAAGGTCCTCTCGACCCTTTTAATTTGAAGATCATCTCTTGGAATGATGTTATGCCATATCTTCCCGTAAAATAAAGACATGAAGGAGTAAAAGTACACCAAATAGCTGCCCATTTCAGTCTTCAGAATGATATGTGGATTGTATGATGAGTGATGATAATTTCTGTGTAGGTTTTTAGTAGTCGATCTATCCTTGTTAGAATTGTTCATGTTGGTCTTTAGAACCATCTCCACTTGATTAGTGACAATAAGGAGTTTAGAAGTTGAATGTTTCGGTAAGTGTCGATCCAATCCTTTACTAGAAGGTTAGAGTTGTAATTGAGTGAATGGGGAACTAATCTTTCCCCGTTATATGTCCCGACGATCCGACGAGAAATTGATGGCTGTCCCAGTTCCCACCAAAGCGAGTTTTCAGCTTGATTTGCAGCCAATTAAGCGATCCGAACGAGAATCTTAACTTCTTGGCCACCGGGGAGTGGATGAGTGCGCATGCCCACACATGAAATGAGCCCATAAAGATTCTTGAGCCACAGAATCTAATCCGGAGTTTTACAAAGGTTAATATGTCTAAG
The DNA here is from genome assembly GCA_022702705.1 of Papilionanthe hookeriana x Papilionanthe teres. Lineage (NCBI taxonomy): Eukaryota > Viridiplantae > Streptophyta > Magnoliopsida > Asparagales > Orchidaceae > Papilionanthe > Papilionanthe hookeriana x Papilionanthe teres. The sequence continues at coordinate 70,281,694 of CM040427.1, read as the reverse complement.
TTGTTAAGAAGGACTTAACCCCCAAGCCACCGACGCAAGTGGGTTTACACATTTTCCACCCGGCTTAACCAATGAATTTGATTTCTACGGCGACCCAAAGGAATTTGTTCGAGGATACCTTAGCAATACGAGTGGCCTTCTTCATATGCAACATCTACAAAATATAATTTAGGAAGGAATTAAGAATACTTTTCACCAAGGTAATTCTCCCGCCATTGGATAAAAAGAAGAAGTCTAGCAATTGATTTGAGATAAGCTTTTGTCCTACACTTCAGCAAATTGTGTTTGTTTTACCACAACAGAGTAATTGAACTCCCAATTAGTTGAAGAGCTGGTCTGCAAAGCCCGGTTGCTCTTTAATCTAGTGCTTAATATTAATAAAGCTGTGAGTGAAGGTGGCATTTCCTTTTATTCGATTTGCATACCGGAAGTTAGATTGATCCATGTGTGAGTGGAATAGAGCTTTAACGTAGGCTCCAAGCAAGCACAGTGATAATGATATCGTCGGCATAGGCTAGGTGAGTAATGATTAAATTGGATCTATGATTGTAAGCCAAATGGGGGTGGTGGTATCCCAAAGTATTAGTTAAAGGACAATAATCAAGAGAGCAAGTTAAAAATGTAAGGAGAAAGTGTGTCACCTTGTTTGATACCTCTGAGAAGCCTGGAAGAATGCCCAGGGGTCCCGTTGAATTCTCATCTTGAATGAAATATTGAGAGAATCCCTAGCTTTCGGCACCTCCCGAATGAAGTCCCATTCGATAAGTATCATAAGCCTTTTCGAATCCAATTTGAAAATAATATTATTACCCCTGTTTCTGTGAATGATAGAAGTTCTTTCAGGAAATCAGAATGTTATCACCGTATACCTGCCCTTAAAAAGGCCACCTGATTCTCGCCTAATAAGAGAGGAGATGAGGGTTGAAGCACGGCCACCATAACTTTCTTTGATAATTTTGGATATGGCTGTAGTAAGGCTAATGGGTCTGTAATCTTCCCAAGTAGCCCTGGAATTTGATTTGGGGATAAGAGCGTAGTGGAAGCAGTGAAATACGTGGGGGATCTTTGCCATTCAGAAAAAACTGTGGCCACTGCGGACATGGGCCAGTATGCGAGATTTCTTATAGAATTCGATTAGTGCTGTCCCTTCAGTGCAACCAGCCTTGTTGCCCCCCGATGGAATCTAAATCCTCTTGATTCCTTCAGTGAGAGAATGTGATCTGAGTCCCGACCAGAAGTTTGGTGCACATGCTCATCAAAATAACTCTTTTACGAATTTGGATATACCTGGTTTGGTGCCCTTGGAATACGGTCTTGGAAGTACTTAATTCCTTCCTTAAGAAATCTCCTCAGACTTGAACACCTTAACTCCACTGGCATTTTTAATAGATATGATCATGTTGCATTTCCTTCTATAATTAATGCAAGCATGAAAATGTAGGATTTCTATCTGGCATCAATGAATTTAGTACCAGCTAATTTCTGCTTGAGAATGTTTCATAATAACAGGTATTAGAAAGCAAATCTTCATTGGCATTCTAAGGGCAAAGTCTGTTCTGAAATCAACCACTTTCAGAAACTGCTCCTCTTTAATTTTAGTATTCTGCTCAGCTTTATTAACTTTATCGATAAATTACCAAAACATTCCCAATTCCAACTCTTGAGATGATAACTTGACTTCTTTTGAAGATTCAAAGATTGAGCCAACGAGATCAAGGTGGAGGGACAATGTATGACCTTGGAAATGCTGATTGCAGAAATCCAAGTGTAAAAGCCACATATTCTGAAACTTGAAGGATGAGACCTTGGGGGGGCAGAGAGTTGGCTATGTGGAATCGACAAGATGCAGCCAGTTAGATCCGGACGCAGCGGATGAGAGACGATGGTAGCATGGAGATAAGTTTGCGATCGACCATTGTTGGTAAGAAACTGTCAAGCCCTTTCCCAGAGTAGACCCCTTCTTCATGTGAACATAGGACAGAATCCGGAGTCGAATAAATTGGCATCTTGTATAGCATCAGAAAAATTCTTGCGGTTTGGCAAGAGGGTGCCCTCCTCTTTTTCGAAGAGACAATGACCGGTTAAATCCCCCCCACAATCCATGAGGAAGAGGATTATCACAAGCAGCCATTTGACTCCACAGTTAGTTTTGTAAAATGGTTGAACAACTAGCATAGATAAAAGTAGCAAATCCAGTTTTCTCATCGATGGAAAAATGTAAATGAAAAAATTGAGGTCATGTTATCGAATCTCTTGTATTTGTTCTTTCCTCATCGGCGACCAAATTTTATTATTGGAATTGTAATGAACATGAAATTGAGAGAATTTGATAGAGATTTTCTAAAAGTCTTTAGAAACTAGAGCTCCAAAGAGCAATACACCAAATATTATATTTTCTCACCAAGAACTTCAATCTGTGAAAGAGAGGCGGGGGTGAGCTATCCCTCACATTCCAGCAGAAATTAATCATTAGAATGGGCTAGCCCTTTCCCTAGTCTTAGGAGGAAACTGGTTTAAAGTATCTGAAAAAGGTCCCATTAGAAGTTGCTGATCATCCGCTAAGATTCTTTAGTTGAGGAAAATCCTCTCTTTTTCTTTTAGACGTTTGTATATTCCAACCATCTGCATTTCTTTCTTGAAATTTGAGTCCGGAGCAACCAACCCGGGGAGAATTCACTGAGGAGTCATTGACAGCAGCTACCATCACACTAGAATCAAAGCAGCTGGTTAGGTGGTATGGGAATACGAAATCTCTCACTTATATATATATATATATATATATATATATATTTATATATTCTTTTTCTTTTCTTTTACCGGATTGATTTTTAATCTTTTTTTTTCTTTTCTTTTTCAAGTAGAGATCACTATTTTTTTAGTTAGCCTGTTAATAATTTTGAACTTATTTTCCTCTTCCTAATTGAAACAGAAACATTTACTTTGTATATGTATTTCAAAGTTTTTACTTCATTGAGTTTCGATCTTTTCTTTCTCCAACTAAATACCTAAGAATTTTATATTTGAAAATATAGTTTTTCCTTACTTTAAATAGTCAACTATATTATATTCTCTTATACTAAATATCTTAATCTACAAAATTAGTTAATCATTAAAAGTATTTCTTTTAACTTTCTATAATAATTAAATAAAGTAAGATTTCTAAATTCTTTTGAATTAAAATTACCACGGAAAATCATTCTATAATAATTTTGAAAATATAAATTGAGAACAATTTAATAATTAAATTTGTATTTTTCCCTCCCCAAACTTAATTTTTTCTATCTACATAGGGAGTGAAAAACAAACTATAAATTTAAATCATACCTTTGTGCTTTAGGTATTTCTTCTTTTTGAAGTTACGGAGTTCTATACATTGCTTAATTAACCTGTCTTGTTAATAACTTTCTACACATAATATTAAAAGAAATAGCTGGGTAAAGAAGTTTTTGAAATAAATACAAAATACTATCACAACATATTGTCTAATACTTTGTACACAGTGTGGCTATTTCGGTTTAAGGTCACAATAACAATCTGAAATATTAAAATTTACAAACTATATAACTTAACTTATGCAACCATTTTAAAAATGTCTTACATAACATAACAAACCAAGTTCACAAACTAAACATCAATATTAAATTTAAGAAAACAAACAAACAATCACATAACATAAATATCTAATCAGAGAATCTAATCACCGATATTAAAATCCCGAAGCAAAATCTTCATCTCCTTGTTCCGCAGAGTGGAGTAGGTTAGTAATAGTATGAGGGCACTCGGGAAATAAAACATCAAGCTCTCCTCTCCTGTAGCGATTCTGACATCATAATAAGCTATCTCGAACTCACAGATATCTGCCAGATACTCAACATCATAATTGTGCCGTCGCTCTAATCCTCCAATTCTCTGATCAATATGCTCTAATTTTTCCTCGATCTTTTCAAAACTCTTCGCTGCGGGGTCATTTCATTCATCAAATCATGAAGAGTAGGGAGAACTATAAGTAGGAGGATCATAGCGAGTGGAGGAATATCCCTACTAGTTGAAGGTACGTAACTCCTAGTTCCAGGATCTCCATCCTTCATGGGATTCATAATTCTTTATATTAGCACAGGTAATGGGTTTCATAGGCTCCACCATTCTTCTTCATCTCTTGCCTCTGCAGGATAATTGACGGAGTGCATAAATTAGACCGGGATGCCCTAGTCCTCCTCCACTCTCACTTCTTGAAGTGGCTAATACATTCTTGTAAATAATAATTCCCACATTAATGCTTTTTTAGTTTTCTGAATACTGAAATTCAGAACTGCTCTTATCTCTTGTTACTTCACTACGGTGATGGGTAGGTAACGGTAGAACAAATAAAATAGTGCCAAGCTTTAGATATTGCATTCGGCGTAGAAGAGTTTACCCGTTCACGGTTGCCTTGATTTTCAAACCCCTTTCCATCGAGTGAAGGATTGATTACTTCTTCCAGCGGTCCTTCCGTTGTTCCAAAAGTATCATGCTCGTCGGTGTGTAGGTCGCGTGCGCCGTAGAAAAGAATTGATTCTTGCGGCCATTGAAATCGACTAAAAATCCTCTAACCTTTATTGATGCATCTTCTATTTCGATTAGGTTGGCATAAAATTCCTTCAACTACACTTCCCACTTCTTGACTCTGTTGTTGTATAACGATTTTCCCATCTCCTCTCTTTTATGGTTTTGTTCACTTCTCCCTCCACGGATTCTTAAATACTCGATCTTGCTTATTGCACTTCCTTGCTTAAGATGTTATGGAAGTATCTTGATTGCGCTTGAGCACTTATAAATCGTGTTTCGTCATAATCCATTCGCCTCTTTTGTCGCGGAGCCATTTTTTTAGATCTATCGAATTTACGAAAATCTCGACTAATCTCTAAAATCTGCTAAAATGGCCTTCTAAAGATTACTAAAATCACTCTAAATCAATTTCCATGAACTTCTTCCAAATTTTTTCTCCATTTAAATTTTTCAAAATTCCTCGATATGGAAAAATGTCGTAAAAATACAAAAAATTATATAGGAGAGAGGCTCTTACCGAGGAAGACGAAATGCAGTGTCAAAATGTGTTGAAATTGCTCCGAATCTACGATCTATCAAGCACAAGTCGGTTTTTTCAAAGTTTTGAGGAAGGGGATGATGAATGACGGTTGACGGTCAAAATATAGTGTTTTTTTTTTTTTTTTTTTTTTTTTTTTTTTTTTTTTTTTTTTTTTTTTTTTTTTTTTTTTTTTTTTTTTTTTTTTTTTTTTTTTTTTTTTTTTTTGAGGAATCTCGCTGTCGGCGAGTTAATTAATTATATGGGTCTAAAGTTTGCGGAAAATCTAAACGTCGGTGGGATCGATCTCGTATAGAGTGAGGATTTTCAAATTTTGATATTTTTAAGATTTATAATATTTTCAATTCATTTTAAGCCTTATTTTATATCCGGTCACTTTAGAATATACTTTATCATGATTAGATACTATTTTAACACATAAATTTACACAACACAAACATTATAACTTATATATATGAAATCCGAGTGATTACAAATTTCACACTTTACATTATTAACAAATTGCTTTAAAAATCTTAACACACACACAATTCAGCATCACAATTCACACTACGATATAAAGCATTTGAAACTAAACAAACAACACACAATCATATATAAATTGCGAGATTAACTATATAAAGTACGAATAAAAACTAAATTCAAGCAATCACACACAAATAAGTACGAATGAATATCTTCTACTCATCAAGATCTGAACTTAATTCTTCTCTGATATTTTCGATAAAACGTAAATGCGAACAAAGTATAGAAAGGCCTGAAGAATTCCTTCGATGCAGAATCTTCTTCGATCAATCCCATTCCTTCGAAAAGTCGTATAAAACTAAAACGGATATCTTTGAATGATCAAAATGCTCTTTCAATCTCCGATCAATGTGATCAAATAATCAGAATATGTCAATGAAATTCATCACATTTTTTATTTCATTTACATTCATTTAAGTTTCCGTAAGATCATATTCGTTCTATCGATCGAAGTCTTGATTGAAGGATTGTTATGAGATGCTTGAGTCATCAATAATGGGCTGTCTCATTATCGTTATCCAAGTAGAAACATATCAGTCGGATTTATTAGTTTTCAACGCAATAATAATTTTTCCCAAGCTTCTTAAGAAACTTGGTATTAATACATAATGCAAAATTGTTGAAGGATATCCGAGCCACGTGGAATAGATCCTTGCACAATTAGGCGTAAAATGAGACTTCACAATAATAGTTCCAACGTCGTGGTAATCCGGTTTTGAATACAATAATTCAAAATCGCACATTCCTTAAGAGACTTTATTTACCCTCATAGTGGTTAATAATTTAGAAATAAAAATTACGATTAAGAAGTGATACGAAAAAAAACTAACGTGCCGTCTTCTCGCATTTCCCAATCTTATTTCATCGAGTTAAATATCGATAAATCTCATTCATATTGTATCTTGTAGGGACGAAATTTGAATAGTGGCAAAGGTGTATTCTCAATTGAATACAACTCATTAATTCTTGAAGGAGTGAAAGTTACCCATCCGCCTTGTACAAATACGCTTCCATTGTTGATTCCATGAAGATTGGAGTAGAATTCTTTGACTACGAGGATAACTACCGCAGAGATTGTATAGCATAATACCTCCCAACGTCGTTGAAAAATCATCTCCTCAATAGATGTTGTTGAATTCTCCGCTTCTTATTAACGAATCCTCTTTCTTTAATCAATCACTTTTTCGTCGCAACCTTGTTGAATATAAACATGCCTCATAAGCGAACTTTATCCTATTGAACACTTGAGATTTCATGATTTCAAGTGGATTGGATGCCATAATTTCTTGTTTTATTGGAGTTTCTATTCGTTTCTAAGAAGTAGAAATTGAAGATTTCGAGTTCTAGGCATCTTATATAGAGAAAAACACTTAGAATCGCCATAAGCGCAAAATAACTCCCTAAAATCACTCTTGTAACGATCTCGCCGTCGGCGGTAAAGATATCTCCGTCGGTGGGATATTTATAATTTTAAACTAAATTAAGGCGCGCCGATCTCGCCGTCGGCGGCGTCGATCTCGCCGTCGGTAGTAAGAGTAAATTGTCCAGTTTCGCTTTTGTTCCCAAAATTTTTAATTTCTTTTGTTACTCTTAACATTGTGATGATTATAAAGATAAATATGAGTAGTAGAATTCATTTATACTATAATTATCAATAAATCAAGTAAATAAACTATAATTTAAGACAACTATGGGTTGCCTCCCATAAAGCGCTTGGTTTAATGTCGTTAGCCCGACTTATTCTTGTTGTTAATCAGGTTGACTAAACATTAAAACCTCTTCAAAATTGGGTCTTCTTCCTTCAAAATATGGTTTTAATCTTTGTCCATTTACTTTAAATTTGTGTCCAGTCTTTGGATCTTCAATTTCTATAGTTCCGTAAGTAAATATTTGAGTTATAGTGAAAGGTCCTAACCATCGAGATTTCAATTTTCCAGGAAATAATTTTAATCTTGTATTATAGAGCAAAACTTCTTGTCCTGGCTTAAAATTTTTCTGTTTAATCTTTCGATCATGCCATAATTTCATTTTCTCTTTATAGATTCTATCGTTATTGTAAGATTCATTTCGTAATTCTTCTAATTCATTCATTTGTAATAATCTCTTCTTACCAGCTTCTCTTAAATTATAATTAAATTCTTTAATCGCCCAATATGCTTTGTGCTCTAATTCAACTGGTAAGTGACAAGTTTTTCCATAAATAAGCCTGTAGGGAGTCATTCCAATCGGAGTTTTATAAGCAGTCTTGTATGCCAATAATGTAGTGTCTAGTCTTGTAGACCAATCTAATCGATTAGGGTTTACAGTCTTTTCTAAAATTTGTTTAATTTCTCGATTAGAAACTTGACTAATACACTTGGTTTGTGGATGATAAACAGTTGAAATTTTATGAATAATATTGAATTTTTCTACTATTTTGTGAATATATTTGTTCCTAAAATGGGGTCCTCCGTCAGTGATCATCACTCTCGGCATTCCGTATCTTGTAAAAATATTTTTCTTTAAAAATCTTGAAACACTCTTAGCATCACATCGAGGTAAGGTTTGTGCTTCAATCCATTTAGAAACATAATCAACAACAACTAATATATATGAGTTTCTAAATGAAGGTATAAATGGTCCCATGAAATCTAATCCCCAAACATCAAAATTTTCAACTTCTAATATAAAATTTAAAGGCATTTCATTTCTTCTAGATATATTACCTACTCGTTGGCATTTATCACAAGTTTTGATATATCTATAAACATCTCTAAAAAGAGTAGGCCAATAAAATCTGGATTGTAAAATTTTATAAGCATTTTTATCTATTCCAAAATGTCCTCCAAATTCAGAATCGTGACATTTTTAAATGATTTGTTCAGTTTCTTCATAAGGCATACATCTTCTAATTATTGAATCCTTACATTGCTTATATAAATTTGGTTTATCCCAAAAATATGTTTTAGCATCATGAATGAATTTTTTCTGTTGTTGCAGAGTTAGCATGGGTGGTAAAATATAACTTACAATATAATTTACTATATCAGCATACCAAGATATTTTCCATTCATTTATAATATAAAGTTGTTCGTCAGGAAAATGGTCTGTAATTTCATTATCAGTGTGAAATAGTTCATTATATTCTAGTCTTGATAAATGATCTGCAATTTGATTATCAATTCCTTTTTATTAATGATTTCAAAATCAAATTCTTGCATCGATAATATCCATCTGATTAATCTTGGTTTGGTATCCTTCTTTTGTATTAAATATTTAATAGCAGAGTGATTAGTATGCACAATACATTTAGTTCCAATTAGGTAAGATCTAAATTTATCAAAAGCATAAACAATTGCTAATAGTTCTCTTTCTGTAACTGTGTAGTTGATTTCAGCATTATTGAGAGTTTTACTAGCATAGTATATGACTTTAAAAATTTTATCATATATTTGTCCAAGAATAGTTCCTATAGCGTAATCACTAGCATCACACATAAGTTCAAATGGTTTCTCCCAATTAGGGGAAACTATTATAGGTGCTGTGATTAATTTATCTTTTATTAATTCAAAAGCATTTAAGCATTACATTGTGAATTCAAATTTCTTGTCCTTTTTTAAAAGTTAGCATAGAGGTTTAGTAATTTTTGAAAAATCGTTTATGTAGCGTATGTAAAAACTGGCATGTCCAAGAAAACTTCTTACCCATCTCACTGTAGTAGGAGGTGGTAATTTAGCTATAACTTGAATTTTTGTAGGATCTACTTCCATGCCATTTTCTGAAATTTTATGTCCTAATACAATTCCTCCTGCAACCATAAATTGACATTTCTCCCAATTTAGAACTAAGTTAGTTTTCTCGCATACTTCTAAGACTTTTTCAAGGTGACTCAAGCATACGTTAAATGATGTTCCAAATATAGAGAAATCATCCATAAATACTTCCATTCCATCATCAATTAATTTGCTAAATATAGACATCATACATTTCTAGAATATTGCAGGTGCATTACATAATCCAAAAGGTATTCTTCGAGAAGCGAATGTTTCATAAGGACCGGTAAATGTAGTTTTCTCTTGATCCTCAGGAGCAATAGGAATTTGATGATAACCGGTATATCCATCTAAAAAACAAAAATATTTATATCTGGCTAGTCTATCCAACCTTTGGTCTAGAAATAGTAAAGGGAAGTGATCTTTTCTGGTGGCTGCATTTAATTTTCTATAGTCAATACATATACGTCATCCAGTAACTTGTCTTATAGGTATTAAATCATTATTTTCATTAGCTTCAACAGTCACTCCTCCTTTCTTAGGAACACAGTGAATTGGGCTTACCACAACACTGTCAGAAATAGGGTATATAATATCATTATCTAACCGTTTTAATATTTCTTTCATGATTATCTCTTTAATAATCGGATTTAATCTCCTTTGGGGATCTACTTTTGGTTTGTGTTCGTTATCTAAAATAATTCTATGCATACAGATTGAAAGACTAATTCCTTTAATATCTGCTAAAGTCCAGCCAAAAGTTTTCTTATATTTTTTTTAATCTGTCCAAAAGTTTTTGCTCTTTTGATTCATTTAATTCTGCTGATATAATAACTGATAAAGTTGAAGAGTTACCTAAATAATTGATTATTCTGTACCATTTGGATAATTGCAGGTTTAAGCTCGAATGAGTTAGCCGCTACATCAGGATTTTGGTTAGTTAAGTGAATTTCATCTAATGTAGGGTTAGCGTAATCTTTCAAAGGTCTTGGTTTATATTTTCAATTTCTAGATTATTTGCCATTTGATTTAATTTTATGATTTCTCTTTTCTATTTTCTAATTCTTTTAATAGTGCGCTCTAATTCTGAATCGTAAGGTATTAAACTTTCGGTTCCAAATTTACGCATACACCACTAAAATAATAATAAAATAGTCCGTTACTCTAGTAATTATCTTTAATAATTATTTTAGTGATTACCTTAATAATTACTTTGCTTCCCTGACAACGTCGCCAAAAACTTGACCTCCGGCTGCAAATATAAGAATTCAGCCTAGGGGGAGAGTAGGGTAAAAATAGAAGGATGTATATAATTGTTAAGCTTAATAAAGTTATCAATGTTTTTCAAAGTAAGTAGCAATTGTACTCTCTCCCCTTTAATGAACGCAAGTATACGTATCGCTCAAGTAATAAAGGTCTCTATTGGAGTCCTAGATATCGATCCCACAGGGAAGTTAGAGATTTACAGACTAATTTTTAGTAAAGTCGATTACTAATCTAATTTATTATAGTATACGAAAAATGAAGAATGTTTAAACTAATACTTAAAAGACAGAATATACAAGTCAATTTAGAAAAGTATCTTTCTCCTTGTTAAGAGGATTGAATGAATGAATAATTAAATGAGTTTAGAATTTTATTGTGCCAAATAGGAGCATTCCTATTCTTTACCCTTTGGTCCAGGTGCAAAGAACATTGACTAATGCTTATATTTGGTTACTGAATCTATGGCTAGGCTAGGAGGATACTGGCTGCCACTTCAGAGCTCCCACGTTCCCCTCACCTGAGGGCTAACATCTACACTTCAGCTCCCAAACAATAGTACCGAATTGAAGATTTTAGTCCGTCACACTAAAATATTAAATTCTTCGCCCGATAATTAATATTTCCCTATTTATTTGCACCCTCCTTTCAAGGCTTTTAAATTCCCTGAATCTTGGATGTAATCTTTACTATAGTTGATAATTCAACATATGTTAACAATTATTAAGCACAACTCTTTTAATTCTTCATTTCTCAAAGCCTAAACAATAAGGAGAAAGACAAAGGAAACTACTCAGAATGCATGTGAATAATAACACAGATGTTGGATTTCATTTAAAGTTATAAAACAATAAACAAATATACTTATCTCAGTTCTTCTCCTCAAGCAAATTCTTCAAGTTCATCTGACTCTTCCTTGTTGTACACCACACTTTTAACTCACTAAGACACTAAACACTAACTCTTACTATAAAAGAAAACACTAATTTTGACACCAACTGACACACCATAACACACAAAAATCGTCTATATTTATAGAAGGAGTCATATTTCCAACAGTTGCTTAAGCACCTCTTCAAAATGCATTCAGATTCATTGAATTTGGCTTGAATCAACTGTCTCACCGTCAGCGGGCTCGATCTCGTCGTCGGCGGGCTTCTAGAAGCAAGGCAAACCGTTCAGGCTCGCTGTCGGCGGGCTGGATCTCGCCGTCGGCGGGCTCGATCTCGCCGTCGGCGGGCTCTATTATAATATATTAAAAACTTTCAGGAAAATCTCGCCGTCGACGGCTTAAACCGTTGGTGGTACAGTTCAATTTTCATCAATTTTTGTCATTTTTGCTCTAGATTTGCGCCTTTTTGCTCTTTTTGCTCTCAACACCTATAAATCTTCATTCCTGCAATAAAACACAGAAAATATCTTTCTTTAAAGTGTAATTTCATATGAAATTGGTATAAATTTCGCAACAAATTTTCTTGTGGTCAATGTGCATGTTTGCCATTGCATTTTTTGGTGTACAGATCATTTGCATGTTTGTATGCTTCTGCATTTTATTGTGTGTTTGTGTGCATGTGCATGTTAGTCTGCTTACATGTTGCACCATATATTGTGTGTGTTTGTTTGCATGAGCACTATCACTTGTTTGTGTTGCACTTTTGCTCGAGCCCTGTCGCCAAGGTATGCCCATCTTCTGGTCACTTTCTCCTCGGCATACCCATTTGTTTGGGCCACTGCCGTCACGGTATGCCCTCCTCTAGGTCATTGCCTCCTCGACATACACATTTGTTCGGGCCGCTACCACCACAGCATGCCCATCTCTGGGTCACTGCCTCCTCGACATACCCATTTGTTTGGGCCATTGTCTTCACGACATACACACCTCCAGGTCACTACCTCCTCGACATACCCATCACTTAGGTCGCTTTCTCCATGGCATGCCTCACCTTTTGAGTCTTTTCTTATTTGCATGTGTGCTTGGTGAGTCCCTCTCGAGTAAGGTATAAATACTCTTCATAGGTATCATTTTACTCGATGCAAAATTATTTATAGTCGGTTTCTGCTAGTTGCATGGCATTCTGAATCCCCGAGTAGGTGTAATTCCTCTTCATTTGTAGCCTGCTTTTACCTGCACGTTTCGTTTGTGTGTGTTATGTTGCATGTGGCATCCTTGCATTTTTCTTGATGTGTGCTTCACCCTATTGGGCGCCCTTTATGTTTGTTTCCTACCTCGGTCGAACAATCACAATGTGAGCTTTTGTATAATTGTATGCTTGCCAATTCATCTTGATGGTGTTCCTACTCATTAGAAGAGTGACCCCGTGTCGATTGGGATGCCTTAACGAGCATTGCTTGTTGGGTTGACCTTAGTAAGCAATGTGAGTTAAGTCATCGGGATTGACACGAGTATTATTGTGCTAAGGATACAAAAATCTAACTTGTGTCACCCCTCTTCATGACGCCCTTTAGATCCTTTGGATCTTTAGGACGGAGCCGGCGTGTCAACCCTGTCAAAGTCATACGGTAGCCTGAGACTTACTCTCTATACTTAAGCACTAGGCTATGACACTTTTTGTTAGATAGTATGCTAAGCTATGATTTAGGATGATAGGTAGTCTTTTTGATGCGTGGTTGTTGTTCTTTGTTGGATTGGTTTTCCTAGCCAGGTATCCTTCTTTTGCATTGTGCCTGTGGTCTGACTGCATGCTTCATATGCTCGGTAGTATATTAGGACGCTTTTTCTTCTGGGAGACATGCCTATTTATATACTCACTCATACAGGTACTGCTAAAGAGGGATCCTGTAATGATTTCTGACTTTTTCTTGCAGGTGTTATTTAGCTCCCTCACTTATAAGACACGGTTCGTTACACATTTTATGCATGTGAGCTTTCCTGCTAACATCTATATTCATGCAGGATTTGAGTCTTTTCTTTTCCTATGTACTTTTAAAGTCTTGTATTTCATATTAATGTATAGAATTAGGAAAGGACATGTATATGCGGAGTCTGACTGCCCTTTTCTTTTCTGGGAAGCCTTTTATTATTTTATTTAGCTTGTTTTACTTTCTGTTACATGTCTGTATGCCTGCATGTCTACATATTTTTCTTGTTTCTTTCCATGATTTGAGATTTTGCAAAGCAACTTAGGCTCTTTAAGGACCCTTAAATCCTATTTTTTTGTACATAAAAATCCTAATAAAACATTCAAGATAATTAAAATTTAAGATTAAATTATTCAAGTTTTAAAAATATGCACTTTTATTTCGTACATGGCCTTCGAAGACGGATTTTAAATATTTTTCATAGTATGGATAGCACCCAAGTCATACTAATATGGATAATAATTAAGGACCGCTCTGAATAACTCGCATTCATATTGCATGTCTAGAGGAGAAGTCCTCGTTCTTTTCCAACCTGATTGGCCAGCATATCCGTATAGGTGGTTGTCCAGTGCCCCTAGGGTGTTCGAAGGCTCCAGGACCCAGACGGGGTGTAAGTCATTTTTGTTTGGAGTGTTTCAAGCTTTGTAGGTGAACCTCCCTTTCCCTTCTTTACTGATGCATCCTTGCCACTTAAGCAAGTGTAAGACCTACTTCTTGGAGCTCCAGCTTATAGTCATAGGATAGATTTTTTTTCCTCTGACCTTAGGGGGCTACCGAGTTTTCTCATGGACGACACAATTCATGGATTGCTGACCGGGGATCTCATGACGTGTTGGGTCGACTAACTTCAAGACCGAGTAGACTTAGAGTAATACTGGCTTGGGATGACGAGTTTGTGGTAACCCGACATGGATACCTTTACCCCTTTAGAATTACTTCTCCTTTTCTTTGACTACCCCTATTGAGCCCTTTTGCTCATTGACTTCGTTAAGATCATTTTGAGAGCCCGATGCCGATGAGCAGCTGGCCATTTGGGATGCGACGATTTGTCATCTGCCCTTATGGCTCGGATGTATTTTGATGTGTTAGAATACCCCCGTCGAGATGATTTAGGTTATTCTGCGTGCTCCGTATGCCAATGAGCCGATACCTCATTTGGGATGTGAGAGACTCACTCTCTGCCTGATGGCTTAGTGAGAGCTTTGAAGCATCATAGCATTCCCACACGGAATAACCTTCCTTTGATGACGTATTGTCCCGGTTCATAATAATATATAGAATTTTTTTTTTTATCGAGAGTATTCTTGGGTATCTCCTAAAATGTAATTAACCAGTAGGAATACATTCCTCTGGGACTGTTCTTGACCTCATAACATATACATACACCTGACTATCTCATTATGGGTAGTCTACATAGATACTTCTTTAGCGGATTTTAGTTCAAGGTGCCTCCGCCCGATCTAGTTTGGGCGGATATGCTTGAACTATCCTTGCGAGGTTCGTCGCACGTTGACTCTCCAATTTTTTTCTTTTCTCTTATTTTTCATTTTTGTCTTATGTCTCTTCTTATTCGGTTTCTCTCCTCTTCGAATCACTTATTTGATTAGGGAGGGAGATTTATTCGAATAAGGGAAGTATACGACGATCGACAAATAGACGACTCCGTTTAAAATTAAAAAGAGAAAAAGATTGGCGAAAACAATAAATACCAAAAATATCATATAATGCCTCTATTAAAGCAGATGCAATCATTTACTATATATATATATATATATATATATATATATATATATATATATATATATATATATATCAAAATGTCATAACTTTTCTAATAATTTAAATAAGTATGTTACTGCAGATGCAGTCATGTGGCAACGAACGTGTCGGCCTGTTTTTAGAAGTTTTATTTGTTTTTGGTAATTGAAATTTTTAATGATCGAGTATTGTCTGAAGCCAAAGGTTTCTTTTTAATATTTTAGCTTTTGTCATTTTTAACTGGCTTTAGTGATATTGCATCGGTAATTCGTTGAATTCTATGATCCTTTCTTAAATCATTATTTTAAATTTTATATATTTTTAAACAAATAAATCTAAAAAAAAATTAAATCAGTATGCCATATGTCGCACAGTGGACATTTTTTTGGGGGAAAAATTTGATAATGAAGTTTTTTTAAGTCTTTTGTTGTATGTCGGATTATTTATGATAATAGAGTGATAATTTTACATCATAGCTTTGCACGAAGAGCTAACACACATACAAATAAAAATAAATAAATAATAAGAAAAAGAAACCGCAATTTGTTTTGGGTAGAAAATTCCTGAAAAGGGAAAAACCACAAGGATTAGTTCAGTCAAAGTAAACAGATCTACTCTTCTCCTAATTTAGAGATGAAACTCTAAGAAGATCAGAGGCAGAGAGACTGACACGACGCCGGACAGAGATACCATATTTGAAGAACCTTGTTGCGGAAGCAACCCCGGAGGATGTCCCGACAGAGACAATCCCTGAGGAGCCATGGTATGCAGGAGAACGTGACGGGATTGAGCCATACATCCCGCAGTACGTTACTAGGCCTCATCATTTGCAGATCATTCCAGAATATGAACTGGAAAGAATGTAAAATGTTGAGAAGAAGACTTTCGAATACTTTGAAAGGATTAGAGGCAAGAGAATCAACATTTTGGAAGGCCTCGAGTTACACACAAGTGTATTCTCAGAGTATGAGCAACATCAGATTGTGGATTGCATCTTAGAACTTCACGAGATGGGTCGAGCAGGCCGTCTGAGGGAAAAGACTTATTCGGAATCCCGGAGATGGATGACAGGGAAAGGAAGAGTCACTATACAATGCGGATGTTGCTATAACTTCGCAGAGGACAGGAAAGAAAATCCACCAGGGATACTCCGTCACAGTGAGGTGGATCCAATGTCGAGGATAATTAAAAGAATGGTGAAAAGAATGATAACGTGGAGGGTGCGCGATGGGCCGCATACCCGACGGATTGTATCATCGACATTTATCGGAAGGGCGTCGCATACCTCCACACATAGACCACCATGACTTTGTCGGACCTTTCGCAAAGTTTCTTTTGTCAACAAATGCAATGTCATGTTCGGATGCGACCTCCGGATAGCGAGCCCGGGTAAGTTCCCGGGGCCGGTGGAGATACCACTTCCGGTAGGTTCCGTCATGATATTACAAGGAAATGGAGCGAGACATCGCAAAACATTATATACCGGGAGTGCCGGTGGAGCGGATCTCCGTCACTTTTAGAAGGATGGACGACGAAAGGTGCCTTACCACTTCCGGCCGGATCCGAGTGGAGAGTCTCCGGCCCTACGAGCTGTGAGTTACACGGGAAATAGCACACCTCCAACGCACATCCATGCGGCATTCCTGCCAAGGGTGACTTGGAAGGTGATGTTATTACCCTTGTTTCTTACTATTCAGACTTGGATTTTTGACAGACGCTTTTGGATACATCAACAAGAAGTTCACACAGTCCGTTTTGGATTTACATGGATTGTATGAGACATGAAATTTCTGAGGAAAATGTCATCATGACTAGATCAAGTTGTATGATGTACTTTCAGCAAGTTGAAATGAAAATGACTACGTCATATTTTGCCTTCACCTCTTTTTGTGCAAATTGACTGGGAAACGCCATTAGAGTTAAATGAACTTTGAACGAAGAACAGAAGAGAAAAAAAAACAATAAATGAGAACTTTTCCTAAAAATATAAAGAGTAAAATGAACTTCAAATTTACACGAACACTAAACAAACAACAAATAATAAAAAAAAATCAGATCGTTAAAGGACAAACAAAACAAATCTAAATCTCAAATTGAATTCTAGTCTAAATCCATCTTTTCAAATCCTCCAATTCTTCTTCAAATCAAGATCTACTTCAGACCTCCTTTGAAACCTTCTCTCGGGATTCATACAGCCAAAAAATAAAACTTTGATTGATTCTCATGGGATGTGGAACACTTTCATATCTCATTTCAATCTACCGCTAAATCCAAATCTCCACAGTACATTTCAATTCAAAATTTCTGAGACTGGTACCTACATTCCAGTTTTCATTTCGAGATCGATACCTACATTTCAACTCTCATTCGAATTGATACCTACATTTCAATTTAAAATTTCCGAGATCGGTACCTACATTCCAGTTCTCATTTCGAGATACGATACCTACATTTCGATTCTCATCCGAATTGATACCTACATTTCAATTCAAAATTTACGAGACTAGTACCTACATTCCGGTGCTCATTTCGTGATCGATACCTACATTTCGATTCTCATTCAAATTGATACCTACATTTCGATTCAAAATTTCGAGATCAGTACCTACATTCCAGTTCTCATTTCGAGATCGATACCTACATTTCGATTCTCATTCGAATTGATACCTACATTTCAATTCAAAATCTCTGAGACAGGTACCTACATTCCAATTCTCATTTCGAGATCGATACCTACATTTCGATTCTCATTCGAATTGATACCTACATTTCAATTCAAAATTTCCGAGACTGGTACCTACATTCCAGTGCTCATTTCGAGATCGATACCTACATTCCGATTCTCATTCGAATTGATACCTACATTTCAATTCAAAATTTTCGACACTGGTACCTACATTCTAGTTCTCATTTCGAGATCGATACCTACATTTCGATTCTCATTCGAATTGATACCTACATTTTAATTCAAAATCTCTGAAACTGGTACCTACATTCCAGTTCTCATTTCGAGATCGATACCTACATTTCAATTCTCATTCGAATTGATACTTACATTTCAATTCAAAATTTTTGAGACTGGTACCTACATTCCAGTTCTCATTTCGAGATCAATACCTACATTTTGATTCTCATATGAATTGATACCTACATTTCAATTCAAAATTTCTGAGACTGGTGTTGACCTCATTTTTGATGAGGTCTTCTCTTCCCTCTTTAGTGTTTAGGATCTAGCCTTAGGCTTTTCCTTTGACTATCTTAGAGGACTAGAATTGGGACCCATCCCTTAGAAATTTGAATCACTTCTTGTCTCTCTGCAAACCCCACAAGCTTGATTGTAGACCCCTAATCACCTAGAGGGTTGAGATCAAATGTGGAGGTTTAAAGGATGAGTTCCCTATAGGACTCTTTTGCCTTGGGACTACCACAGGTGGCCTGGTGCAGTGAGGGTTGACTTACACACTCACTACACTCATACTCTATACTCTCACACACACAATCCAAATCCTAAAACCACACCCATACCCAACTTGACTCATTGACTCATGTAGGTAATTCATATGGATGGACCTTAACCCCTAAGCCCCTGGCTAAGAGGGTTAGGAACAACATAGTGAATGCCTCAAATGAGTCCTCTCATGGCTCATATAGGCTTAACATGGCTTCATGGCTCAATCAAAGTGATTCCATTTCACTCATATTTGATCAATCTTCATTCTTCTAAAATTTCAATTTTTGACCCCGGGAACCCTACACCTATCAAACCTATCAAAAGCCCTTAAAATTGCCCAAATCCTCCAAAATTTCTAAATCACCCAAAATTCTGTAAAATTAACCTTGAATATTTCCTCACCAATCAAATTGATCATCCATAGCCAAAAATACCAAAAATTCCAAAAATACCCTCCAAATACCCAAAATGCCCCTCTTAGCCAAAAAATCCAAAAATTCATAAAATTCCCAGAAAATTCCAGAAAATCTCAAATATTCTTAATTTCATTTTGTCCAACTACACCATGGGCCAATTTTGTCAATTTACCCGACTTTTACCAAAACCCCCAATCTAGCCCATTCTTAACCCAAGTGAACCCAATGTCAAACCAAATCTACCCAATTGACCCCGATTTTGGTCCAATTCAATTCTGAACTTCAATTAAATATCCACAATATCAATCTAGACCAAATCAAAGTCAATTTGATTGACATTTGAATCCAATTTCACTTTTGACCTTAAAGCCCAATTTGGACTCATGACCCAAACTTAGCCCAAACCAAACCAATTAAACTCCAATTGACCCCAAACCTTTTCTAAACCTTCCCTAATATCTCAAAAAACAAAAAAACTAACATAATTTGTCCAAAATTTGGACCCAAACCCCACTCAAATTCAACCCAAAACCAAAAAGCCCAATTTGACCTAAACCCAAATCTAACCCAAATAAGCCCAAGTCCCAAAACCCAAAACCCAACCAAAGTTAAAACCTCTTTGAAAAATTCCCATAAACATTTCCCAACATTAATCCTACATCAATTTCAACTCTAGCCCAACATTGGCCCAAATTAGCCCGATTTGACCTACATTAGCTCCATTTGCCAAATGAACCCAAATTCAACCCAATTCAATCCCAAACTACCTTGAATTTGCTTCAAATCATTCAAGACACATCCTTAAACTAAACTCAACATTTATTTGGCATGGCCCTTTGCAAAAATTTTTCATCTAAAAGCCCATTGCTAAACATAAAGGCCCACTCCATTAAACCTTCCTAAAAGCCCACTCCTACCAAATTCATAAGCCCAAACCCATCCTAAAGCCCACATTACAATCACATCTCATCCTCACTTAATTGATATCATTCCCTAAGTGCATAACTTTGTGTAGAAAAATCCTAAAAATAAAATAAAAATACTCTCTTGCTCAGTGAACAGAGGAGAATAATGTGGAAAAGAAATCAAGTCATTTCATCAAGTATTTTATTTTTAATGATTTATTTACTCTCTGTGGTATTTTAATTCTCCATTTTCATAGACAATTCACCATGGCATGAGACCATAGGGCTTTTGAAGCCTCTGACCTAGGGAACATTCCACTGAATTTTCCGAGGTCGAGGCCATCCACTATGAGAAGTTATTGATTTTTCAAGTTCATGTTACTGTTTTGAGTATTTTAATTCCAATAATTAGTATGTTGAGAAATAAATTCTAGTAAAATTTGGTGATATTTCTTATGACCAGAGGAACCTAGAAAAAATAAGTTTTGAGTTAATTCACTTTGAATAACCCTAATTGGCCTAAATACCCAAAATTGAACTTTAATTAATTAGGGTTACCCACACATTAAATTGACTTAAAAATAATTCTCCACTGATCTTTGGGATTAGAGGAACATCACATAAAAATTTGAAATCGATTGAAAATGTTTAACCCCACTAAATGGATTAATTAAGTCACATAACCAAAGTTAAACTTTAAAAATTCATAACTCACAAAATACTTTTCAAAAATCCACAAAAATTGTTTTGAAGCTTCTCTAATATCAGGGGAACTTAGGAAATTAAAATTATAATTTTCTAACAAAGTTAATTTTTATCATTATTTTAATATTTTAATAATTAAAAAATAATAAAAATCATAAAAATATTAAAAATCAGCAAAATGTCACATTTTGAATTCTAATCATTTAGGAACAAACCAAATATTTTTCTTAAGTCTCTAGGGTAAGATATTGAATTTTAAAGGCTTAATGTAATTTTTAATATTAAAAAAAATGTATTTTCTAACCTTTTCACTAAAATAATTCTAATAAATCAAAGACAAATCAAAAAAATATAAAATTTATTTCTCTGGACTCCTTGAGGTCAGAGAGATTTAACAAAAATATAAAATCCAATTTTCAACTTTAATTTTATTTTAAAATTAATTAATACCCCAAAAATCAAAAATAATTCTAATAAATAAAATATAAATAAAAAAATCACCAAAATTGGTCCAAATGGTCCTCTAGTCATTAGAAACATCCCATAATTTTCTTAAGGACAGAAACATTTCCTTGGTCATGTTATTGAATTTTCCTTGAAAACCCCTATTTTCTATTAAAAATAATTACATAAATAAATTAGATACAGAAAAATCACATTTTCTCCTCTAATGTCTTGATTGACATGTGAGTGAGGTTAAATAAAAATTTCAAGTCCATTTGAGCTTAATTTAGTGAGTTATAGAATTATTAAGCTTGAAGGGCAAAAGGGTAATTAAAAATTTCAACCCTTAATTAAAATTTTAGGATTAATCAAAAGGGGAAGGGTAAAATATTTGACTTTAAGCTAATTTTGGATTATTGAAACTTAAATGATTGAGGGTTGAAACCTACTAATCATTTCAAATATAATTAAAGTAAAACTTTAGTTAACTAATTAATTGAAATTTTGAAAGAATAATAGAAATTGGAATTATTAAAGTAGGGATATTATTAAGAGGATATTTATTTTTTAATTTAAAAATCCCTAAATAAATCACTTCAATAATACTTAATTCTTAATTAAAAAAAATCAAAAGAATAATCTCGATTAATAATTAAAATTAAAATTAAATTAAATTAAAATCAAAACTAAATTAAATTAAATTAAGATTAAAATTAAAATTAAATTAAATTAAATTTAAATTAAATTAAATTAAAATTTAAAATTAAATTAAATTAAAATTAAGTTAAATTAAATTAAATTAAATTAAATTAAATTAAAATCAAAATTAAATTAAAATTAAATTAAATTAAATTAAAATTAAATTAAATTAAAATTGAATTAAAAATAAATTAAATTAAATTAAAATTAAATTAAATCAAATTAAAATTAAATTAAATTTAAATTAAAATCAAATCAAATTAAATTAAAATTAAAATTAATTGAATTAAAATCAAATTGAATTAAATTAAATTAAAATCATTTAACAACAAACCTAAATGAAATCATTAAGAATTAAATCTAAAATAGCTTGAACAACTATTCCAAACTTAAACTAATTTTTTATAATTAAGTCGAAATTAAAATTAAATCATTAAGTTTAAATCATTAAAATACTTAATAAGTTGATTTGCCCTTTTAAAGCTCTTATTATTATAACTCTTAAATGATGTATCGAGTGAAGTGTTACTTCACTCATAGGATATTCGAATGTCATAGTTCAGCTGACGAGAACAAAACTTAAACTCCTGGATGATTAATTCACTTGTATAATTAAATTCTCTTCGACTTAAAACAATCCTAGAGGTATTGAAAAGATGTTTAAGACTCGTCTTAAGCACTTCCTCAATATGATAGGATGCTTATAAGAACAATTGAATTTAATTGTTCTTTGATGAAGAAAATCATCCTTAAACCAAAACACAAGAACCTAGACGTCATAGGAGATGACTAGTTATAGGATTAGGACTTTGGTAGATAACCAAAACCTTTCCCTTAGCTTTAACTAGGTACTTGTTGAAATATTTAAATACCTTAACATGTGTTTTAAGTGCAGCTTGGAATGACGGGAAGACCCTCCAGGTACGCTTTTATTTTATTGCAATTTACTTTATTGTAATTTACTTACATGCACTGTACTTTACTTTTCTTGCATGATAAACAACTGTTGCATGAAAACCAAAACCTTTAGGATAGTCCCTGAACTGAAACCAAATTTAAATTAAAAGTCATTGCATGATAAAATTCACCGCCACAACATTCAAAATATAAAACAACTTAAAATTTAATCACGAAACGGAACAATAAAACTACAATTGCAACTAAATTAAAACATCTCGTTGAATGATTGGGAATACCTCGGATGATGTAACCCACGTGTTGCTAACGGGATTTCCACGGTCTAAATGAAAGTGTGGAACTCATTCGAGTTGAGTTTAGAAAATTCATACTGGACTAAGTGAATTCGATGAAAATAACGGTGCCAGGATGACGGAACCGTTGGATCTTAATCGGTTCTGTTTAAACAACTTTAAGATCTATTTTAATTAAAATATTAAAAACACTTAGACTTTAAGATTTATAAACCAAAACACTTTTCTCATCTCTTGATTTTCACCTTCTACAACTAAACCTTTGCAACAACAAGGAGCTCGGAGCATGGTGGGCAGCACGGCCATCGTCATTAGCAAAACTTGTGTCTACATCACCTAAACTATTCTTTAGTTTAAATAACCAAGCCATAGGATTTCGAGGTGGTTTGCCTAGTGCAACATAAATCTTCAACTACTTGTTAGGCATTTGTATAATCATGTTATGCAAATTAAGCCCTAATTGGTCTTAGGATTTCGAGGTAGTCGTTCGGTACGACATAAACCCTCACATCTTCGAGGCTATTTGTATGATTATGTCATACAAATATAAGTCCTAATTAATTAAAAATGGGCAGGATTGAAACATTAAATGATATTCTCAAATTCAAACCAAACAATAGGATAGTTTGGGAAGTTGCCAAGATTCTTCTTGGATCCTCAGCTTCTCCTACTTCTCTTCCTTTGGACTCTTAAAATAAACTGTTCCAAATTTGAGCTAATTCCTATTGAAATTTCCAAAATCCAATCCTTTGAAAACTTTAAACTTTGAAATTCTTGAGAGCAAAACCACTGATCATTATTGAGAGTTTTCTTAAATGATTCCCGTCATTTAAGATGTAATTAACTATAGGGGCTTGCCCTTATAGGGAACTTTAAGAACCCAGGTAATATAAACCTTGCTTAATTCCTTTATATTAAGCAGGGGAACTTGTCGGCTTATAAAATTGGTTCGCAGACCAAACGGATGTCACAAATCTTTTAATTTATTTAATCGAGCCCCATCATCAAGAAGTGTGTCTATTCCTCGGGATAAATACACGGTTTGTGGTGTGGTGCTCGTTTATATAAACTATTTGGGATGTGAGATCGGTTTGATTTCATATCTTAAAATTTTCAAACTCAAAATTATTTTCGAAATCAAATACTACTTTCTAAATTATATATATTTAAATTAAATTTAAAATCTAAAATACGCCGACAATTTCTGTAGGCGACCCCTTTTCAAAAATATAACACTCAACATAAAAATATGCCGACAATGGTCCCATAATGTCTATTAAAAGACAAATCTTATTGATTGTCATGCAACATAAAGCGTACATAAATATAAAAACAAGATTTATAAATATCAGAAATAAGAAAAAATTAGCCTAATGTATCAAAATACGAAGAGCATAAAACTAATAAAGGGTTTTGGTAATGTTCATTCTCACAACATGTTTGTTAAAAGTCTTCGGTGGCAACCGTTCCGTTAAATGATTTGCAATCATGAGATTGGTGCTAATACGCTCAATTGACACCTTATGTTTCTGAATTTCTTCCTTAACGACAAGGTATTTTAATTTCATGTGTTTAGCATCTTTGGCATACTTGTCGTTTTTAGAAAAAAAAAGATTGCAGAGATATCACAATAATTTTAGCGGTTTGGCAATAGTGTCGACAATTTTAAGTCTTGAAATAAAATTTCATAGCCATAAACACTGAATTGCAGCTTCGAAGCAAGCTACAAATTCAACTTTCATTGTGGAAGCAGCTGTGATAGTCTGTTTTGCACTTTTTCATGAGATTGCTCCTTCAGCCAAAAGGATCAGATAGCCAAATGTTGATTTTCTGGTATCAACACATCCAGCAAAATTTGAATCTAAATTTTATATCACTTCAAGATCTTTAGATCTTCTATAAGTGAGCACGTGGTCCTTTGTTCCTTGTAGATACCTCAAAACTTTCTTTGCAGCTTTCCAATGATCTATTCTCGGATTACTTTAATACTTACCCGACATCCGTCAACAAAACAAATGTACGGTATGGTACAAGTATGAGCATACACTAAGCTTCCAAAAATAGATGCATAAAGAATTTATTCCATTTTTAAGTTCCAAATCATTCTTTGGACACTACATAAGATTGAATTTATCTCCTCTTTGAACTGGAGCAACACTTGCTGAGCATCCTTCCATATTGAATCTTTTAAGAATACTTTTGATATATGTTTTCTGAGACAACCCTAATAATCCTTGTAATCTATCATGAAATATTTAAATTTCAATCACATAGAATGCCTCACTCATATCTTTCATTTCAAAGTTCTTAGAGGGAAAATTCTTAGTTTCATATAATAAGTCAAGATCATTAGTAGCCAGCAAGATTTCATCGAAATACGGAATGAGAAATATGATCTTGCTCCCATCGACCTTTAGATATATAAATCGATCAACATTGTTTTCTTTAAATCCAAATGATGGTATGGTATCATTGAACATAAGATACCATTGTCGGGAAACTTGCTTAAGTTCGTATATTGATTTCTTAAGTTAACACACTATGTGCTCCTTTCTTTCAACCGAAAATCTTTCAGGTTGACTCATGTAGACCTCTTCATCCAAATTCTCATTCTGAAAGGCAGTTTTCACATCCATTTGGTGTAACTCAAAATCAAAATGAGCTACTAGTGTCATGATAATAATAAATGAATCTTTCAAGTGGATCCAATTTTTTATCAGACATCTCCTCAAGCTTCTCCTCACATATTTTCCTTTTTTTCTTTTTTATTTGACTTTTCTTTTCTTTTTATTTCAGGATCATTTTCAACCCTTTCTTTTTTCTTTTAATATCATGTGAAGATTACTATATCTTGATAGCCTTTTAATGATTTTGAACTCCAAAATCTTCTTCTTAAAGTTAATAACATCCCACATTTCCTTACTTGAGAAATGTGTATTAGCTTTGAAAAAGATTTTTCATAAAGTCTCAATTCTTTCTTTTCAAGTGTAAATCTAAGATCCTTAATATTCTAAAAATACAATTTTCATTACTTTAAATAGTAAAAGCATAACCTTGTATTTTGAACTCAGACGGCGATGTCCTCCTCCAGCACAGACTTTCTCCTCCCTGCCGTGAGCCACCCCAGCAGCTCTCCTGTCAGTAGATCACATGTGTGACCTCCCCTTTGCCGGCTTTCTTACTTGGCCGAGCCCTCTCCTTAGCTTCCCCTTCCGTTGGCATAGCCATTTCAAACTTGCAGACCTCCAGCCGACATCCAACAGCCGGTCTCCATTTCCTGCACATGCAGAAACTAAGGTGGAGCTTAAACCACTCACCTTGTATTTTTTTTCTCGTGTGTCGCCGATAGAGCTACTCCTCCACTTTGTCATCCCTCACTACCCTATGGTCAGAAAAAGTTCGCCAGAGTGATTCACAATCTATGGGAAATGACGACATCACTGCTTGAAGAGGTGTGGACGTCGCCTACTTTGCCAGAAAAGCCTTATCACGGGCTTTGCCAATGTCGAGCAACCACTTTCTGAAGGTGAATTTTAATCGCATATTTTCATATGCTAAATCATTTATTTTGGGTCATTTGCATACCTCACTACCTCCTACCTTCCTCATTGCATGCTTCATTGCGAGATTTGTCATAAAACATGCACTCTTCTTCAGCATAAAGAGAATGCGTATGCAACCATCGTGGTGATAAGATCTCCTTATCTCTTAATCGGCTCTAGATTTAGTATGGTCTAGACGTGTGGGTTTGATCACCCACACGAGGACGACGTGCCTATGTGATGGATCGTTTATTGCCTAAAGGAAGTTGTAGGTTAGAAATGCTGGGTGTTGGCCTTTCCTATTCGAAGTCGAGTGGTTCTCCCTTTTGTGAGCCTTAGATATTTATCCTACAGTGTCGGAATCCCAATTTCCCACAGTTTTGGCGCTCCTAATCTCTCTTGGAGGGATTAGTTGAGTTTGATCTTAGAGGAAGGAAAAAGCTTTGTAGCTAGTCCATCCTATTAGATCGTGAGTGTTCATAGAACGGAAAAAACTTTGTAGCTAATCCACCTTACGAATGGTGGCAAGTTTTTCCTACGAGACACCGGTGGGGGAAGCCCTCCAAATTGCCACCCCAAAGCCGGAGGCGACAATGCCGCATCCAAGTGCGTCAACCCTAGGTACCTACGTGAGGTCGTTAGGACGAGTTCGACATGCTGTCGAGCATTGGGGTTGCATTGCATGTGTGACCTCCGTCTGCAAATATAAGAATTTAGCCTAGGGGGAGAGTAGGGTAAAAATATAAGAATGTATATAATTGTTAAGCTTAATAAAGTTATATATGTTTTTCAAAGTAAGTAGCAATTGTACTCCCTCCCCTTTAATCAACGCAAGTATACGTATCGCTCAAGTAATAAAGGGCTCTATTGGAGTCCTAGATATCGATCCCACTGGGAAGTTAGAGATTTACAGACTAATTTTTAGTAAAGTCGATTACTAATCTAATTTAGTATAGTATACGAAAAATAAAGAATGCTTAAACTAATACTTAAAAGACAGAATATATAAGTCAATTTAAAAAATTATATTTCTCCTTGTTAAGAGAATTGAGTGAATGAATAATTAAATGAGTTTAGAATTATATTGTGCCAAATAGGAGCATTCCTATTCTTTACCCTTTGGTCTAGGTGCAAAGAACATTGACTAATGCTTATGTTTGGTTACTGAATTTGTAGCTAGGCTGGGAGGATACTGGTTGCCACTTCAGAGCTCCAACGTTCCCCTCACCTGAGGGCTAACATCTACACTTCAGCTCCCAAACAATAGTACCGAATTGAAGATTTTAGTCTGTCACACTAAAATATTCAATTCTTGCCCGATAATTAATATTTCCCTATTTATTTGCACCCTCCTTTCAAGGCTTTTGAATTCCCTGAATCTTGGATGTAATCTTTACTATAGTTAATAATTCAACATATGTTAACAATTCAATTGACCAAATTGAAAGTAAATTAAGATTTAAGTAAAAGATTATCACAATCTCTATTTAATATTATTAAGCACAACTCCTTCATTTCACAAAGCCTCAACAACAAAGAGAAAGACAAAGGAAACTACTCAGAATGCAAGTGAATAATAACACAGATGTTGCATTTCATTTAAAGTTATAAAACAATAAACAAATATACTTATCTCGATTCTTCTCCCTAAGCAAATTCCTCAAGTTTCTCTGACTCTTTCTTCTTGTACAACACACTTTTAACTCACCAAGACACTAAACACTAACTCTTACTATAAAAGGAAACACTAATTTTGACACTAACTGACACACCATAACACACAAAAATCGTCTCTATTTATAGAAGGAGTCATATTTTCAACGGTTGCTTAAGTACCTCTTCAAAACGCATCTAGATTTATCAAATTTAGCTTGAATCAACTATCTCGCCGTCGGCGGACTCGATCTCGCTGTCAGCGGGCTTCTAGAAGCAAGGCTAACTGTTCAGGCTCGCTGTCGACGGGCTTGATCTCGTCGTCGGCGGGCTCTATTTTAATATATTAAAAATTTCAGGAAAATCTCGTCGTCGGCGGCTTAAATCTCGCCGTCAGCGGGACAGTTCAATTTTCATCAATTTTTATCCTTTTTGCTCCAAATTTGCGCCTTTTTGCTCTTTTTGCTCTTAGCACCTATAAATCTCCATTTCTGCATTAAAACACAGAAAATATCTTTTTTTAAAGTGTAATTTCATATGAAATTGGTATAAGTTTCGCAATATATTTTCCTGTGGTCAAAATCCCCCAAACTTAACTATTACTTGTCCTCAAATAATTTAGATACTACATAAAAATAATGATTATTTGTAGTAAAGTTTTAATTCAGAATTACTATGAATTTGATTCAAATAAATATTATAGTAAATTTTTCTAGAAATATTTTAAATAATTAAATTAAGTTTGTAGATATAAGGTTATTTAGTCATCAAGTTTAAGATTTATGGTTTTCCATTTATTTCAAGAATGACTATATTTTTCAATATTAAATTACTTAAGATATTCAGATGATAGGAATTTCATGAAATCACTACTTAGTAAAATACTAATCCATATATATAAGTTCAGAAATGTAACTGAAGTTTACCGTTTATGTTGATTCAAATGAAGCCAATTTTTGATAAGGCATCTCCTCAAGCTTCTCCTTACTTATATATATATATATATATATATATATATATATATATATATATATATATATATATATATATTCTTTTTCTTTTCTTTACTGGATTGATTTTTAATCCTTTTTTTCTTTTCTTTTTCATGTGAGGATCATTGTTTTTGGTTAGCCTGTTAATAATTTTGAACTTCATTTTTCTCTTCCTTAATTTGAAACTTAAAACATTTACTTCCCTTATATGTATTTCAAAGGTTTTACTTCATTGAGTTTCAATCTTTTCTTTCTCAACTAAATACCTAATAATTTTATATTTGAAAATATAGTTTTTCTTACTTTAAATAGTTAACTATATTCTTATTCTCTTATACTAAATATCTTAATCTACAAAATTAGTTAATCATTAAAAGTATTTCTTTTAACTTTCTATAATAATTAAATAAATTAATTCTAGTTTACTTGAATTAAAATTACCACAGAAAATCATTCTATAATAATTTTTGAAAATATAAATTGAGAACAATTTAATAATTAAATTTGTATTTTTCCCTCCCCCAAACTTAAATTTTTCTATCTATCTGTATAGAGTGAAAAGAAAACAAACTATAAATTTAAATCATACCTTTGTGCTTTAGGCATTTCTTCTTTTTGAAGTTCTGCAGGTTCTATCCCTTACTTAATTAACATGTACTGTTAATAACTTTCTACCCACATAATATTAAAAGAAATAGCTGAGTAAAGAAGTTTTGGAATAAGTATAAAATACAATCACAACTTATATTTATTCTAATGCTAAACACAGAATTGACTATTTCAGTTTAAGGTCACAATAACAGTCTGAAATATTAAAATTTACAAACTATATAACTTAACTTATGCAACCATTTTAAAAATGTCTTGCATAACATAACAAACCAAGTTCACAAACTAAACATCAATATTGAATTTAAGAAAACAAACAAACAATCACATAACATAAATATCTAATTAGAGAATCTAATCACCAATATTAAAATCCCAAGCAAAATCTTCATCTCCTTGTTCAGCGAGTGGAGTAGGTTGGTAATGATCGTAATGGGGGCACTCAGGAAATAAAACATCAAGCTCTCCTCTCCTGTAACGATTCTCAGCATCATAATAAGTTATCTCAAACTCTGAAAGTCTCTGGAGATACTCGCTGTCATAATTGTTCCTTCGCTCTAATCCTCCAAATCTCTGATCAATATGCTCTAATTTTTCCTCAATCTTTTCAAAACTCTTCCGCTGTTGGGTCATTTCATTCATCAAATCATGAAGGGTAGGAGAACTATAAGTAGGAGGATCATAACTGGTGGAGGGAATATCCCTACTAGTTGAAGGTGCATAGCTCCTAGTCCCAGATCTCCATCCTTCGTGGGATTCATAAGTCTTTATATTAGCCTGGGTAATGGGTTTCATAGGCTCCACCCATTATTCATCATCTCTTACCTCTACCCCAGATAATTGGCAGAGTGCATAAATTAGACCAGGATGCCCTAGTCCTCCTCCACTCTCACTTCTTGCAGTAGCAAATACATTCTTGTAAATAATACTTCCCACATTAATACTTCTTTGGTTCAGAATACAGAAATTCAGAACTACTTAATCTCTTGTTACTTCACTATGGTGATAGGTAGGTAACAAGGTAGAACAAATAAAATGGTGATAGTTTACCCGTTCTCGCTGCTTGATTTTCCAAACCCCTTTCCCATCAATGAGAAAGTTGATTACTTCTTCCAGCGGTCCTTCCATTGTTCCAAAACTATCATACTCACTGGTTTGTAGGTCGTGTACTTCGTAGAAAGAATTGCTTCTTGCAGCATTGAAATCGACTACAAATCCTCTAACCTTTATTGGTACATCTTCTATTTCAGTTAGGTTGGCATAAAATTCCTTCACTACTTCTACTGCAGCTTTATTTGTTGTATAACAAAAAATTTCCCATCTCCTCTCTTTTATGTTTCGATCCACTTCTCCTCTTGGATTCTTAAATACTCGATCTTATATGCACTTCCTTGCTTGGATATTGTGGAAGTATCTTGATTGCACTTGAGCACTTACAAATCGTGTTTCGTCATAATCCATTCGCCTATTTTGTCGCGGAGCCATTTTTTCGATCTATCAAATTTACAAAAATCTCAACTAATCTCTAAAATATTACTAAAATGACTTCTAAAGATGACTAAAATCACTCTAAATCAATTTCCATGAACTTCTTCCAAATTTTTTTTTCTCCACAATTTAGATTTTTCCAAAATTCCTCAATGTGGAAGAAATTCATGGTGAAAATAAAAAAAAAATTTATATAGGAGGGAAGTTCTTACCAAGGGAAGACGAAATCCGGTGTCAAAATGTATTGAAATTGCTCCATATCTACGATCTATCAAGCCCTAGGTCGGTTTTTCGAAGTTTTGAGGAAGGGGATGATGATTAGTGACGGTTGACCGGTCAAAATATAGTATTTTTACGGCATCTCGCTGTCGGCGAGAAATTTCTCGCCATCGGCGAGCTAATTAATTCAAAGAGGTCAAAAGTTTCAGGAAAATCTCGCCGTCGGCGGGATCGATCTCGCTGTCGGCGAGATTTTTGAATTTTTAATATTTTCAATTCATTTTAAGCCTTGTTTTATGTCCGGTCACTTTAGAATATACTTTGTCATGATTAAATACTATTTTAACACATAAATTTACACAACACAAACATTATAACTTATATATATGAAATCCAGGTGATTACAAATTTCACATTTTACATTATTAACAAATTGCTTTGAAAAATCTTAACATACACACAATTCAGCGTCAAAATCCACACTACAATACTCAAAATGTTGAGACTAAACAAATAACACACAATCATATCTAGACTGAGATTAACTATATAAAGTGCAAATAAAAACTAAATTCAAGCAATCACACACAATTAAGTACGAATGAATATCTTCTACTCATCAAGATCTGAACTTAATTCTTCTCTGATATTTTCGATAGAACGTAAATGCACGAAGAGATTATAGAAAGGCTTGAAAGAGAATTTTTCGGTAGAATCTTCTTCAATCCATCCTTTCCTTCTGAAAAGTCGTATAAAACTAGCTTCAAGATGTCCTGAATGATCAAAGTGCTCTTTCAATCTCCAGTTAATGTGATCAAATAAATCAGAGATATTGTCAATGGAATTCATCACATTTTATATTTCATCCTCCATTCCTTTAAGTTTCCGTAAGATCATGTTCGTTCTATCGGTCAAGGGCTTGATTGAAGGATTGTTATGAGATGCTTTGTCCATAATAATGGCTGTCTCATTATTGTTATCCAAAGTAGGAAACATATCAGTCAGATCTAATGGTTTCCAAGGTAATAGTACTTTTTCCCAAGCTTCATAGGAAACTTGGTATTGACTGCATAATGCAAAAATTTTTGAAGGATGTCCGAGCCCGTGAACAGATCCATGCACAATTAGGCCTAAGGCAGACTTCATAATAATAGTTCCAACGTCGATGGGTAATCCAATTTGAATACAATAATTCAAAATCGCACATTCCTTAGAGACTTTATTTACCCTCATAGTGGGTAATAACTTTGAGGAAATAAAGAAGTGCTAGTGGTTAGAGATGGGGTTAAGAAGTGATGTAGAAAAACTAACGTACCCGTCTTCTCGCATTTCCCAATCTTCTGGTTCTGTACGACTTATTTTTAGGTTTGTGTGTTGTATTTTTGAAAAAGGGTCGCCTACAGAAATTGTCGGCGAATTTTAGATTTTAAATTTAATTTAAATATATATATAATTTAGAAAAATAGTATTTGATTTTGAAAATAATTTTAAATTTAAAAATTTTAAGATATGAAATCAAACTGATCTCGCATCCCAAATAGTTTATATAAACGAGCACCGCATCACAAACCATGTATCTATCCCGAAGAATAGACACACTGCTTAATGATGGGGCTCGATTAAATAAACTAGAAAATTTGTGACATCCATTTGGTCTGCGAACCAATTTTATAAGCCGACAAGTTCCCCAGCTTAATATAAAGGAATTAAGCAGGGTTTATATTACCTGGGTTCTTAAAGTTCCTTATAAGGGCAAGCCCCTATAGTTAATTACATCTTAAATGATGGGAATCATTTAAGAAAACTCTCGATAATTGACCCACAATTTTATATTATGATATTTTTAATTTAATTGCAACGACGCCAAAAACTTGACCCCGCTATATTATATGTATTGAATTGTAATTGTTTATGTTGTGGATGCTACACAAGTATACGTATCGTATCGAGTAATACGGGGCTCTAGTGGAGTCACAGTTATCGATCCCACAGGGAAATAGAAAATTAAATAACAACTAATTTTAAAATAATAATAATAATAATTTTAAAATAGTATATGAAAATTTGGAATTCTAAATTTAAGCGCAATAAAGTAAACTAAGTATTTTAATTAGGTAACTTAACTAAGTAGAAAATTAATACGTATTGAAAGTGCGGGAAATTAAACTAATTGCTAAATAAGTCTTAACTATTCAGAAAAAGTATCTTTCCCCTTGTTTAGAAATTTAAGTGATTGATGAATTTAAATAGATAATTTTAAGGTATTGTGACAAATAGGAGCATTCCTATTCTTTACCCTTTGGTCCAGGTGTAAAGAATATTAACTAATCCTATGTTTGATTACTGAATCTGCGGCTAGGCTGGGAGGATACCGACTGCCACTTCAGAGCTCCCACGTTCCCCTCGCCTGAGGGCTAACATCTACACTTCAGCTCTTAAACAATAGGACCGAATTGAATATTTTAGTCTGTCACACTAAAATGCTCAATTCTACGCCCCAGTGATATTATTTCCCTATTTATTTGCACCCTCCTTCCAAGGCTTTTGAATTCCCAGAATATCGGATGTAATTTTTACTATAGTTGATAATCAACACATTTTAACAAATCAAATGGCCGGTTTGAAAGTAAATTAAGTTTTAAGTAAAAATTATCACAATTTATTAATATTTAAAAGTACTTCTATTTTTAGTTCATCTAGTCACTTAATTTCATAAACATGGAGAAAGACTAAATTAACTACTCAGAATGCATGGGAACTAAACTAAGCATGGATTTTATTTAAAGTTAAAAACAATAAACAAAGATACTTATCTTAATTTCCTCCCCAAGCAGACTCTTTGAAGTTCCTTTGACTTTTCCTTCTAGTACAACACACTTCTAACTCACTAAAGATTCACTAAGACTCTCTAAATAAACTCACTTAAGACTCCAGAGATGCACACAAATGATACACACTTAGAAGCTGAATTTCGGCCTCTATATATAGAGGTGAGCAAAGGACCAAGAGGTGTGTAAGCATCCCTTCAAAAAGTGTCCAGGTTCAATGTATTTGCGCCATTTGAACTACCTCGCCGTCGGCGACGAACTACCTCGCTGTCGACGAGGCTTATAGAAGGTCTTCGAACCGCGCTATCTCGTTGTCGGCGGGCTCGGTCTCGCTGTCAGCAAGACAGTTATAAATCCTTCAGAATTTCTTCCTCGTACCCTCGCCGTCGGCGGGCTCGATCTCGCCGTCGGCGACTCGGCACAAATTGCATTATTTTCTTCCTTTTTGCTCCAAATCCGCTCCTTTTTATGATTTTTGCTTTTATCACCTAAATTCTACATTCCTGCAACAAAATAAAGAAAAATCTTTCTTTAAAGTGCAATTTCATCAAAAATAGGTATGAATTTCTTAATAAAATTTTCAGTGATCAATAATGATCAGTGGTTTTGGTCTCAAGAATTTCAAAGTTTAAAGTTTTCAAAGGATTGGATTTTTAAAATTTCAAAAGGGAATGAATCAAATTTCGAACAATTTATTTCAGGAGTTCAAAGGAAGAAAGGTAGGAGAAGTTGAGGATACAAGAAGAATCTTGGCAACTTCTCATACTATCATTTTATTTCGCTTCAATTAAGGGATTTATTTAATGTTGCAATCCTGCCAATTTTATTTATTTAGGTCTTATATTCGTATGACATGATCATACAAATAGCCTCAAAGATGTGAGGGTTTATGTCGTACCGAACGACTACCTCGGAGTCCTAAGACCGATTAGGGCTTAATTTACATAACATGATTATGTAAATGCCTAACAAAAGGGTGTCGGCATTATTTTTTTTAGGTTGTGTGTTTTATTTTGAAAAGGGGTCGCCTACAGAAATTGTCGGCGAATTTTTAATTTAATTTAAATAAATAATTTGAAAAGTAATATTTGATTTTTGAAAATAATTTTAAATTTGAAGATTTTAAGATATGAAATCAAACCGATCTCACATCCCAAATAGTTTATATAAACGAACACCGCACCACAAACCGTGTATCTATGTTAAGGATAGACACACTGCTTGATGGTGGGGCTCGATTAAATAAACTAAAAGATTTGTGACATCCGTTTGGTCTGCGAACCAATTTTTTAAGCCGACAAATTCCCCTGCTTAATTTGAAAGCATTAAACGGGATTTATATTACACAGGTTCTTTAAATTCCCTATAAGGGCAAGCCACTATAGTTAATTACATCTTAAGTGACGGGAATCACCTAAGAAAACTCTCGATAATAATCGGTAATTCTGCTCTCAAGAATTTCAAAGTTTAAGTTTTCGAAAGGATTGAATTTTGGAATTTCGATAGGGAATAGATCAAATTTGGAAGATTTTATTTTGGGATTTCAAAGGAAGAAAGGTAGGAGAAATTACGGATTCGAAGCGAACTTCGGTAATTTCCCAGCTATCTATTGTTTGGCTTGAATTTAGGAAGATCCTAATATCTATTTAATGTTTTGATCTTGCCAATTTTAATTAATTAGGACTTATATTTATATGATAGAATCATATAAATAGCCTTGAGAGTTATGAGGGTTTATGTCGTACCGAACGACTACCTCGGAATCCTAAGTCGGTTAGGGCTTAATTTGCGATGCAAATGCACTAGCAAAAGGTTGAGGATTTATGTTGCACTAGGCGAACTACCTCGAAGTCCTATGGCTTTAATTCTAAGAAGGTTTTCTTGAAGTAGACTCGGGTTTTGCGGCGACGATGGCCGTCGTTGCCCACCATGCTCCGAGCTTCTTGTTGTTGCGAGAGGTTTAGTTATAGAAGTCATAAATCGGGAGATGAGAAAAGTGTTTTGGTTTAGAGAAAATCTTAATTTCCAAGTGTTTTTTATATTTTATTTAAAACAAATCTTAAAGTTGATTATAACAACACCGGTTAAGATCCCACGGTTCCATCCTTCCGGCATCGTTATTTTTATCGGATTCACTTAGTCCAGATGAATTTGCTAAACTCAAATGAATGAGTTCCACACTTTCATTTAGACCGTGAGAAATCCCGTTAGCAACACGTAGGTTACATCATCCGAGGTATTCCCGATCATCTAACAGGATGTTTTAATTTAGTTGTAATTGTAGTTTTGTGTTCTGTTTGTGATTAAATTTTGAGTTGTTTTATATTTTGAAATGTTGTGGCGGTAAATTTTATCTTGCGATGACTTTTAATTTAGTTTTGGTTTCGGTTTTAGGGACTATCCTAAAGGTGTGGGTTTTCATGCAACAGTTGTTTATCATGCAAGAAAAGTAAGTGCGATGCGATTAAATAAATTGCAATAAGGTAAATTGCAATAAAAATAAAAGTGTACCCGGAGGGTCTTCCCGTCATCCCAAGCTGCACTTAAACACAATTAGAATATTTAAGCAAGTTCCTAGGTAAAGCTAAGGG
Source organism: Papilionanthe hookeriana x Papilionanthe teres (assembly GCA_022702705.1). NCBI lineage: Eukaryota > Viridiplantae > Streptophyta > Magnoliopsida > Asparagales > Orchidaceae > Papilionanthe > Papilionanthe hookeriana x Papilionanthe teres. Next base: position 70,244,680 of record CM040427.1, on the reverse strand, counting down.
AAGGGTTATGGTTTTCTACCAAATTCCTAATCCTATAGCTAGTCATTTCCTATGACGTCTAGGTTCTTGTGTTTTGGTTTGAGGACGATTTTCTTCATCGAAGAACAATTAAGCTCGATTGTTCTTATAAGTATCCTATCATATTGAGGAAGTGCTTAAGAAGAATCTTAAACATCTTTTCAATACTTGATAGGATTGTTTTAAGTCCAAATGAATTTAATCATACAAATGAATTAATCGTCCAGGAATTCAAGTTTTGTTATCTTGCTCGAGTGAACTAGGACATTTGAATATCCTATAGGTGAAGTAGCATTTCATTTAACGTTACGTTTAGGAGTTATGATAACCAAAGCTCTCGAGAAGCAAATTGGTGTTGAATGGTTTATGATTTAGTTTAACTTCGATTAACGGGTTTAAATTTGGAATAGTGTTCAAGTTGCTTTATATTTAATTTCTTTATGTCTTAGGTGATGTTATTTAATTCAATTTAATTTAACTTTAATTTAATTTAATGCTGGTTTAGCTTTAATTTTAATTTAATTTTGATTTTTTTTTAATTTTTAATTTTAATTTTAATTTCAATTTTAATTTTAATTTTATTTGATTTGATTTTATTTTAATTTAATTTAATTTAATTTAATTTAATTTAATTTAATATGTTTTAATTTAATTTAATTTAATTTAATTTAATTATTTATTATTATTATTATTTTTTAATTTAATTTAATTTAATTTAATTTAATTTATTTGATTTAATTTAACTTAATTTATTTAATTTGTTTGATTTAATTTAATTTAATCTTTAAAGTAATTTTTTTATTTTTAATTTTAGTTTAATTGAAAATTTAAAAAGAGTTTAATAATTTAACTTTTTAATTTAATTTTAATGATTAAGTCCTTTAACATTTTAAAACTTAAATTTGAATTATCATTTTTAATTAGGAATTAAATATTATTGAGATGATTAATTTAGGAATTTTTAAATTAAAGAATAAATCTCTTCCTAATAATATCCCTATCTTAATAATTCCAATTTTATTATTCTTCCAAATTTAATCGATTATTTAATCGAGGTTTATTTTAATTATCTTCAAATTGTTTAATAGGTTTCTACCCTTTAATTATTTAAATTTCAATCATCCAAATCAGATTAAGATCAAATATTTTATTTGTTAATTTTATTAAACCTAAAGTTTTAATTAAGGGTTAAAATTTTTAATTACCATTTTGCCCTTCAAGCTTAATAATTCCATAACTCACTAAATTGAGCTTAAATGAACTTGAAATTTTTATGTGACTTCACTCATATGTCAATAAAGACATGAGAGGAGAAAATGTGATTTTTCTGTATTTAATTTAATTATGTAATTATTTTTAGTGGAAAATAGGAATTTCCAAGGAAAATTTAATAATATGACCAAGGGAAAGTTTCTGTCCTTAAGAAAATTATGGGACATTCCTAATGACTAGAGGACCACTTGGACCAATTTTGGTGATTTTTGAATTATATTATTTTTATTATAATTATTTTAAGTTTTGGAGTATTAATTAATTTAAAAATAAAATAAAGGTTGAAAAATGAAATTTATATTTTTCAAAAATCTCTCTGATATCAAGGAAATCAGAGAATCAATTTTTGCAATTTTCTGATTTTTATTTGATTTATTATAATTATTTTAATGAAAATGCTAGAAAATATATTTTTTAATTTTAAAATTACCTTAGGGCTTTAAAATTTAATATCTCATTAAATAGACCTAAGAAAAATATGAGGTTTGTTCCTAAGTGATTAAAATTCAAAATGTGACATTTTGGTGAATTTATTATTTTTGTGATTTTTATTATTTTTTTTATTATTAAAATATTAAAATAATGCAAAAAATTAAATTTTTTAGAAAATTGAAATTTTAATTTCCTTAAATTCCCCTAATATCAGAGAGGCTCTAAAACCAATTTGGTGAATTTTTGAAAAGCATTTTGAAAGTTATGAATTTTTAAAGTTTAAAATGACTGAGTGGCTTAATCAACCCATTTAGTAGGGCTAACCAAGTCCAATTGACTTCAAATTTTTATGGTGGGTTCCTCTGATCCTAAAGGTCAGTGGAGAATTGATTTCAAGCCAATTTGATATATGGTTAACTCTAATTAATTAAGGAGTTATTTTGGGTGTTTAAGCCAATTAGGGTTATTTTAACTGAATTAATCCAAAATCTATTTTTCCTAGGGTCCTCTGGTCATAAGAGACATCACCAAATTTTCCTAGAATTTATTTCACAACATGCTAATTATTGGAATTAAAATACTTAAAACAGCAACATGAATTTGAAAAATCAATAACTTCTCATAGGGATAGCCTCTGACTTTGGAAAATTCAGGGAATGTTCCCAAATTCAGAGGCTTCAAAAGCCCTATAGTCTCATGCCATGGTGAATTTCCTATATGCATGGAGAATTAAAATAATGCATAGGGTAAATAAATCATTAAAAATAAAATACTTGATGAAATTAAATGATTTCTTTTCCACATTATTCTCCTCTATTCACTGAGCAAGAGGGTATTTTTATTTTATTTTTCTGATTTTCCTACACAAAGTTATGAATTTTTGAAGTTTAGGGAATTAAATAAATCAAAAAATACCCTAATTTTCTATTTATCCACGCGGCGCCGCGTCAACCTCGGCAGCTCCGAAAGGCCACACGGTGTGTTCTGGTTCGACGCCGCCATCTGACTCAGCGCTCCGGGGCCCCGCTGTGTCGTTCCATATCCTGATCCGACGAGATCCTGGCCGTCCGTCCGTGCGTGTATTAAATGAACGGCATCCGTTCATCGTCCCCAGGCGTCCTTACCCGAGAGCCGTCTACACTAAATCCCTAATATCTCACTCAATACTCAATGGATTTTCGTGTTCTTATGCTCTATGGATTCGTCTTGAAGAGACGAATACATCTATACGGTGATCATGCATTGAAATTAAAACATTTGAAATGGAGAATCTCCAGAAGCTCGGGATGAAGAATTAGCTCATACCTTTGCTCAGAGAAGTGTGGCTTCAATTTGAGGGTTGTGTCACCTTCGATTGGATCCCAGCAAGCTCCGGATGAAGTCTCCTGGTGCGGTGAATTTCCTTGGTAGGATTTCGACCACGGCCGATCATAAAACTTGGAGAGTCTGGAGCAATGCAGGTGGCTTTGGAGATGGGGCTTTCGGTGGGAAACTTCTCCTCTTGGTCCGGTGAAGGTGTAGGACCGGTCGATTTGAGGATTGGCTCACTTGTGGAGAAGTGTCTCGGTTTTGGGTGGAATTTTGGTGAGAAATTGAGTTCGTTGGTGAGGATTAGGGCAAATTGGCGCGAGGATCAAGCGCTCTAAGGATGGAGAAGGGTTTGGAACAATTTTGGCGAGTTTCGGCAAGGTTTGTCAACTCTCATCTCATGGCCGTGAGGGGGTCGGGTTTAAATAAAGGTGGGTGGAGAGCCTCGCGGGGATGACGAGGGTTGGGATCGAGCTGCTTTGGGCATGGAAAGAACGACCATGGTGGCCATTGGGCATGGGGCGGCTCGGCAAGGTGGAATTCCAAAGTTTGGCTCCTCCCAAGGTCTCGGCCATGGTGTTTTCCGGCGATCCGGGCGGCTGGCCGGCAGGCATGGGTCACCCTCGAGTCCAGGGTGGGTCGGGGGCTGGAGGTTTGTGCGATCAGATTGGCCATGGACATGTGTAAAGGGTTTGAATCGAAAGGGTATGGGGAGAGGCTCATTTTGGGTCCAAATGGGTCAACCCACCATTTTGGGTTTGGTGCACCCTTCCATGGCTGACTTGGGGCTGTGGGAGGATCGGGTGAATCAGCTTGAAAAGGGTAGAGAAGTCACCATCCATGAATATTTTGATTAATCATGGATTAGGGTGAAGCATTAAAAGGGTTAAAACCTTTTTAAGGGGGCTTAAAAGAGGCTCCTTCTTTTTCCATTAATGGCTTGATCACATTTCAAACCTTCCATGGCTTCATGTGGCTTGTCCATGGCTTGCATGGCTTGTCTTTGGCTTGGGGAAGAGCTTGGTCAATTTCATGAAAATGGATGTTAGAAATTTTTGGTAATTTGATGGGAATTTGTATGAAGCTTGATTTGGAATGGTTTAATGATGATTTTGAAACTTAGGGGTGATATCAATTAAATGTATGATTAAAAGAAATTTCCATGTGGGCTTTAGGGCCAATTTTGGGCTTTTGTATTTGGTGGAAATGGGCTTTTAAAATGGTTTAGGGAAGTGGGCTTTTGGATTTTGGGTTAAATTTGAGTGGGGTTTGGGTCTAAATTTTGGGCAAATCATGTTAGGGTTTTGTTTGTGGGAATGTTAAGGAAGATTTGGAAAAGATTTGGGGTTAATTGGAGTTGAATTGGGTGAGTTTGGGTTAGGTTTGGGTCATGGGTCCAAATTGGGCTTTAAGGCCCAAAGTGAAATTGGATCCAAATGTCAATCAAATTGGACTTAGGTTTGGTCTAGATTGGTGTTGAGAATGTTGAATTGAAGTTTAGAATTGAATTGGACCAGAATTTGGGTCAATTGGGTAGGTTTGGCTTGACATTGGGTTCACTTTGGGTCAAAATGGGTCAAATTGGGGGTTTTGATAAAAGTGGGGTAAATTGACAAAATTGGCCCATGGTGCAGTTGAACAAAATGAAATTGGGAATATTCGAGATTTTTTGGAATTTTCTGGGAATTTTCTGAATTTTTGGATTTTTGGGTCAAGAGGGGTATTTTGGGTATTTGGAGGGTATTGGGAGGTATTTTTGGAATTTTTGGTATTTTTGGCTATGGATGATCAACTTGATTGGTGAGGAAATGTTCAAGGTTAATTTTGGGGAATTTTGGGTGATTTGGAAATTTTGAAAAATTTGGGTAATTTCAAGGGCTTTGGGTAGGTTAGGCGGGTGTAGGGTCCCGGGGGTCAAAAATTGAAAATTTAAAAAATTGAAGATTGGGTGAATGTAAGTGGAATGAAATCATTTTGGTTAAGCCATGAAGCCATATCAAGCCCACATGAGCCATGAAGGGACTCATTTGAGGCATCCACTATGTTGTTCCTAACCCTCTTAGCCAAGGGCTTAGGGGTTAAGGACCATCCATGTGAATCTCCTACATGAGTCAGGAGGTCAAGTTAGGTATGGGTGTGTTTTTAGGAGGTATGTGAGAGTGTAGTGTATAAGTGTTGTGTGTGTGTAAGTCAGCCCCTTCACCAGACCGGGCCGCCGGGCGGTCCTAAGGCCCGAAGAGTCCCATAGGAACTCATCCTTTAAACTTCCACATTTGATTTCAACCCTCTAGGTGATTAGGGGTCTACGATCGAGTTTGTGGAGTTTGCATGGAGTTAAGAAGTGGTTTGAATTTCTAAAAGGTGGGTCCCGATTCTAGTCCTCTAAGATAGTCGAAGGAAAAGCTAAGGCTAGATCCTGAAGTACTAAAGAGAAGAAGAGAAGACCTCGTAAAAAATGAGGTCAACAAAGGGTTGAGGATTTATGTTGCACTAAGGAAACTACCTCGAAATCCTACGGTTTGGTTGTTTAATTCCGGGAATGTTTAGGCGATGTAGAGTTGTTTTGCGATAACGATGGCGAGCGCGCACCATGCTCCAAACTCCTTGTTGTTGCAGAGGTTTAGTTTTAGAAGTCATAAATCAGGAGACAAGAGAAGTGTTTTGGTTTAGAGAAAATCTTAAAATCCAAGTGTTTTTAATATTTTAATTAAAACAAATCTTAAAGTTGTTTAAACGAAACGATTAAGATCCCGCGGTTCCGTCATCCCGGAACTGTTATTTTCATCGAATTCACTTAGTCGAGATGAATTTGCTAAACTCAACTGAATGAGTTCCACACTTTCATTTAGACCGTGGGAAATCCCGTTAGCAACACGTGGGTTACATCGTCCGAGGTATTCCCAATCATTCGACGAGACGTTTTTAATTTAGTTACAATTGTAGTTTTGTTGTTCTATTTGTGATTAAATTTTGAGTTGTTTTATATTTTGAAATATTGTGGCGGTGATTTTTATCTTGTAATGACTTTTTATTTAGTTTTGGTTTCAGTTCAGGGACTATCCTAAAGGTTTTGGTTTTCATGCAACAGTTGTTTATCATGCAAGAAAAGTAAAGTACAGTACATGTAAGTAAATTGCAATAAAATAAAAGCGTACACGGAGGGTCTTCCCGTCATCCCAAGCTGCACTTAAAACACATGTTAAAACATTTAAATATTTCAACAAGTACCTAGGTAAAGCTAAGGGAAAGGTTTTGGTTGTCTACCAAAGTCCTAATCCTATAGTTAGTCATCTCCTATGACGTCTAGGTTCTTGTGTTTTGGTTTAAGGATGATTTTCTTCATCAAAGAACAACTAAATTCAATTGTTCTTCTAAAACATCCCGTCATATTGAGGAAGTGTTTAGAACGAGTCCTAAACATCTTTCAATATTTCTGGGATTATTTTGAGTCCAAGTAAATTTGGTTGCACAGGTGAATTAATCATCCAGGGGTTTAAGTTTTGTTATCTTGCTCAGTGAACTAGGATATTCGAATATCCTATAAGTGAAGTAACACTTCACTTGATACTTCATTTAAGAGTTATAACAATAAGAGCTTTAAAAGGGCAAATCAACTTATTAAGTATTTTAATAATTTAAACTTAATGATTTAATTTTAATTTTGACTTAATTATAAAAAATTAATTTTAGTTTGGAATAATGTTCAAGTTATTTTAGATTTAATTCTTAATGATTTCATTTAGGTTTGTTGTTAAATGATTTTAATTTAATTTAATTCAATTTAATTTTAATTCAATTTAATTTAATTTTAATTTAATTTGATTTAATTTTAATTTAATTTAATTTAATTTAATTTACTTTAATTTAATTTAATTTTAATTAAATTAAATTTAATTTAATTTACTTTTAATTTAATTTAATTCAATTTAATTTAATTTTAATTCAATTTTAATTTAATTTAATTTAATTTAATTTAATTTAATTTTAATTTAATTTTAATTTAATTTAATTTAAATTTTAATCTAATTTAATTTAAATATAATTTTAATTTAATTTTAATGTAATTTAATTTAATTTAATTTAATTTTAGTTTAATTTTAATTTAATTTAATTTAATTTAATTTTAATTTGGATTATTATTTTAATTTTTTTAAGTAAGATATAAGTATTATTGAAGTGATTTGTTTAGGGATTTTTAAATTAAAGAGTAAATATCCTCTTAATAATATCCCTACTTTAATAATTCCAATTTCTATTATTCTTCCAAAATTTCAATTAATTAATTAATTAAAGTTTATTTTAATTATATTTGAAATGGTTAGTAGGTTTCTACCCTCAATCATTTAAGTTTTAATCATCCAAAATTAGTTTCAAATCAAATATTTTACCCTCCCCTTTTTGATTAATCCTAAAATTTTAATTAAGGGTTGAAATTTTTAATTACTCTTTTGCCCTTCAAGCTTAATAATTCTATAACACACTAAATTAAGCTCAAATGAACTTGAAATTTTTATGTAACCTCACTCACATGTCAATTAAGACATTAGAGGAGAAAATGTGATTTTTCTGTATTTAATTTATTTATATAATTATTTTTAATGGAAAATAGGAGTTTTCAAGGAAAATTCAATAACATGACCAAGGAAATGTTTTTGTCCTTAAGAAAATTATGGAATGTTTCTGATGACTAGAGGACCATTTGGACCAATTTTGGTGATTTTTTGTTTTATATTTTATTTATTAGAATTATTTTGAGTTTTGGAGTATTAATTAAATTTAAAATAAAATTAAAGTTGAAAAATAGATTTTATATTTTTCTTAGATTTCTCTTAGTAAAAGGAGTCCAAAGAAACAAATTTTATTTTTTTCTGATTTATCTTTGATTTAGTATAATTATTTTAATGAAGAGGTTGAAAAATACATTTTTTAACATTAAAAATTACATTAAGCCTTCAAAATTCAATATCTTACCCTAGGGACTTAAGAAAAATATTTGGTTTGTTCCTAAATGATTAGAATTCAAAATGTGACATTTTGGTGATTTTTAATATTTTTATGATTTTTATTATTTTTTAATTATTAAAAATATTAAAATAATGATAAAAATCAACTTTTTTAGAAAACTACATTTTTAATTTTCCTAAGTTTCTCTGATATCAGAGAAGCTCCAAAACCATTTTTGTGAATTTTTTAAAAGTATTTTGTGTGTTATAAATTTTTAAATTTCAAATTTATTTAAGGGGCTTAATCAACCCATTTGGTGGATCAAACCAAGTCCAATTGGTTTCAAATTTTTATGTGGTGTTCTTCTATCTTTAGATGATAGTGGAGAATTGTTTTCAAGTCAATTTGATGTATGATTAATCCTAATTAATTAAAGTTCAATTTTGGATGTGTAAGCCAATTAGGGTTGAGTCAAGTGAATTAGCTCAAAAACTATTTTTCCTAGGGTCCTCTGGTCATAAGAGATATCACCAGATTTTCCTAGAATTTATTTCTCAACATGCTAATTACTGGAATTAAAATACTCGAAACAGTAACATGAACTTGAAAAATCAATAACTTCTCATTGGGATGGTCTCTGACCTTGGAAAATTCAGGGAATGTTTCCTAGATCAGAGGCTTCAAAAGCCCTATGGTCTCATGCCATGGTGAATTGTCTATGCAAATGGAGAATTAAAATACCACGGAGAATAAATAAATCATTAAAAATAAAATACTGAATGAAATGACTTGATTTCTTTTCCACATTATTCTCCTCATTCATCGAGCAGACGAGTATTTTTATTTTATTTTTAGGATTTTTCTATACAAAGTTATGCATTTTTGAAGTTCTGGGTATTTAATAAATAAGAAAAATCCCTAATTTTCTATTTAAACACGCGGCGCTGACTCAACCTCGGCAGCTCTGAACGCCCACGCGGCGCATTCCTATTCGACGCTGCCATCCGACTCAGCGCTCCAGGGGCCCGCGGTTTATGTACCATTACGCTGTCCGACTCGATCTCGACCGTCCGCTTGATACACGCTCGATTCGACGGCTCCTGTTCATCGTCTACGACTGGTGTGCACCCGTGACCGTCCACACTAAAACCCTAAGAACTCACTCGATTCTCAAAGGATTTTTGTGTTCTTATGCTGTATGGATTCTTCTTGAAGAGACGAACACATCCATACGGTAAACATGAATTAAAATTGATTCATATCAAATGGAGAATCTCTAGGAGCTCGGGAGGAAGAGAGAGTTCATACCTTTGCTCAGAGAAGTGAAGCTTTGATTTGAGAGTTGTGTCACGTTCGATTGGGTCCAAGCGAAGCTCCGGATGAAGTCCCTTGGCACAGTGAATTGTCTAGGTATGATTTCGACTGGCCCGATCACAACCTTTGGAGTTAGAACAGTTGGGTGCTCTAGAGAGGGGACTTCCATTGGGAACTCCTTCTCTTGGTCTTGTGCGAGTTGTGGGTGAGTTTAATTTGATTTTGGTGGGGGATTTGAAAGTGTCCTGTTCTGGCATGAGAATTGAGCTTCAAAATTGAGCTCAATCAGTAGGAATTGGAGCAGGAGAACAATGGGGATCAAATGCTCTAAGTATGGGGAGTAGTCTGGAACAATTTTGGCAGAGTTCCCTTAAGGTTTGTTTCAGCACCCTCCATTGCAGAGAGGAGGTGAGGTTTAAATAGCCATGGCTGGAGGGCCTCCCAAGGGGAGTTAGGGGTCGGGATCAGCTGCTCTGGTGAGGAGAAGAACTACCATGGTGGCCACTGGGCATGGGGCAACTCAGCAGGTGAGAATTCCAAGCTTGGGCTCACATGATGCTTTCGGGTGTGGTGTTTTCCGGTGGCCCAGGTGGCTGGCGGACAGGCATGGGTCACCCTTAGGGTCAGGAGGCTCAGGGCTTGATGTTTGTGAAGTCAATTGGTTGATGTCATGTGTAAAGGGTTTGAATCAAAGTGGAATGGGAAAGGGCTAGTTTTGGGTCTAAATGGGTCAACCCATGATTTTGGGTTAGGTCCACCATCCAAGGTCAATTTGGGCTGAGGAGAAAGTCATTTGGATCAGCTTGATTAGTGGGGTCAAGTCACAATCTAAGTACAATTAGGCTTAAGCATGAGTTAGGGGAGACATGGGAGTGGTTAATCACTCTTAAGTGAATCATTAAAGGGTCCCCTCTTCTTGTCATTTTGGGTATGGTGAAGTGTCCAAGGCTTTCATGGCTCACATGTGGCTCATGCATGGCTTTATGGCTCACCTTTGGCTTGGAAAAAACTAAGTCAACTTTCATGAAAGAGGATTTTAGGAATTTTGGTAATTTAGGGGTGATTTGATAGAATTTGGCATATGGCTTAGTTTAGAAAACTTTAATGGCTAATTTAGAACTTAGGGATGATTTTAATTGAGTGAGGATGAGATGAGATTGTAATGTGGGCCTTAGGATGGGTTTGGCCTTTGAAATTATTTTAGGAATGGGCTTTTAGGAAGGTTTAAAAAACTGGGCTTTAGGCTTGAAAATAAATTTATGGATGGGAATATTGTGAAGGATTGGGCCAATAAAATGTTGGGTTTATTTTAAGGATGTGCCATGATTGATTTGAAGCATGTTTGAGGTGATTTGGAATTGAATTGGGTTGGATTTGGGCTTCTTTGGTAAAGGGGCCAATATAGGTCAAATTGGGCTAATTTGGGCCAATGTTGGGATAAGGTTGAAATTGATGTAAAATTAATGTTGAGAAATGTTTATGGGAGTGTTTCAAAGAGGTTTCATCTATGGTTGGGTTTTAATTTTGGGGTTTGGGCCCATTTGGGTTAGGTTTGGGTGTAGGCCCATTTAAGGGATTTTGGCTTTAGGTTGGATTTGGGTGAGGTTTGAGTCCAAATTTTGGGCAAATTATGTTAGTATTTTTTGTAGAGATGTTAGGGAAGGTTTAGGAAAGGTTTGGGGTTAATTGTAGTTGAATTGGGTTAGTTTGGGTCAAGTTCGGGTCATGGGTTCAAATTAGGCTTTAAGCTTAAAAGTGAAATTGGATTCAAATGTCAATAAAATTTGTCTTGGATTTGGTCTAGATTGATATTGTGAATATTGAATTGAAGTTTAGAATTGAATTGGACCAAAATTGAGGTCAATTGGGGTGATTTGGTTTGACATTGAATTCATTTGGGTTTAAAATGGGCTAAATTGGAGATTTTGGTAAAAGTGGGGTAAATTGGCAAAATTGGCCTATGGTGTAGTTTAACAAAATAAAATTGAGAATATTTGGGATTTTCTGGAATTTTCTGAGATTTTTTGGTATTTTGGGTCAAGAGGGGCATTTAAGTAATTTGGAAGGTATTGGGGGTATTTTTGGAATTTTTGGTATTTTTGGCTATGGATGATCAATTTGAGTGTAGGGAAATGTTGAGGATTGATTTTGAGGAATTTTGGGCAATTTAGGTGATTTTGCAAGTTTTGAGTAGTTTCAAGGGCTTTTAGTAGGTTTGGTGGGTCCGGGGTCTAGGGGGTCAAAAATTGAAATTTTGAAAAAATGAAGGTTGATCAAATGTGAGTGCAATGGAATCATTTTGGTTGAGCCATGAAGCCATAATAAGCTCAGAGGAGCCATGAGAGGACTCATTTGAGGTATTCACTATGTTGTTTCTAACCCTCTTAACCAAAGGCTTAGGGGTTAAGGACCATCCATGTGAATTATCTACATGAGTCAGGAGGTCAAGTAGGGTGTAGGTGTGGTTTCTAGGATGTGTGTGATAGTGTAGTGTATGATTGTAGTGTGTGTGTGTGTAAGTCACCCCCGCCAGACCAGGCCACCCAGGGTAGTCCGAAGGCCAAAGAGTCCTATAGGGAACTCATCCTTTAAACTTCCACATTTGATTTCAACCCTCTAGGTGATTAGGGGTCTACAATCAAGCTTGTGGAGTTTACAGGGAGTTAAGAAGTGGTTTGAATTTCTAAGGGATGGGTCCCAATTCTAGTCCTCTAGGACACTCAAAGGAAAAAGGCTAGATCCTAAGTACTAAAAGGAGAAGAGAAGACCTCATCAAAAATGAGGTCAACAGGTTCATCAGTTAAATATCAGTAAATCTCATTCATATTGTATCTTGTAGGGACGAAATTTGAATAGTGGCAAAAAGGTGTATTCTCAATTGAATACAACTCATTAATTCTTGAAGGAGTGAAAGTTATCCATCTGCTTCGTACAAATACGCTTCCATTGTTGATTCCATGAAGATTGGAGTAGAATTCTATGATTATAGGGATAACTACCGCAGAAGTTGTATAGTATAATATCTCCCAACGTCGTCGAATAATCATCTCCTCAATAGATGTTATTGAATTCTCCGCTCCTCTATTAACGAATCCTCTTTCTTTAATCAATCACTTTTTCGTTATAATCTTGTTGAATATCCGTTGTGCCTCATAACTGACAAACTTTCTCCTATTGAACACTTGGGATTTTGTGATTTCAAGTGAATTGGATGCCATAATTTCTTGTTTTGGTGGAGTTTCTATTCGTTTCTAAGAAGTATAAAGTGAAGATTTCGAGTTATAGGCGTCTTATATAGAGAAAAACACTTAGAATCGTCAGAAACCGCCAAAATAACTCCCTAAAACCGATCTTGTACTAATCTCGCCGTCGGCGGGATAGTTATAATTTTAAACTGAATTAAGGCGCGCCGGTCTCACCGTCGGCTGCGTCGATCTCGCCGTCGATGAGCTAAGGTAAATTTGTCCAGTTTCGCTTTTGTTCCCAAAATTTTTAATTTCTTTTGTTACTCTTAACATTGTGATGATTATAAAGATAAATATCAGTAGTAGAATTCATTTATACTATAATTATCAATAAATCAAGTAAATAAACTATAATTTAAGACTACTATGGGTTGCCTCCCATAAAGCGCTTGGTTTAACGTCGTCAGCCCGACTTATTCTTGTTGTTAATCAGGTTGACTAAACATTAAAACCTCTTCAAAATTGGGTCTTCTTCCTTCAAAATATGGTTTTAATCTATGTCCATTTACTTTAAATTTGTGTCCAGTCTTTGGATCTTCAATTTCTATAGTTCCGTAAGTAAATATTTGAGTTATAGTGAAAGGTCCTAACCATCGAGATTTTAATTTTCCAGGAAATAATTTTAATCTTGTATTATAGAGCAAAACTTCTTGTCCTGGCTTAAAATTTTTCTGTTTAATCTTTCGATCATGCCATAATTTCATTTTCTCTTTATAGATTCTATCGTTATTGTGAGATTCTTTTCGTAATTCTTCTAATTCATTCATTTGTAATAATCTCTTCTTACCAGCTTCTCTTAAATTATAATTAAATTCTTTAATCGCCCAATATGCTTTGTGCTCTAATTCAACTGGTAAGTGACAAGTTTTTCCATAAATAAGCTTTGTAGGGAGTCATTCCAATCGGAGTTTTATAAGCAGTCTTGTATGCCAATAATGTAGTGTCTAGTCTTGTAGACCAATCTAATCGATTAGGGTTTACAGTCTTTTCTAAAATTTGTTTAATTTCTCGATTAGAAACTTCAGCTAATACACTGGTTGGTGGATGATAAACAGTTGAAATTTTATGAATAATATTGAATTTTTCTACTATTTTGTGAATATATTTGTTCCTAAAATGGGGTCCTCCGTAAGTGATCATCACTCTCGGCATTCCGTATCTTGTAAAAATATTTTTCTTTAAAAATCTTGAAACACTCTTAGCATCACATCGAGGTAAGGTTTTTGCTTCAATCCATTTAGAAACATAATCAACAACAACTAATATATATGAGTTTCTAAATGAAGGTATAAATGGTCCCATGAAATCTAATCCCCAAACATCAAAAATTTCAACTTCTAATATAAAATTTAAAGGCATTTCATTTCTTCTAGATATATTACCTACTCGTTGGCATTTATCACAAGTTTTGATATATCTATAAACATCTCTAAAAAGAGTAGGCCAATAAAATCTGGATTGTAAAATTTTATAAGCATTTTTATCTATTCCAAAATGTCCTCCAAATTTAGAATCGTGACATTTTTGAATGATTTGTTCAGTTTCTTCATAAGGCATACATCTTCTAATTATTGAATCCTTACATTGCTTATATAAATTTGGTTTATCCCAAAAATATGTTTTAGCATCATGAATGAATTTTTTCTGTTGTTGTAGAGTTAGTATGGGTGGTAAAATATAACTTACAATATAATTTACTATATCAGCATACCAAGATATTTTCCATTCATTTATAATATAAAGTTGTTCGTCAGGAAAATGGTGTGTAATTTCATTATCAGTGTGAAATAGTTCATTATATTCTAGTCTTGATAAATGATCTGCAATTTGATTATCAATTCCCTTTTTATTAATGATTTCAAAATCAAATTCTTGCATCAATAATATCCATCTGATTAATCTTGGTTTGGTATCCTTCTTTTGTATTAAATATTTAATAGCAGAGTGATTAGTATGCACAATACATTTAGTTCCAATTAGGTAAGATCTAAATTTATCAAAAGCATAAACAATTGCTAATAGTTCTCTTTACATGACTTGTGTAGTTGATTTCGGCATTATTGAGAGTTTTACTAGCATAGTATATGACTTTAAAAATTTTATCATATATTTGTCCAAGAATAGTTCCTATAGCATAATCACTAGCATCACACATAAGTTCAAATGGTTTCTCCCAATTAGGGGAAACTATTATAGGTGCTGTGATTAATTTATCTTTTATTAATTCAAAAGCATTTAAGCATTCTGTTGTGAATTCAAATTTCTTGTCCTTTTTTAAAAGTTAGCATAGAGGTTTAGTAATTTTTGAAAAATCGTTTATGTAGCGTATGTAAAAACTTGCATGTCCAAGAAAACTTCTTACCCATCTCACTGTAGTAGGAGGTGGTAATTTAGCTATAACTTGAATTTTTGTAGGATCTACTTCCATGTCATTTTCTGAAATTTTATGTCCTAATACAATTCCTCCTGCAACCATAAATTGACATTTCTCCCAATTTAGAACTAAGTTAGTTTTCTCGCATACTTCTAAGAATTTTTCAAGGTGACTCAAGCATACGTTAAATGATGTTCCAAATATAGAGAAATCATCCATAAATACTTCCATTCCATCATCAATTAATTTGCTAAATATAAACATCATACATTTCTAGAATGTTGCAGGTGCATTACATAATCCAAAAGGCATTCTTCGAGAAGCGAATGTTTCATAAGGACCGGTAAATGTAGTTTTCTCTTGATCCTCAGGAGCAATAGGAATTTGATGATAATCGGTATATCCATCTAAAAAACAAAAATATTTATATACGTGCTAGTCTATCCGACCTTTGGTCTAGAAATAGTAAAGGGAAGTGATCTTTTACGGTGTTGCATTTAATTTTCTATAGTCGATACATATACGTCATCCGAGTAACTTGTCTTATAGGTATTAAATCATTATTTTCATTAGCTTCAACGAGTCACTCCTCCTTTCTTAGGAACACGATGAATTGGGCTTACCACAAGCATCGTCGAAATAGGAGTATATAATATCATTATCTAACCGTTTTAATATTTCTTTCATGATTATCTCTTTAATAATCGGATTTAATCTCCTTTGGGGATCTACTTTTGGTTTGTGTTCGTTATCTAAAATAATTATATGCATACAGATTAAAGGACTAATTCCTTTAATATCTGCTAAAGTCCAGCCAAAAGTTTTCTTATATTTTTTTTAATGTGTCCAAAAGTTTTTTCTCTTTTGATTCATTTAATTCTGCTGATATAATAACTGGTAAAGTTGAAGAGTTACCTAAATAATTGATTATTCTGTACCATTTGGATAATTGCAGGTTTAAGCTCGAATGAGTTAGCCGCTACATCAGGATTTTGGATAGTTAAGTGAATTTCATCTAATGTAGGGTTAGCGTAATCTTTCAAAGGTCTTGGTTTATATTTTCAATTTCTAGATTATTTGCCATTTGATTTAATTTTATGATTTCTCTTTTCTATTTTCTAATTCTTTTAATAGTGCGCTCTAATTACGAATCGTAAGGTATTAAACATTCGGTTCCAAATTTACGCATACACCACTAAAATAATAATAAAATGAGTCCGTTACTCTAGTAATTATCTTTAATAATTATTTTAGTGATTACCTTAATAATTACTTTGCTTCCACGGCAACGTCGCCAAAAACTTGACCTCCAGTTTACAAATATAAGAATTCGACCTAGGGGAGAGTAGGGTAAAAATAGAAGGATGTATATAATTGTTAAGCTTAATAAAGTTATCAATGTTTTTCAAAGTAAGTAGCAATTGTACTCTCTCCCTTTAATGAACGCAAGTATACGTATCGCTCGAGTAATAAAGGTCTCTAGTGGAGTCCTAGATATCGATCCCACAGGGAAGTTAGAGATTTACAGACTAATTTTTAGTAAAGTCGATTACTAATCTAATTTATTATAGTATACGAACAATGAAGAATGTTTAAACTAATACTTAAAAGACAGAATATACAAGTCAATTTAGGAAAGTATCTTTCTCCTTGTTAAGAGGATTGAATGAATGAATAATTAAATGAGTTTAGAATTATATTGTGCCGAATAGGAGCATTCACTATTCTTTACCCTTTAGTCCAGTGCAAAGAACATTGACTAATGCTTATATTTAGTTGTCGAATCCGTGGCTGAGGCTAGGAGGATGCGGCTGCCACTACTGAGCTCTCACGTTCCCCTCGCTTTGAGGGCTAACATCTACACTTCGGCTCCCGAACAATAGTACCGAATTGAAGATTTTAGTCCGTCACACTAAAATATTAAATTCTTTGCCCGATAATTAATATTTCCCTATTTATTTGCACCCTCCTTTCAAGGCTTTTAAATTCCATGAATCTTGGATGTAATCTTTACTATAGTTGATAATTCAACATATGTTAACAATTATTAAGCACAACTCTTTTAATTCTTCATTTCACAAAGCCTCAACAACAAGGAGAAAGACAAAGAAACTACTCAGAATGCATGTGAATAATAACACAGATGTTGGATTTCATTTAAAGTTATAAAACAATAAACAAATATACTTATCTCAATTCTTCTCCTCAAGCAAATTCTTCAATTTCATCTGACTCTTCCTTGTTGTACACCACACTTTTAACTCACTAAGACACTAAACACTAACTCTTACTATAAAAGAAAACACTAATTTTGACACCAACTGACACACCATAACACACAAAAATCGTCTATATTTATAGAAGGAGTCATATTTCCAACAGTTGCTTAAGCACCTCTTCAAAATGCATTCAGATTCATCTAATTTGGCTTGAATCAACTGTCTCGCCGTCGGCGGGCTCGATCTCGTCGTCGGCGGGCTTCTAGAAGCAAGGCAAACCGTTCAGGCTCGCTGTCGGCGGGCTGGATCTCGCCGTCGGCGGGCTCGATCTCGCCGTCGGCGGGCTCTATTATAATATATTAAAAACTTTCAGGAAAATCTCGCCGTCGACGGCTTAAATCTCGCCGTCGGAGGGACAGTTCAATTTTCATCAATTTTTTTCATTTTTGCTCCAGATTTGCGCCTTTTTGCTCTTTTTGCTCTCAACACCTATAAATCTTCATTCCTGCAATAAAACACAGAAAATATCTTTCTTTAAAGTGTAATTTCATATGAAATTGGTACAAATTTTCTTGTGGTCAATGTGCATGTTTGCCATTGCATTTTTTGGTGTACGGATCATTTGCATGTTTGTATGCTTCTGCATTTTATTGTGTGTTTGTGTGCATGTGCATGTTAGTCTGCTTACATGTTGCACCATATATTGTGTGTGTTTGTTTGCATGAGCACTATCACTTGTTTGTGTTGCACTTTTGCTCGAGCCCTGTCGCCAAGGTATGCCCATCTTCTGGTCACTTCCTCCTCGGCATACCCATTTGTTTGGGCCACTGCCGTCACGGTATGCCCTCTTCTAGGTCATTGCCTCATCGACATACACATTTGTTCGGGCCGCTACCACCACGGCATGCCCATCTCTGGGTCACTGCCTCCTCGGCATACCAATTTGTTTGGGCCATTGTCGTCACGACATACACACCTCCAGGTCACTACCTCCTCGGCATACCCATCACTTAGGTCGCTTTCTCCATGGCATGCCTCACCTTTTGAGTCTTTTCTTATTTGCATGCGTGCTTGGTGAGTCCCTCTCGAGTAAGGTATAAATCCTCTTCATAGGTATCATTTTACTCGATGCAAAATTATTTATAGCCGATTTCTGCTAGTTGCATGGCATTCTGAATCCCCGAGCAGGCGTAATTCCTCTTCATATGTAGCCTGCTTTTACCTGCACGTTTCGTTTGTGTGTGTTTTGTTGCATGTGGCATCCTTGCATTTTTCTTGATGTGTGCTTCACCCTATTGGGCGCCCTTTATGTTTGTTTCCTACCTCGGTCGAACAATCATAATGTGAGCTTTTGTATAATTGTATGCTTGCCAATTCATCTTGATGGTGTTCCTACTCATTAGAAGAGTGACCCCGTGTCGATTGGGATGCCTTAACGAGCATTGCTTGTTGGGTTGACCTTAGTAAGCAATGTGAGTTAAGTCATCGGGATTGACACGAGTATTATTGTACTAAGGATACAAAAATCTAACTTGTGTCACCCCTCTTCATGACGCCCTTTAGATCCTTTGGATCTTTAGGACGGAAGCGGCGTGTCGACCTCGTCAAAGTCATACGGTAGCTTCGAGACTTACTCTCTATACTTAAGCACTAGGCTATGACACTTTTTGTTAGATAGTATGCTATAGCTATGATTTAGGATGATAGGTAGTCTTTTTGATGCGTGGTTGTTGTTCTTTGTTGGATTGGTTTTCCTAGCCAGGTATCCTTCTTTTGCATTGTGCCTGTGGTCTGACTGCATGCTTCATATGCTCGGTAGTATATTAGGACGCTTTTTCTTCTGGGAGACATGCCTATTTATATACTCACTCATACGAGTGCTCGCTAAAGAGGGATCCTGTAATGATTTCTGACTTTTTCTTGCAGGTGTTATTTAGCTCCCTCACTTATAAGACACGGTTCGTTACACATTTTATGCATGTGAGCTTTCCTGCTAACATCTATATTCATGCAGGATTTGAGTCTTTTCTTTTCCTATGTACTTTTAAAGTCTTGTATTTCATATTAATGTATAGAATTAGGAAAGGACATGTATATGCGGAGTCTGACTGCCCTTTTCTTTTCTGGGAAGCCTTTTATTATTTTATTTAGCTTGTTTTACTTTCTGTTACATGTATGTATGCTGCATGTCTACATATTTTTCTTGTTTCTTTCCATGATTTGAGATTTTGCAAAGCAACTTAGGCTCTTTAAGGACCCTTAAATCCTATTTTTTTGTACATAAAAATCCTAATAAAACATTCAAGATAATTAAAATTTAAGATTAAATTATTCAAGTTTTAAAAATATGCACTTTTATTTCGTACATGGCCTTCAAGACGGATTTTAAATATTTTTCATAGTATGGATAGCACCCAAGTCATACTAATATGGATAATAATTAAGGACCGCTCTAGATAACTGCATTCATATTGCATGTCTAGAGGAGAAGTCCCTGTTCTTTTCTAACCTGACTGGCCCAGCATATCTGTATAGGTGGTTGTCTAGTGCCCCTAGGGTGTTCGAAGGCTCCAGGACCCAGACGGGGTGTAAGTCATTTTTGTTTGGAGTGTTTCAAGCTTTGTAGGTGAACCTCCCTTTCCCTTCTTTACTGATGCATCCTTGCCACTTAAGCAAGTGTAAGACCTACTTCTTGGAGCTCCGACTATAGTCATAGGATAGATTTTTTTCCTCCGACCTTAGGGGGCTACCGAGTGTTCTCGTGGACGACACAATTCATGGATTGCTGACCGGGGATCTCATGACGTGTTGGGTCGACTAACTTCACGACCGAGTAGACTTAGAGTAATGCGGCTTGGGATGACGAGTTTGTGGTAACCCGACATGGATACCTTTACCCCTTTAGAATTACTTCTCCTTTTCTTTGACTACCCCTATTGAGCCCTTTTGCTCATTGACTTCGTTAAGATCATTTTGAGAGCCCGATACCGATGAGCAGCTGGCCGTTTGGGATGCGACGATTTGTCATCTGCCCTTATGGCTCGGATGTACTTTGATGTGTTAGAATACCCCCGTCGAGATGATTTAGGTTATTCTGCGTGCTCCGTATGCCAATGAGCCGATACCTCCTTTGGGATGTGAGAGACTCACTCTCTGCCCGATGGCTTAGTGAGAGCTTTGAAGCATCATAGCATTCCCACACGGAATAACCTTCCTTTGATGACGTATTGTCCCGGTTCATAATAATATATAGAAATTTTTTTTTATCGAGAGTATTCTTGGGTATCTTCTAAAATGTAATTAACCAGTAGGAATACATTCCTCTGGGAGTGTTCTTGACCTCATAACATATACATACACCTGACTATCTGATTATGGGTAGTCTACATAGATACTTCTTTAGCGGATTTTAGTTCAAGGTGCCTTCGCCCGATCTTGTTTGGGTGGATATGCTTGAACTATCCTTGCGAGGTTTGTCGCACGTTGACTCTCCAATTTTTTTCTTTTCTCTTATTTTTCATTTTCGTCTTATGTCTCTTCTTATTCGGTTTCTCTCCTCTTCGAATCACTTATTTGATTCGGGAGGGAGATTTATTCGAATAAGGGAAGTATACGACGATCGGCAAATAGACGACTCCTTTTAAAATTAAAAAGAGAAAAAGATTGGCGAAAACAATAAATACCAAAAATATCATATAATGCCTCTATTAAAGCAGATGCAATCATTTACTATATATATATATATATATATATATATATATATATATATATATATATTTCAAAATGTCATAACTTTTCTAATAATTTAAATAAGTATGTTACTGCAGATGCAGTCATGTGGCAACGAACGTGTCGGCCTGTTTTTAGATGTTTTATTTGTTTTTGGTAATTGAAATTTTTAAAGATCGAGTATTGTCTGAAGCCAAAGGTTTCTTTTTAATATTTTAGCTTTTGTCATTTTTAATTGGCTTTAGTGATATTGCATCGGTAATTCGTTGAATTCTATGATCCTTTCTTAAATCATTATTTTAAATTTTATATATTTTTAAACAAATAAATCTAAAAAAAATTTAAATCAGTATGCCATATGTCGCACAGTGGACATTTTTTTGGGGGAAAAATTTGATAATGAAGTTTTTTTAAGTCTTTTGTTGTATGTCGGATTATTTATGATAATAGAGTGATAATTTTACATCATAGCTTTGCACGAAGAGCAAACACACATACAAATAAAAATAAATAAATAAAAAGAAAAAGAAACCGCAATTTGTTTTGGGTAGAAAATTCCTGAAAAGGGAAAAACCACAAGGATTAGTTCAGTCAAAGTAAACAGATCTACTCTTCTCCTAATTTAGAGATGAAACTCTAAGAAGATCGAGGCGAGAGAGCCGACACGACGCCGGACAGAGATACCATATTTGAAGAACCTTGTTGCGGAAGCAACCCCGGAGGATGTCCCGACAGAGACAATCCCTGAGGAGCCATGGTATGCAGGAGAATGTGACGGGATTGAGCCATACATCCCGCAATACGTTACTAGGCCTCATCATTTGCAGATCATTCCAGAATATGAACTGGAAAGAATGCAAAATGTTGAGAAGAAGACTTTCGAATACTTTGAAAGGATTAGAGACAAGAATATCAACATTTTGGAAGGCCTCGAGTTACACACAAGTGTATTCTCAGAGTATGAGCAACATCAGATTGTGGATTGCATCTTAGAACTTCACGAGATGGGTCGAGCAGGCCGTCTGAGGGAAAAGACTTATTCGGAATCCCGGAGATGGATGACAGAGAATGGAAGAGTCACTATACAATGCGGATGTTGCTATAACTTCGCAGAGGACAGGAAAGAAAATCCACCAGGGATACTCCGTCACAGTGAGGTGGATCCAATGTCGAGGATAATTAAAAGAATGGTGAAAAGAATGATAACGTGGAGGGTGCGCGATGATCGCATACCCGACGGTTGTATCATCAACATTTATCAGAAGGGCGACTGCATACCTCCACACATAGACCACCATGACTTTGTCAGACCTTTCTGCACAGTTTCTTTTGTCAACAAATGCAATGTCATGTTCGGATCTGACCTCCGGATAGCAGGCCCGGGTAAGTTCCCAGGGCCGGTGGAGATACCACTTCCGGTAGGTTCCGTCATGATATTACAAGGAAATGGAGCAGACATCGCAAAACATTATATACCGGGAGTGCCAGTGGAGCGGATCTCCGTCACTTTTAGAAGGATGGACGACGAGAAGGTGCCTTACCACTTCCGGCCGGATCCGGAGTGGAGAGTCTCCGGCCCTACGAGTCGCGAGTTACACGGGAAATAGCACACCTCCAATGCACATCCATGCGGCATTCCTGCCAAGGGTGGCTTGGAAGGTGATGTTATTACCCATGTTTCTTACTATTCAGACATAGATTTTTGACTGACGCTTTTGGATACATCAACAAGAAGTTCACACGATCCGTTTTGGATTTACATGGATTGTATGAGACATGAAATTTCTGAGGAAAATGTCATCATGACTAGATCAAGTTGTATGATGTACTTTCAGCAAGTTGAAATGAAAATGACTACGTCATATTTTGCCTTAACCTCTTTTTGTGCAAATTGACTGGGAAACGCCATTAGAGTTAAATGAACTTTGAACGAAGAACAGAAGAGAAAAAAAAACAATAAATGAGAACTTTTCCTAAAAATATAAAGAGTAAAATGAACTTCAAATTTACACGAACACTAAACAAACAACAAATAATAAAAAAAAATCAGATCGTTAAAGGACAAACAAAACAAATCTAAATCTCAAATTGAATTCTAGTCTAAATCCATCTTTTCAAATCCTCCAATTCTTCTTCAAATCAAGATCTACTCCAGACCTCCTTTGAAACCTTCTCTCGGGATTCATACCGCCGAAATAATCAAACTTTGATTGATTCTCATGGGATGTGGAACACTTTCATATCTCATTTCAATCTACCGCTAAATCCAAATCTCCACAGTACATTTCAATTCAAAATTTCTGAGACTGGTACCTACATTCCAGTTCTCATTTCGAGATCGATACCTACATTTCAACTCTCATTCGAATTAATACCTACATTTCAATTTAAAATTTCCGAGACTGGTACCTACATTCCAGTTCTCATTTCGAGATCGATACCTACATTTCGATTCTCATCTGAATTGATACCTACATTTCAATTCAAAATTTACGAGACTGGTACCTACATTCCAGG
Organism: Papilionanthe hookeriana x Papilionanthe teres; assembly: GCA_022702705.1. Lineage (NCBI taxonomy): Eukaryota > Viridiplantae > Streptophyta > Magnoliopsida > Asparagales > Orchidaceae > Papilionanthe > Papilionanthe hookeriana x Papilionanthe teres. The sequence continues at coordinate 70,221,308 of CM040427.1, read as the reverse complement.
TGCTCATTTCGTGATCGATACCTACATTTCGATTCTCATTCGAATTGATACCTACATTTCAATTCAAAATTTCGAGATCAGTACCTACATTCCGAGTTCTCATTTCGAGATCGATACCTACATTTCGATTCTCATTCGAATTGATACCTACATTTCAATTCAAAATCTCCGAGACCAGTACCTACATTCCAATTCTCATTTCGAGATCGATACCTACATTTCGATTCTCATTCGAATTGATACCTACATTTCAATTCAAAATTTCCGAGACTGGTACCTACATTCCAGTGCTCATTTCGAGATCGATAACTACATTCTGATTCTCATTCGAATTGATACCTACATTTCAATTCAAAATTTTCGAGACTGGTACCTACATTCCAGTTCTCATTTCGAGATCGATACCTACATTTCTATTCTCATTCGAATTGATACCTACATTTCAATTCAAAATCTCCAAGACTAGTACCTATATTCCAGTTCTCATTTCGAGATCGATACCTACATTTCAATTCTCATTCGAATTGATACCTACATTTCAATTCAAAATTTTCGAGACTGGTACCTACATTCCAGTTCTCATTTTGAGATCGATACCTACATTTTGATTCTCATATGAATTGATACCTACATTTCAATTCAAAATTTCTGAGACTGGTGTTGACCTCATTTTTGATGAGGTCTTCTCTTCCCTCTTTAGTGTTTAGTATCTAGCCTTAGGCTTTTCCTTTGACTATCTTAGAGGACTAGAATTGGGACCCATCCCTTAGAAATTTGAATCACTTCTTGTCTCTCTGCAAACCCCACAAGCTTGATTGTAGACCCCTAATCACCTAGAGGGTTGAGATCAAATGTGGAGGTTTAAAGGATGAGTTCCCTATAGGACTCTTTTGCCTTAGGACTACCCTGGGTGGCCTGGTCTGGTGAGGGTTGACTTACACACTCACTACACTCATACTCTACACTCTCACACACACAATCCAAATACTAAAACCACACCCATACCCAACTTGACTCCTTGACTCATGTAGGTAATTCATATGGATGGACCTTAACCCCTAAGCCCCTGGCTAAGAGGGTTAGGAACAACATAGTGAATGCCTCAAATGAGTCCTCTCATGGCTCATATAGGCTTAACATGGCTTCATGGCTCAATCAAAGTGATTCCATTTCACTCATATTTGATCAATCTTCATTCTTCTAAAATTTCAATTTTTGACCCCGGGAACCCTACACCTATCAAACCTATCAAAAACCCTTAAAATTGCCCAAATCCTCCAAAATTTCTAAATCACCCAAAATTCTGTAAAATTAACCTTGAACATTTCCTCACCAATCAAATTGATCATCCATAGCCAAAAATACCAAAAATTCCAAAAATACCCTCCAAATACCCAAAATGCCCCTCTTAGCCAAAAAATCCAAAAATTCATAAAATTCCCAGAAAATTTCAGAAAATCTCAAATATTTCCAATTTCATTTTGTCCAACTACACCATGGGCCAATTTTGTCAATTTACCTGACTTTTACCAAAACCCCCAATCTAGCCCATTCTTAACCCAAGTGAACCCAATGTCAAACCAAATCTACCCAATTGACCCCGATTTTGGTCCAATTCAATTCTAAACTTCAATTTAATATCCACAATATCAATCTAGACCAAATCCAAGTCCAATTTGATTGACATTTGAATCCAATTTCACTTTTGACCTTAAAGCCCAATTTGGACTCATGACCCAAACTTAGCCCAAACCAAACCAATTCAACTCCAATTGACCCCAAACCTTTTCTAAACCTTCCCTAACATCTCAAAAAACAAAAAACCTAACATAATTTGTCCAAAATTTGGACCCAAACCCCACTCAAATTCAACCCAAAACCAAAAAGCCCAATTTGACCTAAACCCAAACCTAACCCAAATAAGCCCAAGTCCCAAAACCCAAAACCCAACCAAAGTTAAAACCTCTTTGAAAAATTCCCATAAACATTTCCCAACATTAATCTTACATCAATTTCAACTCTAGCCCAACATTGGCCCAAATTAGCCCAATTTGACCTACATTGGCCCATTTACCAAATGAACCCAAATTCAACCCAATTCAATCCCAAACTACCTTGAATTTGCTTCAAATCATTCAAGACACATCCTTAAACTAAACTCAACATTTATTTGGCATGGCCCTTTGCAAAAATTTTTCATCTAAAAGCCCATTGCTAAACATAAAGGCCCACTCCATTAAACCTTCCTAAAAGCCCACTCCTACCAAATTCATAAGCCCAAACCCATCCTAAAGCCCACATTACAATCACATCTCATCCTCACTTAATTGATATCATTCCCTAAGTGCATAACTTTGTGTAGAAAAATCCTAAAAATAAAATAAAAATACTCTCTTGCTCAGTGAACAGAGGAGAATAATGTGGAAAAGAAATCAAGTCATTTCATCAAGTATTTTATTTTTAATGATTTATTTACTCTCCGTGGTATTTTAATTCTCCATTTTCATAGACAATTCACCATGGCATGAGACCATAGGGCTTTTGAAGCCTCCGACCTGAGGAACATTCCACGAATTTTCCAAGGTCGGAGGCCATCCTATGAGAAGTTATTGATTTTTCAAGTTCATGTTACTTGTTTTGAGTATTTTAATTCCAATAATTAGTATGTTGAGAAATAAATTCTAGTAAAATTTGGTGATATTTCTTATGACCAGAGGAACCTAGAAAAAAAAAGTTTTGAGTTAATTCACTTTGAATAACCCTAATTGGCCTAAATACCCAAAATTGAACTTTAATTAATTAGGGTTACCCACACATTAAATTGACTTAAAAATAATTCTCCACTGATCTTTGGGATTAGAGGAACATCACATAAAAATTTGAAATCAATTGAAAATGTTTAACCCCACTAAATGGATTAATTAAGTCACATAACCAAAGTTAAACTTTAAAAATTCATAACTCACAAAATACTTTTCAAAAATCCACAAAAATTGTTTTAAAGCTTCTCTAATATCAGGGGAACTTAGGAAAATTAAAATTATAATTTTCTAACAAAGTTAATTTTTATCATTATTTTAATATTTTAATAATTAAAAAATAATAAAAATCATAAAAATATTAAAAATCACCAAAATGTCACATTTTGAATTCTAATCATTTAGGAACAAACCAAATATTTTTCTTAAGTCTCTAGGGTAAGATATTGAATTTTAAAGGCTTAATGTAATTTTTAATATTAAAAAAATGTATTTTCTAACCTTTTCACTAAAATAATTCTAATAAATCAAAGACAAATAAAAAAAATATAAAATTTATTTCTCTGGACTCCTTGAGGTCGGAGAGATTTAACAAAAATATAAAATCCATTTTCAACTTTAATTTTATTTTAAAATTAATTAATACCCCAAAAATCAAAATAATTCTAATAAATAAAATATAAATAAAAAAATCACCAAAATTGGTCCAAATGGTCCTCTAGTCATTAGGAACATCCCATAATTTTCTTAAGGACAGAAACATTTCCTTGGTCATGTTATTGAATTTTCCTTGAAAACCCCTATTTTCTATTAAAAATAATTACATAAATAAATTAAATACAGAAAAATCACATTTTCTCCTCTAATGTCTTGATTAACATGTGAGTGAGGTTAAATAAAAATTTCAAGTCCATTTGAGCTTAATTTAGTGAGTTATAGAATTATTAAGCTTGAAGGGCAAAAGGGTAATTAAAAATTTCAACCCTTAATTAAAATTTTAGGATTAATCAAAAGGGGAAGGGTAAAATATTTGACTTTAAGCTAATTTTGGATTATTGAAACTTAAATGATTGAGGGTTGAAACCTACTAATCATTTCAAATATAATTAAAGTAAAACTTTAGTTAACTAATTAATTGAAATTTTGAAAGAATAATAGAAATTGGAATTATTAAAGTAGGGATATTATTAAGAGGATATTTATTCTTTAATTTAAAAATCCCTAAATAAATCACTTCAATAATACTTAATTCTTAATTAAAAAAAATCAAAAGAATAATCTCAATTAATAATTAAAATTAAAAATTAAATTAAATTAAAATCAAAACTAAATTAAATTAAATTAAGATTAAAATTAAAATTAAATTAAATTAAATTTAAATTAAATTAAATTAAAATTTAAAATTAAATTAAATTAAAATTAAGTTAAATTAAATTAAATTAAATTAAATTAAATTAAATTAAAATCAAAATTAAATTAAAATTAAATTAAATTAAATTAAAATTAAATTAAATTAAAATTGAATTAAAAATAAATTAAATTAAATCAAATTAAAATTAAATTAAATTTAAATTAAAATCAAATCAAATTAAATTAAAATTAAATTAATTGAATTAAAATCAAATTGAATTAAATTAAATTAAAATCATTTAACAACAAACCTAAATGAAATCATTAAGAATTAAATCTAAAATAGCTTGAACACTATTCCAAACTTAAACTAATTTTTTATAATTAAGTCGAAATTAAAATTAAATCATTAAGTTTAAATCATTAAAATACTTAATAAGTTGATTTGCCCTTTTAAAGCTCTTATTATTATAACTCTTAAATGATGTATCAAGTGAAGTGTTACTTCACTCATAGGATATTCAAATGTCCTAGTTCAGCGAGCAAGAGAACAAAACTTAAACTCCTGGATGATTAATTCACTTGTATAATTAAATTCTCTTCGACTTAAAACAATCCTAGAGGTATTGAAAAGATGTTTAAGACTCGTCTTAAGCACTTCCTCGATATGATAGGATGCTTATAAGAACAATTGAATTTAATTGTTCTTTGATGAAGAAAATCATCCTTAAACCAAAACACAAGAACCTAGACGTCATAGGAGATGACTAGTTATAGGATTAGGACTTTGGTAGATAACCAAAACCTTTCCCTTAGCTTTACCTAGGTACTTGTTGAAATATTTAAATGCCTTAACATGTGTTTTAAGTGCAGCTTGGAATGACGGGAAGACCCTCCAGGTACGCTTTTATTTTATTGCAATTTACTTTATTGCAATTTACTTACATGCACTGTACTTTACTTTTATTGCATGATAAACAACTGTTGCATGAAAACCAAAACCTTTAGGATAGTCCCTGAACTGAAACCAAATTTAAATTAAAAGTCATTGCATGATAAAATTCACCGCCACAACATTCAAAATATAAAACAACTTAAAATTTAATCACAAACAGAACAATAAAACTACAATTGCAACTAAATTAAAACGTCTCGTTGAATGATCGGGAATACCTCGGATGATGTAACCCACGTGTTGCTAACGGGATTTCCCACGGTCTAAATGAAAGTGTGGAACTCATTCAGTTGAGTTTAGCAAATTCATCTGGACTAAGTGAATTCGATGAAAATAACCGTGCCAGGATGACAGAACCGTTGGATCTTAATCGGTTCTGTTTAAACAACTTTAACATCTGTTTTAATTAAAATATTAAAAACACTTAGACTTTAAGATTTATAAACCAAAACACTTTTCTCATCTCTTGATTTTCACCTTCTACAACTAAACCTTTGCAACAACAAAGAGCTCGGAGCATGGTGGGCAGCACGGCCATCGTCATTAGCAAAACTTGTGTCTACATCACCTAAACTCTTCTTTAGTTTAAATAACCAAGCCATAGGATTTCGAGGTGGTTTGCCTAGTGCAACATAAATCTTCAACTACTTGTTAGGCATTTGTATAATCATGTTATGCAAATTAAGCCCTAATTGGTCTTAGGATTTCGAGGTAGTCGTTCGGTACGACATAAACCCTCACATCTTCGAGGCTATTTGTATGATTATGTCATACAAATATAAGTCCTAATTAATTAAAATGGGCAGGATTGAAACATTAAATGATATTCTCAAATTCAAACTAAACAATAGGATAGTTTGGGAAGTTGCCAAGATTCTTCTTGGATCCTCAGCTTCTCCTACTTCTCTTCCTTTGGACTCTTAAAATAAACTGTTCCAAATTTGAGCTAATCCCTATTGAAATTTCCAAAATCCAATCCTTTGAAAACTTTAAACTTTGAAATTCTTGAGAGCAAAACCACTGATCATTATTGAGAGTTTTCTTAAATGATTCCGTCATTTAAGATGTAATTAACTATAGGGGCTTGCCCTTATAGGGAACTTTAAGAACCCAGGTAATATAAACCCTGCTTAATTCCTTTATATTAAGCAGGGGAACTTGTCGGCTTATAAAATTGGTTCGCAGACCAAACAGATGTCACAAATCTTTTAATTTATTTAATCGAGCCTCATCATCAAGAAGTGTGTCTTTTCCTCGGGATAAATACACGGTTTGTGGTGTGGTGCTCGTTTATATAAACTATTTGGGATGTGAGATCAGTTTGATTTCATATCTTAAAATTTTCAAACTCAAAATTATTTTCAAAATCAAATACTACTTTCTAAATTATATATATTTAAATTAAATTTAAAATCTAAAATACGCCGACAATTTCTGTAGGCTACCCCTTTTCAAAAATATAACACTCAACATAAAAATATGCCGACAATGGTCCCATAATGTCTATTAAAAGACAAATCTTATTGAATGTCATGCAACATAAAGCTTACATAAATATAAAAACAAAATTTATAAATATTAGAAAAAAGAAAAAATTAGCCTAATGTGTCAAAATACAAAGAGCATAAAACTAATAAAGGGTTTTGGTAATGTTCATTCTCACAACATGTTTGTTAAATGTCTTCGGTGGCAACCCTTCCGTTAAATGATTTGCAATCATGAGATTGGTGCTAATACGCTCAATTGACACCTTATGTTTCTGAATTTCTTCCTTAACGACAAGGTATTTTAATTTCATGTGTTTAGCATCTTTGGCATACTTGTCGTTTTTAGTAAAAAAAAGACTGTTGCAGAGATATCACAATAATTTTAGCGATTTGGCAATAGTGTCGACAATTTTAAGTCTTGAAATAAAATTTCATAGCCATAAACACTGAATTGCAGCTTCGAAGCAAGCTACAAATTCAACTTTCATAGTGGAAGCAGCTGTGATAGTCTGTTTTGCACTTTTTCATGAGATTGCTCCTTCAGCCAAAAGGATCAAATAGCCAAATGTTGATTTTCTGGTATCAACACATCCAGCAAAATTTGAATCTAAATATTGTATCACTTCAAGATCTTTAGATCTTCTATAAGTGAGCACGTGGTCCTTTGTTCCTTGTAGATACCTCAAAACTTTCTTTGCAGCTTTCCAATGATCTATTCCTGGATTACTTTAATACTTACCCAGCATCCCGACAACAAAACAAATGTCCGGTCTGGTACAAGTATGAGCATACACTAAGCTTCCAAAAATAGATGCATAAAGAATTTATTCCATTTTTAAGTTCCAAATCATTCTTTGGACACTACATAAGATTGAATTTATCTCCTCTTTGAACTGGAGCAACACTTCGCGAGCATCCTTCCATATTGAATCTTTTAAGAATACTTTTGATATATGTTTTCTGAGACAACCCTAATAATCCTTGTAATCTATCATGAAATATTTAAATTTCAATCACATAGAATGCCTCACTCATATCTTTCATTTCAAAGTTCTTAGAGGGAAAATTCTTAGTTTCATATAATAAGTCAAGATCATTAGTAGCCAGCAAGATTTCATCAAAATACAGAATGAGAAATATGATCTTGCTCCCACTGACCTTTAGATATATAAATCGATCAACATTGTTTTCTTTAAATCCAAATGATGGTATGGTATCATTGAACATAAGATTCCATTGTCGGGAAACTTGCTTAAGTTCGTATATTGATTTCTTAAGTTAACACACTATGTGTTCCTTTCTTTCAACCGAAAATCTTTCAGGTTGACTCATGTAGACCTCTTCATCCAAATTCTCATTCTGAAAGGCAGTTTTCACATCCATTTGGTGTAACTCAAAATCAAAATGAGCTACTAGTGTCATGATAATAATAAATGAATCTTTTTTAGAAACCGGAGAAAATGTTGCTTTATAGTCAATGTCATCTTTCTTAGTGAAGCCTTTGGCAATAAGTCTGACTTTATATCATTCAATATTTTTATTCGAGTCGCGTTTAGCCTTAAAGATCATTTACACCCGACTCTTTTACAACCTTTAGGCAATTCAACGACATCCTAAACTTTGTTGTGATTCATCGATTTCAACTCATCTTTCATTGCATCTAACCATATAGAAGAATTTGCATCTTTGGCTTTTGAAAATGATACTGGATCTTTGTTGACTTGTACTTGTGTAGATAAACCACATAATCATAAAAAATAGAAGACCATTTTTGTCTTTGAGACTTTCTAGGTGCTACTTCATGTGATTCATCTGATGCAGATTCATTAGTGATAGTTTCATTGCGGGGTGTTTGATTATTTATTTATTGTTTCTATAAGTTGTCAAACTGTTCAATAACTGTATGAATAACAACTTAAGAAGAACTTTTTGGTAAAGAAACTTGAACCCTAATTTCTTGGATCTCCATCTTACGTGGTTCAAAACCCCCAATAAATTCATAATTTTCAATAAACTTAGCATTTCTCGCTTCAATGATTCTTGTACTATGGTTAGGACAATAAAATCTATACTCTTTAGATTTTTCTGGATAACCAATGAAAAAACCACTAATTGTTTTTCAGTCCAGTTTCTTTTCATGTGGATTATATATCCTTAATTTTGTCAGACAACCCCAAACATGGAGGGGCCAGTTTAGGTTTCTTTCTATATAGAGTTCAAAAGGAGTCTTTGGAACTGCCTTACTAGGAATCTTGTTTAACAAATATGAAATAGTCTTTAAGGCATGCATCCACAATGATGAGGGTAAAGAAGAATTACTCATCATAGTCCTAACAATTTCCATTATAGTAGGTTTCATCTTTCTGCAACACTATTTTATTTTGGTGTTTGTGGCATAGTGTATTGAGCACATATGTCATTGATTTGAAGGAATTTAGTAAATGGACCTGGACATTGTCCAGATTCATTATAACTTCCATAATATTCATTGCCTCTATCAGACCTGATAATTTTTTAATTTTCTGTCTAATTTTCTCTCAACCTCAGTTATATACATCTTTAAGGCATCTATAATTTGAGATTTTTTATGCAATAGGTAGACAAACACATAACGACAAAACTCATCAATAAATGTGATAAAATGTTTCTCTCCAACATCAAAAGGTCCACAAATATTAGTGTGTATAATTTCAAAGAACTGTGTGTTTCTTGTGGCGGCTTTCTGAAGTGTGTGATTTGTGTGCTTTCCTTTAACACAATCCACACATATGCCAAGATCAGTAAAATCCAATTCATTAAGGATTTCTTTTTTTACTAATCTTTCAATTCTTTCTTTGGATATATGACCCAAAAGTTTATGCCACAAATAAGTTGAACTTTCATTCATAAAATTACGTTTAGTACTAATATTGTTTGCAAAGTCGTTAGAGTCTCAGCGAAAAGGTTATCAAGTTTAAGCTTATGAGTTGATTGTGTTTAAACAAACTGAAACAACCATTTTCAAATTTAGAGTATCTAATAGAATCAAGCTTAGACAATGAAATCAAATTACAAGAAACATAAGGGACATAATGTGTTTGAAAAAGGTCTAAATGATGTCCAATATCTAAAATCAACCGATATGTTCCAATAGTTTCAACTAGTAGGTTCCAATTACAAGAAATAGAAGGGCATAGTGTTTTAAAAAGGTCTAAATGATATCCAATATAAATGGTGCTTTAACTCGGTTTCCCATGAAAACGAACACTTCATTTAGGTTTATGATTTGGGTTGTAAAAAATCCCTACATCGTATTAGAAACATGAGTGGTACAAATTATGTCCAATATCTAAAATCAAATTACGAGAAACAGGAGGGACATAAAGTGTTTGAAAAAGGTCTAAATGATGTCCAATATCTAAACTCAACTGATGGGTTCCAATAGTTTCAACTGGTGCTTTGACTTGATTTCACATAAAGACAAACATTTCATTTGGGTTTATGATTTAGGTTATAAGGAATCCATGCATCATATTAGAAACATAAGTGGTACAACCAAAATCAATCCACTAGGTATTATAAGGAATTTCTGCCAAATTTGATTCGAAACATATAGAAACACAATGTTCACCTTTTTTTTGAACTAGTCTTTGCACTTTTGACACTTATTTTGATAGTGTCTAGGCTTTCTGCAAAAGTAACACTTAATTCTTTTATGTACCACTTTGTAAATTGGGGCAGACGACGCATTAAGTTTTAGTGGTCTTTGCTTGCCCTTTTCATTCTTCTTTCCAGGTTTCTTTACAGCTCTTCTTTGGTGACCCATGAGATTAATGAAGTGATTTGCTCTTTTCTTAAGCTTGCATCCTCTTGAATGAGCATACATTGTAGTTCATTCACATTCCGCTTATCTTTCATAGTATTGTAGTTCATGTAAAATGGATCATACTCAGGAGGCAAGAAGTTAATGATAAATTGCACAAGGAAATTTTCATTCACTTCCATGTTGACCTCATTTTTGATGAGGTCTTCTCTTCTTCTTTTTAGTACTTAGGATCTAGCCTTAGGCTTTTCCTTTGACTATCTTAGAGGACTAGAAGTGGAACCCACCACTTAAAAATTCAAACCACTTCTAAACTCCCTGCAAACTCCACAAACTTGATTGTGGATCCCTAATCACCTAGAGGGTTGAAATCAAATGTGGAAGTTTAAAGGATGAGTTCCTATAGGACTCTTTGGCCTTAGGACTACCCTAGGTGGCCTGGTTTGGTGAAGGGCTGACTTACACACACACTACACTTATACACTACACTTTCACACACCTCCTAAAACCACACCCATACCCAACTTGACCTCCTGCCTCATGAAGGTGATTCACATGGATGGTCCTTAACCCCTAGGCCCTTGGCTAAGAGGGTTAGGAACAACATAGTGAATGCCTCAAATGAGTCCTCTCATGGCTCATATAAGCTTAACATAGCTTCATGGCTCAACCAAAATGATTTCATTCCACTTACATTTACCCGATCTTCAATTTTCTAAATTTTCAATTTTGACCCCGGGACCCTACACCCTGCCACTTACCCAAACCCTCGAAATTACTCAAATTTTTCAAAAAATCTCCAAACCACCCAAAATTCCTCAAGACCAATCCCAAACATTCCCACATTACTCAAATTGATCATCCATAGCCAAAAATACCAAAAATTCCAAAAATACCTCCCAATACCCTCCAAATACCCAAAATGCCCCTCTTAGCCAAAAAAATCCAAAAATTCAGAAAATTCCCAAAAAATTCCATAAAATCCAAAATATTCCCAATTTCATTTTGTTCAACTACACCATTGGCCAATTTTGTCAATTTACCCCACTTTTTTCAAAATCCCCAATTTGACCCATTTTAACCCAAAATGAACCCAATGTCAAACCAAACCTACCCAATTGACCCAAATTCTGGTCCAATTCAATTCTAAACTTCAAATCAACATCCCCCAACACCAATCTAGACCAAATCCAAGCCCAATTTGATTGGCATTTGAATCCAATTTCACTTTTGACCTTAAAGCCCAATTTGGACTCATGACCCAAACTTAGCCCAAACTAACCCAATTCAACTCCAATTAACCCCAAACCTTTTCTAAACCTTCCTTAACATCCCCAAAAACAAAACACTAACATGCTTTGCTCAAAATTTGGACCCAAACCCCACTCAAATTCAACCCAAAGCTAAAAGGCCCAATTTTGACCTAAACCCAAACCTAACCCAAATAAGCCCAAACCCCAAAATCAAAACCCAACCAAACTCAAAAACTCTTTGAAACATTCCCATAAACATTTCCCAACATTAATTTTACATCAATTTCAACCCTAGCCCAACATTGGCCCAAATTAGCCCAATTTGACCTACATTGGCCCATGTACCAAATGAACCCAAATCCAACCCAATTCAAGCCCAAACCACCTCAAATTTATTCCAAATCACTCATGAAACATCCCTAAACCAAACCCAACAATTATTTGGCCCAAGCCTTTACCAAACTTTCATCCTAAAGTCCATTTTAAAATCCAAAAGCCCACTTCCCTAAACCATTTTAAAAGCCCATCCAAAGTAAAATCCAAAAGCCCAAACCCATTCCAAAGCCCACATTGACAATTCCTTCTCATCATCCCTTTAATTGGAATCAATTCCTAAGTCCCAAATCAATCATCAAATCAACCTAAATCAAGCACCATCTAAATTTTCACTAAATTGCCAAAATTTCCAAATTCATTTTTCATATAAATGAATCCACTTTTCCTAAGCCAAGGATGAGCCAAATGGAGCCACATGCAAGCCATGGACAAGCCACATGAAGCCATGGGGGGTTTGACTTGTCACCAAGCCATTAATGGCAAGAAGAGGGAGTCCTTTCCTAAGCCTTCCTTAAGCCATTTTAACCTCTTTAATGAAACACCATAACCCAAAATTAACTTAAACTATTTTGATGGGGACTTCACCACTCCATAGCGAGTGACCCAACCGATCCCCTTAGCCCAAAATCGGACCATGGGGAGGTGAACCAAGCCCAAATACATGGGTTGACACATGTGAACCCAAAATCACTCTTCTCCCTTTACAACTTAAATCCAACCCTTTACACTTGGCATTGGACAATTGCTTGCACAAACCTCCAGCCCTGACCCACCTGGACTTGAGGGTGACCCATGCCTGTAGGCCAGCCACCTGGGTCGCCGGAAAACGCCATGGCCGAGACATTGGAAGGAGCCAAGCATTAAAATTCTCCCTTGCTGAGTTTCCCCAAGCCAAGTGGCCATTGCAGCTGTTCTTCCCTTGCCAAGAGCAGCTGATCCCAAGCCCTAACTCCCCCTAGGAGGCCCTCCAGCCTCTCCTATTTAAACCCCACCTCTCTCGGCCATGGAGGAGGTGTTGAACCAACTTTAAGGAAACTCTGCCAAAATCATTCCAGACCACTCTCCACACATAGAGCATTTGATTCCCATCGGATTCCAGCCCGATTCCCTCCAGTCGAGCTCAATTTTGAGTTCAAATTTCAGCATAAAAAACCAGGACACTCCTTCACAGTGAGCCAATCCCCAAATTGATTGGTCCTACACCTTCACCAGACCAAGAGAAGAAGTTGCCAGCAAAAGCCCCCTCACCAGGCCAGCCATTGCTTCCAGCCTCCAAGCTTTGTGATCGGGCTTAGTCGAAATCATACCTGGACAATTCACCAGCCCAAGAGACTTCATCTGGAGCTTGCTTGGACCCAATCGAAGGTGACACAACTCTTAGATCGAAGCTTCACTTCTTTGAGCAAAGGTATGGACTCACTCTTCTTCCCGAGCTTACAGAGATTCTCTACTTAATTTGAGTCAATTTCAATACATGTTTACCGTATGGATGTGTTCGTCTCCTCAAGACGAATCCATAGAGCATAAGAACACGAAAATCTGTTGAGAATCAAGTGAGAAATTAGGGTTGGAAGGTTGATGGTCACGGGTGCACACCAGTCGTAGACGATGACTGGGAGCCGTCGGATCGAGCGTGTATCGAGCGGACGGTCTGGATTGAGCCGGACAGCGCGATGATAAGTGAACCGCGGGGCCCTGGAGAGCTGAGTCGGATGGCGGCGTCGAATCAGAGGATGACACGCGGCGTTTCGAAGATGCCTAGGTTGAGTTGGCGCCGCGTGTATAAGTAGGAAATTAGGGTATTTTTTTATTTATTTAATTCCCTAAACTTCAAAAATGCATAACTTTGTGTAGGAAAATCAGAAAAATAAAATAAAAATACCCTCTTGCTCAGTGAACGAGAGGAGAATAATGTGGAAAAGAAATCATTTAATTTAATTGAGTATTTGATTTTTAATAATTTATTTACTCTCTGCACATTTTCAATTCTCCATGCATGTATACAATTCACCATGGCATGAGACCATAGGGCTTTTAAGCCTCTGAATTTGGGAACATTCCCTGAATTTTCCAAAGTCAGAGGCCACCCTTATGAAGAGTTATTGATTTTTCAATTCTAGGTTACTATTCTGAGTATTTTAATTCTAATAATTTGCATGTTGTGAAATAAATTTTAGGAAAATTTGGTGATGTTTCTTATGACCAGAAGACCCTAGGGAAAATAGGTCTTGAGTTAATTCACTTGTAATGACCCTAATTAGCTTAAACACCCAAAATGGAACCTTAATTAATTAGAGCTAATCATACATCAAATTAACTTGAAATCAATTCTCCACTGACCTTTAGGATTAGAGGAACCCACCATAAAAATTTGAAGTCAATTGAACTTGGTTAGCTCTATCAAATGGGTTGATTAAGTCATTTAGCCAAATTTAAACTTTAAAAATCCATAACTTTTAAAATCCTTTTCAAAAATTCACCAAATTAGTTTTGGAGCCTCTCTGATATCAAAAGAATTTAAGAAAATTAAAATTGTAATTTTCCAAAAAGTTGATTTTTTGCATTATTTTAATATTTTTAATAATTAAAAAATAACAAAAATCACAAAAATAATAAAATTCACCAAAATGTCACATTTTGAATTTTAATCACTTAGGAACAAACCCCATATTTTTCTTAAGTCTCTATGATGAGATATTAAATTTTAAAGCCCTAAGGTAATTTTCAAATTAAAAAATGTATTTTCTAACATTTCCACTAAAATAATTCTAGTAAATCAAAAAAAAATCAGAAAATTATAAAAATTGGTTATCTGGTTTCCTTGTGGTCAGAGAGATTTTTGAAAATTATAAAATTCATTTTTCAACCTTTATTTTATTTTTAAATTAATTAATACTCCAAAACTCAAAATAATTATAATAAAAATAATATAATTCAAAAAATCACCAAAATTGGTCCAAGTGGTCCTCTGGTCATTAGAAATGTCCCATAATTTTCTTAAAGACAGAAACTTTCCCTTGTTCATGTTATTAAATTTTCCTTGCAAATTCTTATTTTCCACCAAAAATAATTACATAAATAAATTAAATACAGAAAAATCACATTTTATCCTCTAATGTCTTGATTGACATATGAGTGAAGTCACATAAAAATTTCAAATTCATTTAAGCTTAATTTAGTGAGTTATGGAATTAGTAAGCATAAAGGGCAAAATGGTAATTAAAATGTTAACCTATAATTAAAAATTTTTAGGTTTAATTGAAAGGATGGGTAAAATATTTGATAGTAAGTTGATTTTGGATGTTTGAAACTTAGGTATTTAAATGGTAGAAACCTACCAAATAATTTGAAAATAATTAAAATAAACCTTAATTAAATAATTAATTAAATTTGGAAGAATAATAATAAAAAATTTGGAATTATTAAAATGGGGATGTTATTAGGAAGAAATTTATTCTTTAATCTAAGAATTCCTAAATTAATCACCTCAATAATATTTAATTCCTAATTAAAATGATAATCCAAATTTAAAACTTAAAATGCTTAATCATTAAATTAAATTAAAATTAAAACATTTAAATTAAATCCTTCTAAAATTTCAATTAAATTAATACTTTAACAATTAAAATAGAATCATCCTTAAAGCACAAAAAAAATAATAATAAAATATTAAATTAAAATTAAAAAAATAATAATAATAAAATTAAATTAAAATTAAAATTAAAAATAAAATCAAATTAAGATTTAAATTAAAATTAAAATAAAATAAAATAAAATTAAAAATTAAATTAAATTAAATTAAATCACATTAAATTAAATCAAAACATATTAAATTAAATTAAATTAAATTAAAAAAATAAAATCAAGTTAAAATAAAATTAAAATTAAATTAAATAAATAAAATTAAATTAAAATTAAACTAAACCAAATTAAATTAAATTAAATTGAGTTGAATTAAATATAACATCACTTAACACATGAAGAATTCAAAAATAAATCTAAAACAACTTGAACATTATTCCAAACTTTAACTCATTAATTAAAATTAAATTAAATCACAAATCACTTGAACATCGATTTGCCCTCAAAAGCTCTTATTGTCATAACTCCTAAATGGAGTGTTAAGTGAAGTATTACATCACTCATAGGATATGTAAATGTCCTAGTTCACAGATCAAGATAACAAAACTTGAACTCCTGGATGATTGATTCATTATATAATTAAATTCTCTTGGACTTAAAATAATCCTAAAAGTATTGAAAAGATGTTTAAGATTCGTCTTAAGCACTTCCTCAGTACGATAGGATGTTTATAAGAACAACTGAACTTAATTGTTCTTCGATGAAGAAAATCGTCCTCAAACCAAAACATAAGAACCTAGACGTCATAGGAGATGACTAGCTATAGGATTAGGAACTTGGTAGAAAACCATAACCCTTCCCTTAGCTTTACTTACGAACTTGCTTTAAATGCTTAAATATTCTAAATTGTGTTTAAATGTAGCCTGGGATGACGGGAAGACCCTCCAGGTACGCTTTTATTTTATTGCAATTTACCTTCTTGCAATTTACTTTATTGCAAATGCACTTACTTTTCTTGCATGATAAACAACTGTTGCATGAAAACCCACACCTTTAGGATAGTCCCTAAAACTGAAACCAAAACTAAATTAAAAGTCATTACAAGATAAAATTCACCACCACAACATTTCAAAATATAAAACAACTCAAAATTTAATCACAAACAAAACAACAAAACCACAACTACAACTAAATTAAAACGTCTTGTTGGATGATTGGGAATACCTCGGATGATGTAACCTACGTGTTGCTAACGGGGTTTCCCACGGTCTAAATGAATGTGTGGAACTCATTTAGTTGAGTTTAGCAAATTCATCTGGACTAAGTGAATCCGATAAAAATAACGATGCCGGAAGGATGGAACCGTGGGATCTTAACCGGTGTTG
This sequence comes from Papilionanthe hookeriana x Papilionanthe teres, assembly GCA_022702705.1. Taxonomy (NCBI): domain Eukaryota; kingdom Viridiplantae; phylum Streptophyta; class Magnoliopsida; order Asparagales; family Orchidaceae; genus Papilionanthe; species Papilionanthe hookeriana x Papilionanthe teres. The sequence continues at coordinate 70,204,399 of CM040427.1, read as the reverse complement.
TTATAATCAACTTTAAGATTTGTTTTAATTAAAATATAAAAAACACTTGGACTTTAAGATTTCTAAAATTAAACTCCTCTCTTCTCTTTTGATTACAATTTTCTAAAACTAAACCCTCTGCAACAACAAGGAGCTCGGAGCATGGTGGGCAGCACGGCCATCGTCATCAGCAAAACCTGAGTCTACTTCAAAGAAACTTTCTTAGAATTAAATAACTAAGCCATAGGGTTTCGAGGTAGTTTGCTTAGTGCAACATAAATCCTCAATCTTTTTGTTAGGCATTTGCATTGCAAATTAAGCCCTAACCGATCTTAGGATTCCCGAGGTAGTCGTCTGATACGACACAAACCCTCACATCTTCGAGGCTATTTGTATGATCATGTCATACGAATATAAGTCCTAATTAATTAAAAATGGGCAAGATCAAAACATTAAATAAACATTAGGACTTTCCTAGATTCAAGCCAAATAATAGGATAGTCGGGAAATCACCGAAGTTCTCTTCGAATCTGTAATTTCTCCTACCTTTCTTCCTTTGAATTCCCAAAACAAAATGTTCTAAACTTGATCCATTCCCTATTGAAATTCTAAAATTCAATCCCTTGAAAACTTAAACTTTGAAATTCTTCAGAGCAGAATTACTGATTATTATCGAGAGTTTTCTTAAGTGATTCCCGTCACTTAAGATGTAATTAACTATAGGGGCTTGCCCTTATAGGGAATTTTAAAAACCTAGGTAATATAAACCCTGCTTAATTCATTTATATTAAGCAGGGGAATTTGTCGGCTTATAAAATTGGTTCGCGGACCAAACGGATGTCACGAATCTTCTAGTTTATTTAATCGAGCCCCATCACCAAACCAGTGTGTTTATTCTTCGGGATAGATACACGGTTTGTGATGCGGTGCTCGTTTATATAAACTATCTGGGATGTGAGATCGGTTTGATTTCATATCTTAAAATTATTTTCAAAATCAAATACTATTTTCTAAATCATATATATATACTTAAATTAAAATTAAAATCTAAAATTTGTCGACAACTTCTGTTAGGCGACCCCCTTTTCAAAATAAAACACATAACACAAGAATAAGCCGTACATTCCATTCTCAGGGTCTTAAGTCTTGCTGCTATGTTCGTCATTTCAAAGACATGCTCATGCATAGTACGAGAATCATCAAATTTCATGTCGGTTAACGTACTCAATAGTGTCCCAACAAGAGACTTATCGGCAGAGTCAAATTGAGAATAATTCTCAGCAAATTTCATAAATTATTTAACACTTTCAATGTTAGAAAATGTATAATTTATGTTGTTTACTACAGTTATTTGCATAAACATTAAGCTCAATATGTTCGATTTTTTCCTTGCTTTATAGAGAGATATTTGCTCAGCACTGCTATAATCAGTAAGAACAGATGTGGCTTGTGAATGAAGAGAAACAGAAGTAGTTACTGCAAATAAATAAAACATGCTCGTACATTAATGCTTCGAACATTAAACTTATATTGACATTCATATAAAATCAGACTAAAATAATAATTATAAAAATAATAGTGTATTGAAATATCATTTGGGTGATATAACTAAAATCAGATTAAAATAATAATTATAAAAATAATAGTGTACTGAAATCTCATTTGGGCAATATAACAATACACGATAATAAACATAATTGATGCTCGACTTAAATTTAATATAATTTATAATTATTTGTACTCAAATTAGACATGTCTATTATCTTTGGATATATAAACATATCTTAACTAAGTATATAAATAGATAGGGGTATAAACGAGCTGAACACGAGTGAGCCAGGTTCAACTCGTATTGGGCTCGTTTATATTTCGAGCTCAAAAAGTGTGTTCTTGTTCGGTTCGTTTTCTTAGTGAGTCGAACACGAGCCGAACACGAGTCATTTCATGAACAAAGAGTTATTTTGACAATCCTAATCACATACCCATAAGATGTTAAGGATTTGGGAAAAATTTAAAAATTATTGTTTATATTAAAACATCATTTAAATCTAATTTAATATTTTTTATTCTATTTTCTTAATTAATAATGTTAATTGATTATAAATCATTGTAGCCTTGTAGTCGATTAATTTTTTTAAAAATATTACTCTTCAGAATATATATATATATATATAGTTGATGAGTAATATTTCAAGCCAAAATGAGCTGAACATGAACGAACAAATTTTTGTTCGTGTTCGGCTCGTTAACTTAGCGAAGGAGCTGAACACGAGCTTCTTAAAGAGTTGATCACGAGCTGCTCGTGAACAACGAGTCATTTTGACATCCCTATAAATAGACTACAATTATATTCAAAGATTATAAAATAAATGATCAGCCTTTGGGCGATCTAGAAATATTTTATAACCAATGAACTTTACTATTTTTGTAATAAAATGTTAAATTATTTCATAACAAGCATCACATACTCGTGAGTAATTGAATTTATTTAATTTGACTTCTTACTAATTTAGTCACTTTGGTGACTAACAAATTAAACATAACATCGACATCAAATAAATAATAATTTCAATCGCATCAATTTACTTTAATGATTTAATTCAAGATCTAATTCACAGCAGAAATTTACAATTAACATAAATAAAATTATATGAAAATTGTAAATTTAATAATCAAGGCTCTAATACTACATGTTAGAAATTCATGTTTGAACTTCATGACACAAATTCTAAAAAATACATAATAACCAGGAGCTTTTAAATTCATGATTTTTATATATCAATAATAAAGTATCACATATTTGTATTCTTGATGATAAAATTTGATCTAAAAAAATGATCTTGAAGAGATGGAGTTTCTCTCTCTAATCTCTTGAAACTTTTTGTATTTTTTTATGGATGGAAATATACAGAGTGTGTTAGAAAGCGAGATGACATATTCTCTGAATTATGTTTAACTTAACCACCATCCATCAAGGGGTTACTAACTAATAAGATTTATGATAATTTAATAAATTAATTAATTTAATTATTAAAATCAATGACATAAGTTAGTAACATCTATTCATTTTAAGGGTTACATGAGTTACAAAAATAAATATCATAAATTATCATAGCTATGACAAGTTATTAAATAAATAACATAAGCTTTCATGAGTTATAAAAATGAATAACTTAAGTTATCATTTATTATGACATAAGTTATGAGTTAAGAAAATAAATAACTTAAGTTATCATGAGTTATAAAAATAAACAACTTAAATTATAATTATTATGACATAATTTATGAGTTAAGAAAACAAATAAATTAAGTTATCATGAGTTATAAAAATAAATAACTTAAGTTAGTATTTATTATAACATAAGTTATGAGTTAAGAAAATTAAGAACTTATGTTATCATGAGTTATAAAATAAATGGCATAAGCTATTAAAATAAATCTTATAAGTTATTAAAATAAATCTTATAAGTTATTAAAATAAATCTTATAAGTTATTAAAATAAATGTGAGCCACAAATAAAAATTTAACAGGTCATCGTAATATCATCATTGGCTGCATATGCTATAGTGCGAAGTTGCAGTACCAGTTAGCCACATAGGGCGTAGTTATTGACATAAGCCAAAGTGGGGAGCTATAGTAGAAATTATTCATTTAGATCGTAGTTTTGTCACCTAGATTGTAGTGGGGGTCGTAGTAGTGATTAGCCATATATATATGTTGTTGTTGGTCATGTACGCAGTAGTGGGGAGTTGCAGTTGTGTAAGTTGACCATAAAAGCCATAGTTGGAAGAGATAGTAATAGTTAGTCATATAGGTTGTAGTTAGTCATGTAGGTCATACTGGAGAGATACAGTAGGCTAACCACAATTAGTTATATAAGCAGTAGTGGGGAGCTACAGTAGCATAAGTTGGTCATAAATGTCATACTTGGAAGATGTAGTATTTGTTAGCGACATATGTCATTGTTGGTCACATAAGTTATAGTAAAGAGTTGCAGTAGCGATTAGCCACATATGATTTAATCACATAGGCAGTGGTGAAAGGTTGTAGTATCTTCAGGTGGTCATAAAGGCCATAGTTGGAAGTTGTAATGGAGTTAACCACATTGGCCATAGTTGGTCTTATAGATCGTAGTGAAGAGTTGCAAAAGCAATTAGTCATAAATCTCATAATTGGTTACATATGTTGTAGTGGAGAGTTGCAGTAGCAACAATTGGCCACAAAGGCCATAGTTGGAAGCTTTATTAGTAGTTAGCCACATAGGCAATAGTTGACCACATAGGCAGTGAGGAGCTTTATTAGTTACTAGCCATATAGGTCATAGTTGGTCACATAGGTCGCGATGGATATTTAAGCAGCGTCGGTTTGACTCAAAGGTCGTGGTTGAAAGCTATAGTAGCAGTTAGTCATATATGTCATAGTTCAAAGTTGTGGTAGCAATTAGCAACATAGGTATTTTTGGATCAATTAGCAATTTTGGGTCAAGAGGGGCATTTTGGTAATTTGGAAGGTATTGGGGGTATTTTTGGAATTTTTGGTATTTTTGGCTATGGATGATAAATTTGAGTGGAGGGAAATGTTGAGGATTGATTTTGAGGAATTTTGGGTAATTTAGGTGATTTTGCAAGTTTTGAGTAGTTTCAATGGCTTTTAGTAGGTTTGGTGGGTTCGGGGTCTAGGGAGTCAAAAATTGAAATTTTGAAAAAATAAAGGTTGATCAAATGTGAGTGCAATGGAATCATTTTGGTTGAGCCATGAAGCCATAATAAGCTCAGAGGAGCCATGAGAGGACTCATTTGAGGTATTCACTATGTTGTTTCTAACCCTCTTAACCAAAGGCTTAGGGGTTAAGGACCATCCATGTGAATTATCTACATGAGTCAGGAGGTCAAGTAGGGTGTAGGTGTGGTTTCTAGGATGTGTGTGATAGTGTAGTGTATGATTCACCCCCTGCCAGACCAGGCCACCCAGGGTAGTCCTAAGGCCAAAGAGTCCTATAGGGAACTCATCCTTTAAACTTCGACATTTGATTTCAACCCTCTAGGTGATTAGGGGTCTAAAATCAAGCTTGTGGAGTTTGCAGGGAGTTAAGAAGTGGTTTGAATTTCTAAGGGATGGGTCCCAATTCTAGTCCTCTAGGACAGTCAAAGGAAAAAGCCTAAGGCTAGATCCTAAGTACTAAAAGGAGAAGAGAAGACCTCATCAAAAATGAGGTCAACAGGTTCATCAGTTAAATATTAGTAAATCTTATTCATATTGTATCTTGTAGGGACGAAATTTGAATAGTGGCAAAAAGATGTATTCTCAATTGAATACAACTCATTAATTCTTGAAGGAGTGAAAGTTACCCATCTGCTTCGTACAAATACGCTTCCATTGTTGATTCCATGAAGATTGGAGTAGAATTCTTTGACTACAGGGATAACTACCGCATAAGTTGTATAGTATAATATCTCCCAACGTCGTCGAATAATCATCTCCTCAATAGATGTTATGGAATTCTCCACTCCTCTATTAACGAATCCTCTTTCTTTAATCAATCACTTTTTCGTTATAATCTTGTTGAATATCCGCTGTGCCTCATAACTGACAAACTTTCTCCTATTGAACACTTGGGATTTCGTGATTTCAAGTAGATTAGATGCCATAATTTCTTGTTTTGGTGGAGTTTCTATTCGTTTCTAAGAAGTAGAAAGTGAAGATTTCGAGTTATAGGCGTCTTATATAGAAAAAAAATACTTAGAATCGTCAGAAACCACCAAAATAACTCCCTAAAACCGCTCTTGTACCAATCTCGCCGTCGGTGGGATAGTTATAATTTTAAACTGAATTAAGGCGTGCCGGTCTCATCGTCGGCGGCGTCGATCTCGCCGTCGGTGAGCTAAGGTAAATTTGTCCAGTTTCACTTTTGTTCCCAAAATTTTTAATTTCTTTTGTTACTCTTAACATTGTGATAATTATAAAGATAAATATGAGTAGTAGAATTCATTTATACTAAAATTATCAATAAATCAAGTAAATAAACTATAATTTAAGACTACTATGGGTTGCCTCCCATAAAGCGTTTGGTTTAACGTCGTCAACCCGACTTATTCGGTTGTTAATCAGGTTGACTAAACATTAAAACCTCTTCAAAATTGGGTCTTCTTGTAGACCAATATGCTTTGTGCTCTAATTCAACTGGTAAGTGACAAGTTTTTCCATAAATAAGCCTGTAGGGAGTCATTCCAATCGGAGTTTTATAAGCAGTCCTGTATGACAATAATGTAGTGTCTAGTCTTGTAGACCAATCTAATCGATTAGGGTTTACAGTCTTTTCTAAAATTTGTTTAATTTCTCGATTAGAAACTTCAGCTAATACACTGGTTTGTGGATGATAAACAGTTGAAATTTTATGAATAATATTGAATTTTTCTACTATTTTGTGAATATATTTGTTCCTAAAATGGGATCCTCCGTCAGTGATCATCACTCTCGGCATTCCGTATCTTGTAAAAATATTTTTCTTTAAAAATCTTGAAACACTCTTAGCATCACATTGAGGTAAGGTTTGTGCTTCAATCCATTTAGAAACATAATCAACAGCAACTAATATATATGAGTTTCCAAATGAAGGTATAAATGGTCCCATGAAATCTAATCCCCAAACATCAAAAATTTCAACTTCTAATATAAAATTTAAAGGCATTTCATTTCTTCTAGATATATTACCTACTCGTTGGCATTTATCGCAAGTTTTGATATATCTATAAACATCTCTAAAAAGAGTAGGCCAATAAAATCTGGATTGTAAAATTTTATAAGCATTTTTATCTGTTCCAAAATGTCCTCTAAATTCAGAATCGTGACATTTTTGAATGATTTGTTCAGTTTCTTCATAAGGCATACATCTTTTAATTATTGAATCCTTACATTGCTTATATAAATTTGGTTTATCCCAAAAATATGTTTTAGCATCATGAATGAATTTTTTCTGTTGTTGCAGAGTTAGCATGGGTGGTAAAATATAACTTACAATATAATTTACTATATCAGCATACCAAGGTATTTTCCATTCATTTATAATATAAAGTTGTTCGTCATGAAAATGGTCTGTAATTTCATTATCAGTGTAAGATAGTTCATTATATTCTGGTCTTGATAAATGATCTGCAATTTGATTATCAATTCCCTTTTTATTAATGATTTCAAAATCAAATTCTTGCATCAATAATATCCATCTGATTAATCTTGGTTTGCTATCCTTCTTTTGAATTAAACATTTAATATCAGAGTGATTAGTATGCACAATACATTTAGTTCCAATTAGGAAAGATCTAAATTTATCAAAAGCATAAACAATTGCTAATAGTTCTCTTTACGTAGCTCGTGTAGTTGATTTCGAGCATTATTGAGAGTTTTACTTAAGCATAAGTATATGACTTTAAAAATTTTATCATATATTTGTCCAAGAACAGTTCCTATAAGCATAATCACTAGCATCACACATAAGTTCAAAAGGTTTCTCCCAATCGGGGAAACTATTATAGAGTCTTGTGATTAATTTATCTTTTATTAATTCAAAAGCATTTAAGCATTCCATTGTGAATTCAAATTTCTTGTCATTTTCTAAAAGTTAGCATAGAGGTTTAATAATTTTTGAAAAATCGTTTATGTAGCGTCTGTAAAAACTGGCATGTCCAAGAAAACTTCTTATCCCTCTCACTGTAGTAGGAGGTGGTAATTTAGCTATAACTTGAATTTTTGTAGGATCTACTTCCATGCCATTTTCTGAAATTTTATGTCCTAATACAATTCCTCTTGCAACCATAAATTGACATTTCTCCCAATTTAGAACTGAGTTAGTTTTCTCGCATACTTCTAAGACTTTTTCAAGGTGACTCAAGCATACGTTAAATGATGTTCCAAATATAGAGAAATCATCCATAAATACTTCCATTCCATCATCAATTAATTTGCTAAATATAGACATCATACATTTCTAGAATGTTGCAGGTGCATTACATAATCCAAAAGACATTCTTCAAGAAGCGAATGTTTCATAAGGACTGGTAAATGTAGTTTTCTCTTGATCCTCAGGAGCAGTAGGAATTTGATGATAACCGGTATATCCATCTAAAAAATAAAAATATTTATGTCTGGCTAGTCTATCCAACATTTGGTCTAGAAATAGTAAAGGGAAGTGATCTTTTTCAGTGTTGCATTTAATTTTCTATAGTCAATACATATACGTCATCCAGTAACTTGTCTTATAGGTATTAAATCATTATTTTCATTAGCTTCAACAGTCACTCCTCATTTCTTAGGAACACAGTGAATTGGGCTTACCCAAGCACTGTCAGAAATAGGGTATATAATATCATTATCTAACCATTTTAATATTTCTTTCTTGACTATCTCTTTAATAATCGGATTTAATCTCCTTTGGGGATCAACTCTTGGTTTGTGTTCGTTATCTAAAATAATTCTGTGCATACACATTGAAGGACTAATTCCTTTAATATCTGCTAAAGTCCAGCCAAAAGTTTTCTTATATTTTTTTAATGTGTCCACAAGTTTTTGCTCCTCTGATTCATTTAATTCTGCTGATATAATAACTGGTAAAGTTGAAGAGTTACCTAAATAAGCATACTTCAAATGAGTAGGTAAGATTTTTAATTCAAGTTCAGGAGGTTTAATAATTGATGAAACTATATTATTTTCAACATTTTCTGTATAATCCAACAATTCAAATTTTTCCTGTATATAATCTAATTCTTCATTGTTTGTTTCTTCAATTAATTCAGTATTTTCTATTTTGAGTTTTTCTTCAAAGTATTCTTTAAAATGTTCATTTTGTAGATGTTCAATAATTTTCATTCGAAAACAGTCATCATTATTTCTATAGCAGGATATTTCATTGATTTTGCAATGTTGAAGGTAACTTTTTGATCGTTTACTCTCATAGTTAATTTTCCTTTTTGAACATCAATCATAGCTTTTCCAGTAGCTAAGAAGGGTCTTCCTGATATTTTGGGTATTTTTTTATCTTCTTCCTTATCAAAAACAATAAAATCTACTGGGAAGATAAACTTATCCACTTTTACTAACACATCTTCAATAACTCCCTTAGGATAAGTAACAGAACGATCCGCTAACTGAAGAGTTACTAAAGTAGGTGAGACTTCTCCTAATCCTAATTTTTTAAAAATTGATAAAGGCATTAGATTTATGCTGGCTCCTAAATCACATAATGCTTTTCCATAAAAATTTTCTCCAATAGCGCAAGGTATAGTGAAACTACCAGGATCTTTTAATTTTTCAGGAAGCTTTTTCTGAATAATTGAACTACATTCTTCGCTAAGTTCAACAGTTTCATTGTCTGTGAATTTTCTTTTTTTATTTAAAATATCCTTCATAAATTTCACATAATTAGGCATTTGTTCCAATGCTTCTACAAAAGGAATGTTTACCGTTAATTTTTTTAAAATTTCAAGAAATTTAGAAAATTGCTTATCTTTTTTATGTTGCCTTAGTCGCTGAGGAAATGGTGGTGGTGGTTTTTCTATAGAAATTTTCATAGGTATCAATGGATCTTCTAGATTTTGATCTTTCTGATCCTTATCTTTTTTAATTTCCACCTCCTTATTTTGACTTTCTGTTTTTTTCTGTATTCTTGTTTCTGAATCTTTTCCACTCTGTAACTGTATTGTTTTAATTTATTCTTTTCCTTGATCTTTAGAATTTATTTCCACATTACTAAGAAAAGTTCCAAGGCTTCTATTATTAAGTGTAGTAGCGATATGTCCAAGTTGAGTTTCAATATTTTTAATTTCTATTCCTTGAGTTTGTAATTGGATTCCTTGAATTTGTAACTGATTACCTTGATTCTGTAAATGTTGACCCATATTTAATATTAATTCTTCCATAGATAACTTCTTATCTTTAAATTGAGAGTTATTATTAAATCTAGCTGGATAAGAAGGTTTAAAATTAGCATTTCCTTGGTTAGATGGATTTCCTACTTGGGTTTACTTGAATTATTCATCCATTGCTGATTAGCAGAATTGTTATTCCAATTAAAATTTGGATGATTTTTCCACCCAGGGTTATAATAATTTGCATAAGGATTATTGGGTCTATTGTTAACAGCATTTATAGTTTCATATGATGATTGAGCATATATAAGTTATCCAGATAAATTTTCTTCTGTTATATTAAGAGAATAATTCATTCCAAAATGATCTAATTTCTTGGATATAGCAGCAATTTGAGAAGCTAACATAGATATTGCATCAGAATTATGTATACTGGTTATTTTTTTAGGATTTAACCTTTCAGAAGGCTATTAAAAATTATTAGTAGTCATTTCTTCAATTAATGAATAAGCTTCATCAAAGGTTTTGACATTAATGAACCTCTAGCAGCAGCATCAATGATCGATCTAAGAGATCCTACTAAACCATTATAAAAAGTTTGTATAATTAACCAATCTGGTAATGCATGATGTGGGCATTTTCTAAGAAGATCTTTAAATCTCTCCCAAGCTTCATATATTGATTCTCCGTCAAACTGACTAAAAGAAGTTATATCATTTCTAAGCATTGCAGTTTTTGAAGGAGGAAAATATTTGGATAGAAATTTTTGTGATAATTCTCCCCAAGTTTTAATTGATCCAAGTGCTAATGAATTTAACCACATCTTAGCCTTATCCCTTAAAGAAAAAGGAAATAACCTAAGTCTAACGGCGTCATTAGATACTCTGTCATATCTAAAAGTAGCACATAGCTCTAAAAAACTCGCAAGATGTAAATTAGGATCTTCATTTGGTGAACCACTAAATTGATTATTACGTACCATTTGGATAATTGCAGGTTTAAGCTCGAATGAGTTAGCCGCTACATCAGGATTTTGGATAGTTAAGTGAATTTCATCTAATGTAGGGTTAGCGTAATCTTTCAAAGGTCTTGGTTTATATTTTCAATTTCTGGATTATTTGCCATTTGATTTAATATTATGATTTCTCTTTTCTATTTTCTAATTCTTTTAATAGTGCGCTCTAATTCTGAATCGTAAGGTATTAAACTTTCGGTTCCAAATTTACGCATACACCACTAAAATAATAATAAAATAGTTCGTTACTCTAGTAATTATCTTTAATAATTATTTTAGTGATTACATTAATAATTACTTTGCTTCCCTGGCAACGGCGCCAAAAACTTGACCTCCGGCTGTAAATATAAGAATTCAGCCTAGGGGGAGAGTAGGGTAAAAATAGAAGGATGTATATAATTGTTAAGCTTAATAAAGTTATCAATGTTTTTTCAAAGTAAGTAGCAATTGTACTCTCTCCCCTTTAATGAACGCAAGTATACGTATCGCTCAAGTAATAAAGGGCTCTATTGGAGTCCTAGATATCGATCCCACAGGGAAGTTAGAGATTTACAGACTAATTTTTAGTAAAGTCGATTACTAATCTAATTTAGTATAGTATACGAAAAATGAAGAATGTTTAAACTAATACTTAAAAGACAGAATATACAAGTCAATTTAGAAAAGTATCTTTCTCCTTGTTAAGAGGATTGAATGAATGAATAATTAAATGAGTTTAGAATTATATTGTGCCAAATAGAAGCATTCCTATTCTTTACCCTTTGGTCCAGGTGCAAAGAACATTGACTAATGCTTATGTTTGGTTACTGAATTTGTGGCTAGGCTGGGAGGATACTGGCTGCCACTTCAGAGCTCCCACGTTCCCCTCACCTGAGGGCTAATATCTACACTTCAGCTCCCAAACAATAGTACCGAATTGAAGATTTTAGTCCGTCACACTAAAATATTAAATTCTTTGCCTGATAATTAATATTTCTCTATTTATTTGCACCCTCCTTTCAAGGCTTTTAAATTCCATGAATCTTGGATGTAATCTTTACTATATTTGATAATTCAACATATGTTAACAATTATTAAGCACAACTCTTTTAATTCTTCATTTCACAAAGCCTCAACAACAAGGAGAAAGACAAAGGAAACTACTCAGAATGCATGTGAATAATAACACAGATGTTAGATTTCATTTAAAGTTATAAAACAATAAACAAATATACTTATCTCAATTCTTCTCCTCAAGAAAATTCTTCAAGTTCATCTGACTCTTCCTTGTTGTACAACACACTTTTAACTCACCAAGACACTAAACACTAACTCTTACTATAAAAGAAAACACTAATTTTGACTCCAACTGACACACCATAACACACAAAAATCGTTTATATTTATAGAAGGAGTCATATTTCCAACAGTTGCTTAAGCACCTCTTCAAAACGCGTTCAGATTCATCGAATTTGGCTTAAATCAACTGTCTCGCCGTTAGCGGGCTCGATCTCGCCGTCGGCGGGCTTCTAGAAGCAAGGCAAACCGTTCAGGCTCGCTGTCGGCGGGCTCGATCTCGCCGTCGGCGGGCTCTATTATAATATATTAAAAACTTTCGGGAAAATCTCGCCGTCGACGGCTTAAATCTCGTCTTCGGTGGGACAGTTCAATTTTCATCAATTTTTGTCATTTTTGCTCCAGATTTGCGCCTTTTTGCTCTTTTTGCTCTCAACACCTATAAATCTTCATTCCTGTAATAAATCACAGAAAATATCTTTCTTTAAAGTGTAATTTCATATGAAATTGGTATAAATTTCGCAATAAATTTTCTTGTGGTCAATGTGCATGTTTACCATTACATTTTTTGGTGTACGGATCATTTGCATGTTTGTATGCTTCTGCATTTTATTGTGTGTTTGTGTGCATGTGCATGTTAGTCTGCTTACATGTTGCACCATATATTGTGTGTGTTTGTTTGCATGAGCACTATCACGTGTTTGTGTTGCACTTTTGCTCGAGCCTTGCCGCCAAGGTATGCCCATCTTCGGGTCACTTCCTCCTCGGCATACCCATTTGTTTGGGCCACTGCCGTCATGGTATGCCCACCTCTAGGTCATTGCCTCCTCGACATACACATTTGTTCGGGCCGCTACCACCACGGCATGCCCATCTCTGTGTCACTGCCTCCTCGGCATACCCATTTGTTTGGTCCACTGTCGTCACGACATACACACCTCCAGGTTACTACCTCCTCGGCATACTCATCACTTAGGTCGCTGTCTCCATGGCATGCCTCACCTTTTGAGTCTTTTCTTATTTGCATGTGTGATTGGTGAGTCCCTCTCAAGTAAGGTGTAAATCCTCTTCATAGGTATCATTTTACTCGATGCAAAATTATTTATAGCTGATTTCTGCTAGTTTCATGGCGCTCTGAATCCCCGAGCAGGCGTAATTCCTCTTCATATGTAGCATGCTTTTACCTGCACGTTTCGTTTGTGTGTGTTATGTTGCATGTGGCATCCTTGCATTTTTCTTGATGTGTGCTTCACCCTTTTGGGCGCCCTTTATGTTTGTTTCCTACCTCGGTCGAACAATCACAATGTGAGCTTTTGCATAATTGTATGCTTGCCAATTCATCTTGATGGTGTTCCTACTCATTAGAAGAGTGACCCCGTGTCGATTGGGATGCCTTAACGAGCATTGTTTGTTGGGTTGACCTTAGTAAGCAATGCGAGTTAAGTCATCGGGATTGACACGAGTATTATTGTGCTAAGGATACAAAAATCTAACTTTGTCACCCCTCTTCATGACGCCCTTTAGATCCTTTGGATCTTTAGGACGGAGCCGGCGTGTCGACCCTGTCAAAGTCATACGGTAGCCTGAGACTTACTCTCTATACTTAAGCACTAGGCTATGACACTTTTTGTTAGATAGTATGATAAGCTATGATTTAGGATGATAGGTAGTCTTTTTGATGCGTGATTATTGTTCTTTGTTAGATTGATTTTCCTAGCCAGGTATCCTTCTTTTGCATTGTGCCTGTGGTCTGACTGCATGTTTCATATGCTCGGTAGTATATTAGGACGCTTTTTCTTCTGGGAGACATGCCTATTTATATACTCACTCACACAGGTACTGCTAAAGAGGGATCCTGTAATGATTTCTGACTCTTTTTCTTGCAAGTGTTATTTAGCTCCCTCACTTATAAGACACAGTTAGTTACACATTTTATGCATGAGAGCTTTCCTGCTAACATCTATATTCATGCAGGATTTGAGTCTTTTCTTTTCCTATGTACTTTTAGAGTTTTGTATTTCATATTAATGTATAGAATTAGGAAAGGACATGTATATGCGGAGTCTGACTGCCCTTTTCTTTTCTGGGAAGCCTTTTATTATTTTGTTTAGCTTGTTTTACTTTCTGTTATATGTCTGTATGCCTGCATGTCTACATATTTTTCTTGTTTCTTTCCATGATTTGAGATTTCGCAAAGCAACTTAGGCTCTTTAAGGACCCTTAAATCCTATTTTTTTGTACATAAAAATATTAATAAAACATTCAAGATAATTAAAATTTAAGATTAAATTATTCAAGTTTTAAAAATATGCACTTTTATTTCCTACATGGCCTTCAAGACGGATTTTAAATAGTTTTCATAGTATGGATATCACCCAAGTTATACTAATATGGATAATAATTAAGGACCGCTCTAGATAACTGCATTCATATTGCATGTCCAGAGAAGAAGTCCCTGTTCTTTTCCAACCTGACTGGCCCAACATATCTATATAGGTGGTTGTCTAGTGCCCCTAGGGTGTTCGAAGGCTCCAGGACCCGGACGGGGTGTAAGTCATTTTTGTTTAGAGTGTTTCAAGCTTTGTAGGTGAACCTCCATTTCCCTTCTTTACCGATGCATCCTTGCCACTTAAGCAAGTGTAAGACCTACTTCTTGGAGCTCCAGCTTATAGTCATAGGATAGATTTTTTTTCCTCTGACCTTAGGGGGCTACCGAGTTTTCTCATGGACGAAGCAATTCATGGATTGCTGACCGGGGATCTCATGACGTGTTGGGTCGACTAACTTCAAGACCGAGTAGACTTAGAGTAATACTGGCTTGGGATGACGAGTTTTTGGTAACCCGACATGGATACCTTTACCCCTTTAGAATTACTCCTCATTTTCTTTGACTACCCCTATAGAGCCCTTTTGCTCATTGACTTCGTTAAGATCATTTTGAGAGCCCGATGCCGATGAGCAGCTGGTCGTTTGGGATGCGACGATTTGTCATCTGCCCTTATGGCCCGGATGTACTTTGATGTGTTAGAATACCCCCGTCGAGATGATTTAGGTTATTCTGCGCGCTCCGTATGCCAATGAGCCGATACCTCATTTGGGATGTGAGAGACTCACTCTCTGCCCGATGGCTTAGTGAGAGCTTTGAAGCATCATAGCATTCCCACACGGAATAACCTTCCTTTGATGACGTATTGTCTCGGTTCATAATAATATATAGAAATTTTTTTTATCGAGAGTATTCTTGGGTATCTCCTAAAATGTAATTAACCGGTAGGAATACATTCCTCTGGGAGTGTTCTTGACCCCATAACATATACATACACCTGACTATCTGATTATGGGTAGTCTACATAGATACTTCTTTAGCGGATTTTAGTTCAAGGTGCCTCCGCCCGATCTTGTTTGGGCGGACATGCTTGAACTATCCTTGTGAGGTTTGTCGCACGTTGACTCTCCAATTTTTTTCTTTTCTCTTATTTTTTATTTTTGTCTTATGTCCCTTCTTATTCGGTTTCTCTTCTCTTCGAATCACTTATTTGATTCGGGAGGGAGATTTATTCGAATAAGGGAAGTATACGACGATCGGCAAATAGACGACTCCTTTTAAAATTAAAAAGAGAAAAAGACTGGCGAAAACAATAAATACCAAAAATATCATATAATGCCTCTATTAAAGCAGATGCAATCATTTACTTATATATATATATATATATATATATATATATATTTATTTATTTATTTATATATATATATATATATATATGCATCAAAATGTCATAATTTTTTTAATAATTTAAATAAGTATGTTATTGCAGATGCAGCCATGTGGCAACGAACGTGTTGGCCTGTTTTTAGATGTTTTATTTGTTTTTGGTAATTGAAATTTTTTAATGATCGAGTATTGTCTGAAGCCAAAGGTTTCCTCTTAATATTTTAGCTTTTGTCATTTTTAATTGGCTTCAGTGATATTGCATCGGTAATTCGTTGAATTCTATGATCCTTTCTTAAATCATTATTTTAAATTTTATATATTTTTAAACAAATAAATCTAAAAAAAAATTTAAATCAGTATGCCATATGTCGCACAGTGGACATTTTTTTGGGGGAAAAATTTGATAATGAAGTTTTTTTAAGTCTTTTGTTGTATGTCGGATTATTTATGATAATAGAGTGATAATTTTACATTATAGCTTTCTACGAAGAGCTAACACACATACAAATAAAAATAAATAAATAAAAAGAAAAAGAAACCGCAATTTGTTTTGGGTAGAAAATTCCTGAAAAGGGAAAAACCACAAGGATTAGTTCAGTCAAAGTAATGCGCTATGTATTTATAAGTAAACAGATCTACTCTTCTCCTAATTTAGAGATGAAACTCTAAGAAGATCAGAGGCATAGAGACTGACACGACGCCGGACAGAGATACCAGATTTGAGGAACCTTGTTGCGGAAGCAACCCCGGAGGATGTCCCGATAGAGACAATCCCTGAGGAGCCAAGGTATGCAGGAGAACGTGACGGGATTGAGCCATACATCCCGCAGTACGTTACTAGGCCTCGTCATTTGCAGATCATTCCAGAATATAAACTGGAAAGAATGCAAAATGTTGAGAAGAAGACTTTCGAATACTTTGAAAGGATTAGAGGCAAGAGAATCAACATTTTGGAAGGCCTCGAGTTACACACAGGTGTATTCTCAGAGTACGAGCAACAGCAGATTGTGGATTGCATATTAGAACTTTAGGAGATGGGTCGAGCAGGCCGTCTAAGGGAAAACACTTATTCGGAACCCCGGAGATGGATGATAGGGAAAGGAAGAGTCACAATACAATGCGGATGTTACTATAACTTCGCAGAGGACAGAAAAGGAAATCCACCAGGGATACTCCGTCACAGTGAGGTGGATCCAATGCCGAGGATAATTAAAAGAATGGTGAAAAGAATGATAACGTGGAGGGTTCTGCCAGTAGACTGCATACCCAACAGTTGTATCATCAACATTTAGCAGAAGGGCGACTACATACCTCCACACATAGACCACCATGACTTTGTCAGACCTTTCTGCACAGTTTCGTTTGTCAACAAATGCAATATCATGTTCGGATCTGACCTCCGGATAGCAGGCCCGGGTAAGTTCCGAGGGCCGGTGGAGATACCACTTCTGGTAGGTTCCGTCATGATATTACAAGGAAATGGAGCAGACATAGCAAAACATTGTAACCGGGAGTGCCAGTGGAGCAGATCTCCGTCACTTTTAGAAGGATGGATGACAGAAAGGCGTCTTACCACTTCCAACCAGATCCAGAATTGGAGAGTCTCCGGCCCTACGAGCTGTGAGTTACAAGGGAAATAGCACACCTCCAATGCACATCCATGCGACATTCCTGCCAAGGGTGACTTGGAAGGTGATGTTATTACCCATGTTTCTTACTATTCAGACATGGATTTTTGACAGACGCTTTTGGATACATCAACAAGAAGTTCACACAGTCCGTTTTGGATTTACATGGATTGTATGAGACATGAAATTGCTGAGGAAAATGTCATCATGACTAGATCAAGTTGTATGATGTACTTTCAGCAAGTTGAAATGAAAATGACTACGTCATATTTTGCCTTCACCTCTTTTTGTGCAAATTGACTGGGAAACGCAATTAGAGATAAATGAACTTTGAACGAAGAACAGAAGAGAAAAAAAATAATAAATGAGAACTTTTCCTAAAAATCTAAAGAGTAAAACGAACTTCAAATTTACACGAACACTAAACAAACAACAAATAATAAAAAAAAAACAGATCGTTAAAGGACAAACAAAACAAATCTAAATCGCAAATTGAATTCTAGTCTAAATCCATCTTTTCAAATCCTCCAATTCTTCTTCAAATCAAGATCTACTCCAGACCTCCTTTGAAACCTTCTCTCGGGATTCATACCGCCAAATAATCAAACTTTGATTGATTCTCATGGGATGTGGAACACTTTCATATCTCATTTCAATCTACCGCTAAATCCAAATCTCCACAGTACATTTCAATTCAAAATTTCTGAGACTGGTACCTACATTCCAGTTCTCATTTCGAGATCGATACCTATATTTCGATTCTCATTTGAATTGATACCTACATTTTAATTTAAAATTTTCGAGACTGGTACCAACATTCCAGTTCTCATTTCGAGATCGATACCTACATTTCCATTCTCATCTGAATTGATACCTACATTTTAATTCAAAATTTCTGAGACTGGTACCTACATTCCAGTGCTCATTTCGAGATCGATACCTACATTTCGATTCTCATTCGAATTAATACCTACATTTCAATTCAAAATTTCTGAGACTGGTACCTACATTCCAGTTCTCATTTCGAGATTGATACCTACATTTCGATTTTCATTCGAATTGATACCTACATTTCAATTCAAAATCTCTGAGAATGGTACCTACATTCCAGTTCTCATTTCGAGATCGATACCTACATTTCGATTCTCATTCAAATTGATACCTACATTTCAATTCAAAATTTTCGAGACTGGTACCTACATTCCAGTGCTCATTTCGAGATCGATACCTACATTTCGATTCTCATTCGAATTGATACCTACATTTCAATTCAAAATTTTCGAGACTGATACCTACATTCCAGTTCACATTTCTAGATTGATACCTACATTTCGATTCTCATTCGAATTTATACCTACATTTCAATTCAAAATCTCCGAGACTGGTACCTACATTCCAGTTCTCATTTCGAGATCGATACCTACATTTCAATTCTCATTCGAATTGATACCTACATTTCAATTCAAAATTTCCGAGATTTGTACCTACATTCCAGTTCTCATTTCGAGATCGATACCTACATTTTGATTCTCATCTTAATTGATACCTACATTTCAATTCAAAATTTCTGAGACTGGTGTTGACCTCATTTTTTATGAGGTCTTCTCTTCCCTCTTTAGTGTTTAGGATCTAGCCTTAGGCTTTTCCTTTGACTATCTTAGAGGACTAGAATTGGGACCCATCCCTTAGAAATTTGAATCACTTCTTGTCTCCCTGCAAACCCCACAAGCTTGATTGTAGACCCCTAATCACCTAGAGGGTTAAGATCAAATGTGGAGGTTTAAAGGTTGAGTTCCCTATAGGACCCTTTGGCCATAGGACTACCCTAGGTGGCCTGGTCTGGTGAGGATTGACTTACACACTCACTACACTCATACTCTACACTCTCACACACACAATCCAAATCCTAAAACCACACCCATACCCAACTTGACTCCTTGACTTATGTAGGTAGTTCATATGGATGGACCTTAACCCCTAAGCCCCTGGCTAAGAGGGTTATGAACAACATAGTGAATGCCTCAAATGAGTCCTCTCATTGCTCATATAGGCTTAACATGGCTTCATGGCTCAATCAAAGTGATTCCATTTCACTCATATTTGATCAATCTTCATTCTTCCAAAATTTCAATTTTCGACCCCGGAACCCTACACCTATCAAACCTACCAAAAGCCCTTAAAATTGCCCAAATCCTCCAAAATTTCCAAATCACCCAAAATTCCCCAAAATTAACCTTGAACATTTCCTCACCAATCAAATTGATCATCCATAGCCAAAAATACCAAAAATTCCAAAAATACCCTCCAAATACCCAAAATGCCCCTCTTAGCCAAAAAATCCAAAAATTCATAAAATTCCCAGAAAATTCCAGAAAATCTCAAATATTCCCAATTTCATTTTGTCCAACTACACCATAGGCCAATTTTGTCAATTTACCCCATTTTTACCAAAACCCCCAATCTAGCTCATTCTTAACCCAAGTGAACCCAAAGTCAAACCAAATCTACCCAATTGACCCCAATTTTGGTCCAATTCAATTCTAAACTTTAATTTAATATTCACAATATCAATCTAGACTAAATCCAAGTCCAATTTGATTGACATTTGAATCCAATTTCACTTTTGACCTTAAAGTCCAATTTGGACTCATGACCCAAACTTAGCCCAAACCAAACCAATTCAACTCCAATTGACCCCAAACCATTTCTAAACCTTCCCTAACATCTCCACAAACAAAACACTAACATAATTTGTCCAAAATTTGGACCCAAACCCCACTCAAATTCAACCCAAAACCAAAAAGCCCAATTTCGACCTAAACCCAAACCTAACCCAAATAAGCCCAGGTCCCAAAACCCAAAATCCAACCAAAGTTAAAACCTCTTTGAAACATTCTCATAAACATTTCTCAACATTAATTTTACATCAATTTCAACTCTAGCCAAACATTGACCTAAATTAGCCCAATTTGACCTACATTGGCCCATTTACCAAATGAACCCAAATTTAACCCAATTCAATTCCAAACTACCTCAAATTTGCTTCAAATCATTCAAGACACATCCTTAAACTAAACTCAACATTTATTTGGCATGGCCCTTCGCAAAAAATTTTCATCTAAAAGCCCATTGCTAAACATAAAGGCCCACTCCATTAAACCTTCCTAAAAGCCCACTCCTACCAAATTCATAAGCCCAAACCCATCCTAAAGCCCACATTACATTCACATCTCATCCTCACTTAATTGATATCATTCCCTAAGTGCTAAACCCATCATGAAAATCAAACCAAAATGGTATTATGCCAAATCCCATCAAATAACCCCAAATTTTCCAAAAATTCCTAAAGCCCTTTCCATGAAAGTTGACCAAGCTCTTGCCAAGCCATATGTGAGCCAAAGACAAGCCATGTACAAGCCATATGAAGCCATGGGATGTTTGACATGTGGCCATACCCAAAGTAGCAAAAGGAGGGCCCCCTTTCTTAAACCTTCATTAAGCTTTTTAACCCCTTCCATGTTACACACTAAACCAAGATTAGCCACATCACTTTAGATTGGGACTTCACCACCCCTTTCTAGCTGATGCAAATGATCCTTCCTCAGCCCAAATCAGCCATGGGGAGGTGAACCTAACCCAAAACCATGGCTTGGACCAAATCAAGCCAAAATGGCATCTCCCCCATGCAATTTTAATCCAAGCTCTTTACACATGGCATCGGCAATCGCTTGCACAAACCTCCAGCCCCGACTCACCCGAACCCGAGGGTGACCCATGCTCGCCGGCCAGCCGCCCGGATCGCCGGAAAATACCATGGCCGAGACCTTAGGAGGAGCCAAATTTTGGAATTCCACCTTGCTCGAGCCGCCTCACTCCAAATGGCCATTGCGAGCTGTTCTTCTCCTCACCGAGCAAGCTCGATCCCAACCCTTAAACCCCCTGGGAGGCCCTCCAGCCTCTCTTATTTAAACACCCCCTCCTCTCGGCCAAGGAGGGTGCTGAAACAAACCTTAAGGAAACTCTGCCAAAATTGTTCCAGATTACTCCTCACACTTAGAGCAATTGATCCCCAGTGACAATTTGCCCTAATCCCCACCAACAGAACCCATTTTCTCAGCCAAAATTCCACCCAAAACCAGGACATCTCCAAATTCTCCACCAAAATCAAATTAAACTCACTCACACTTGCACAAGACCAAGAGAAGGAGTTCCCTAGTGGAAGCCCCCTCTCCAAACCACCCAGCTGTTCCAGACTCCAAAGGTTGTGATCGGGCTTGGTCGAAATCATACCTAGACAATTCACCAGGCCAAGGGAAGCTTGCTTGGACCCAATCGAAGGTGACACAACCCTCAGATTGAAGCCACACTTCTCTGAGTTATGGTATGAGCTAACTCTTTATCCAAAGCTTCTGGAGATTCTTCATTTCAAATGCCTTAATTTCAATGCATGATCACCGTATAGATGTATTCGTCTCTTCAAGACGAATCCATAGAGCACAAGAACACAAAAATCTGTTAAGTATTGAGTGAGATATTAAGGATTTAGTGTGGACGGTTCTCGGGCTAGGAGGCTTGGGGACGATGAACGGATGTCGTCCATTTGATACACGCGCGGGTGGACGATCCAGATTGAGTCGTATGAGGAGACAAAAAGATACAACGGGCCCCTGGAGCGCTGAGTTGGATGGCGGCGCCGAATCAGAGCGCGCCGCGTGGCCTTTCGGAGCTGCCGAGGTTGAGTCGGCACCGCGTGGATAAGTAGGAAAATAGGCTATTTTTCTATTTATTTAATTACCAGAACTTCAAAAATTCATAACTTTGTGTAGAAAAATCCTAAAAATAAAATAAAAATACCTTCTTGCTCAGTGAACAGAGGAGAATAATGTGGAAAAGAAATCAAGTAATTTCATTAGGTATTTTATTTTTAATGATTTATTTACTCTCTGCATTATTTTAATTCTCCATTTGCATAGGCAATTCATCATGGCATGAGACCATAAGGCTTTTGAAGCCTCTGAACTTGGGAACATTCCCTGAATTTTCCAAGGTCAGAGGCCATCCCTATGAGAAGTTATTGATTTTTCAAGTTCATGTTACTGTTTTGAGTATTTTAATTCCAATAATTAGCATGTTGAGAAATAAATTCTATGAAAATTTGGCGATGTTTCTTATGACCAGAGGGACCTAGGAAAAATAAGTTTTGAGTTAATTCACTTTGAACAACCCTAATTAGCCTAAATACCCAAAATTGAACTTTAATTAATTAGGGTTAACCATCCATCAAATTAACTTAAAAACAATTCTCCACTGTCCTCTAAATATAGGAGAACACCACATAAAAATTTGAAACCAATTGGACTTGATTAACCCCACCAAATGGGTTGATTAAGCCTCTTAAGCAAAAATGAGTAAAATTAAACTTAAAAAATTAATAACTCACAAAATACTTTTCAAAAATTCACAAAAATGGTTTTGGAGCTTCTCTGATATCAGAGGAACTTAGGAAAATTAAAATTGTAATTTTCTAAAAAAAGTTGATTTTTATCATTATTTTAATATTTTTAATAATTAAAAAATAATAAAAATCATAAAAATATTTAAAATTACCAAAATGTCACATTTTGAATTATAATCATTTAGGAACAAACCAAATATTTTTCTTAAGTCCCTAAGGTAAGATATTGAATTTTAAAGGTTTAATGTAACTTTTTTTAATATTAAAAAATGTATTTTCTAATCTTTTCACTAAAATAATTCTAATAAATCAAAGAAAAAACAGAAAAATATAAAATTTGTTTCTCTGAACTCTTTGAGGTCAGAGAGATTTAAGAAAAATATAAAATCCTTTTTTTAACTTTAATTTTATTTTAAAATTAATTAATACTCCAAAAATCAAAATAATTCAAATAAATAAAATATAATTCAAACAATCACCAAAATTGGTCCAAATGGTCCTCTGGTAATTAGGAATATCCCATAATTTTCTTAAGGACAGAAACATTTTCTTGGTCATGTTATTGAATTTTCCTTGAAAATCCCTATTTTCCATTAAAAATATTTACATAAATAAATTAAATACAAAAAAAATCACATTTTCTCCTCTAATGTCTTAATTGACATGTAAGTGAGGTTACATAAAAATTTCAAGTTCATTTGAGCTTAATTTAGTGAGTTATAGGATTATTAAGCTTGAAGGGAAAAATGGTAATTAAAATTTTCAACCTTTAATTAAAATTTTAGGATTAATCAAAAAGGGGAGGGTAAAATATTTGATTTAAACTGATTTCGGATGATTGAAACTTAAATGGTTAAGGGTAGAAACCCACCAATCATTTTAAGAATAATTAAAGTAAACCTTAATTAATTAATTAATTAAATTTGGAAGATTAATGGAAAATTAAAATTATTAAAGTAGGGATATTATTTAAGAAGATATTTATTCTTTAATTTAAAAATCCCTCAATAAATCACTTCAATAATACTTAAAAAGAAAATTAAAAGAATAATCTAAATTAAATTAAAATTGAAATTAAATTAAAATTAAATTAAAATTAAATTAAATTAAATTAAATTAAATTAAATTAAATTAAATTAAATTAAATTAAATTAAAATTAAAATTAAATTGAATTAAATTAAATTAAAATGAAATTAAATTGAATTAAATTAAAATTAAATTGAAATTAAATTAAATTAAATTAAACCAAAAATTAAATTAAATTGAATTAAATTAAATCATTTAATAACAAACCTAAATGAAATCGTTAAGAATTAAACCTAAAATAACTTGAACATTATTCCAAACTTAAACTAATTTTTTATAATTAAGTCAAAATTGAAATTAAATCATTAAGTTTAAATCATCAAAATATTTAATAATTTGATTTGCCCCTTTTTTTAAGCTCTTATTATTATAACTCTTAAATGAGGTATCAAAGTGAAGTGTTATCTCACTTATAGGATATTCAAATATCCTAGTTCACTGAGCAAAAGAACAAAACTTAAACTCCCGGATAATTAATTCACTTGTATAATTAAATTCTCTTGGACTTAAAACAAACCTAGAGGTATTGAAAAGATGTTTAAGACTCGTCTTAAGCACTTCCTCAATATGATAGGATGTTTATAAGAACAATTGAACTTAATTGTTCTTTGATGAAGAAAATCGTCCTTAAACCAAAATACAAGAACCTAGACGTCACAGGAGATGACTAGCTATAGGATTAGGACTTTGATAGACAACCAAAACCTTTACCTTAGCTTTACCTAGGTACTCGTTGGAATATTTAAATGCCTTAACATGTGTTTTAAGTGCAGCTTGGGATGACGGGAAGACCCTCCAGGTACACTTTTATTTTATTGCAATTTACTTTATTTCAAATGCATTATACTTCTCTTGCATGATAAACAACTATTGCATGAAAACCAAAACCTTTAGGATAGTCTCTGAACTGAAACCAAAACTAAATTAAAAGTCATTACAAGATAAAAATCACCGCCACAACATTTCAAAATATACAACTCAAAATTTAATCACAAACAGAACACAAAACTACAATTGCAACTAAATTAAAATGTCTCGTTGAATGATCGGGAATACCTCGGATGATGTAACCCACGTGTTGCTAACGGGATTTCCCACGGTCTAAATGAAGGTGTGGAACTCATTCAATTGAGTTTAGCAAATTCATCTGGACTAAGTGAATTCGATGAAAATAACGGTGCCGGGATGACGGAACCGTGGGATCTTAATTGGTTCTATTTAAATAACTTTAAGATTTGTTTTAATTGAAATATTAAAAAATACTCGGATTTTAAGATTTTCTCTAAATCAAAACATTTCTCTCATCTCCTGATTTATGACTTCTAAAACTAAACCTCTGCAACAACAAGGAGCTCGGAGCATGGTGGGCAGCACGGCCATCGTCATCAGCAAAACTCGGATCTACATCAACTAAACTTTCCTAGAATTTAAACAACCAAGCCATAGGACTTAGAGGTGGTTTTCCAAGTGCAGCATAAATCCTCAACTCTTCGTTAGGCATTCGCATGATCATGTCGTGTAAATTAAGCCCTAACCGGTCTTAGGACTCCGAGGTAGTCGTTCGGTACGACATAAACCCTCACATTTTCTAGGCTAATTGTATGATTATGTCATACGAATATAAGTCCTAATTAATTAAAATTGGCAAGATTGAAATATCAGATAATATTAGAATTTTCTTAAATCCGAGCCAAATAATAAGATAGTTTGGGAAGTTGCCAAGATTATTCTTGGATCCTCAGCTTCTCCTACTTATCTTTCTTTGGACTCCTGAAAATAACTGTTCCAAATTTGATCCACCCCCTTTTGAAATTCCAAAATTTAATCCTTTAAAAACCCTAAACTTTGAAATTCTTGAGAGCAAAACCACTGATCATTATCGAGAGTTTTCTTAAATGATTCCCGTCATTTAAGATGTAATTAACTATAGGGGCTTGCCCTTATAGGGAACTTTAAGAACCCGGGTAATATAAACCCCGCTTAATTCATTTATATTAAGCGAGGGAACTTGTCGGCTTATAAAATTGGTTCGTTGACCAAACGGATGTCACAAATCTTCTAGTTTATTTAACCGAGCCTCATCATCGAGCGATGTGTCTACTCTCCGGGATAGATATACGGCTTGTGGTGCGGTGCTCGTTTATATAAACTATTTGGGATGTGAGATCGGCTTGATTTCATATCTTAAAATTTTCAAATTTAAAATTATTTTCAAAATCAAATACTACTTTTTGAATTATTTATTTAAATTAAATTAAAAATTCACCGACAATTTTTGTAGGGGACCTCTTTTCAAAAATACAACACTCAACCTAAAAATAAGCCGTACAACTGGTACCTAAATTTCAATTCTCATTTTTGAGACTAATACCTAAATTCTAGTTCTTATTCCGAGATCAATACCTAAATTCTGATTCTCATCCTTTTTGAGGTCGATACCTAAATTTCGACTCTCTTTCGAGATTGATACTTAAATTTCAATTCTCATCCCTTGCGAGAACAGTACCTAAATTTTGATTCTCATCCTGTTCAATCGACACTTAAACTCCGATTCTCACTCCGAGGCTGGTACCTAAATTCCAGTTTTCCTTGCAATCCCGAGGTTGGAACCTAGGTTTCAATTCTCATTTCAAATCCAAAAATTTATTTTAAATCAAACTTCAATCCAAATTAAAACTCAAAATCTAAACTTACACATCAAAACTTGAACATAAAATGAAACGAAATCTAAATCGAAGTTCTCCAAATCTTGTGATTTGGAATTCACCTCCTTTTCCTTTCCCCAGCGAGAGTTTAAGAACCTCCAGTTTTGGAAACATACTTGATACTCCCCGATGGAAACTTTTCTACTCTGTCCTAAGTTTATCACTTGAACATCCGTGTTGGTTTTGTTGATCTCTTCGGTCAACGCCAATACGTACAGTGTGCTTGGTTAGCACACCACACCTATTGGGGGTCCATTTGTTGACCTCATTTTTGATGAGGTCTTCCCTTTTCTCTTTAGTGTTTAGGATCTAGCCTTATGCTTTTTCTTTGACCATCCTAGAGGACTAGAATTGGGACCCATCCTTTAGAAATTCAAGCCACTTCTTAACTCCCTGCAAACCCTATAGGCTTGATTGTAAACCCCCAAGTCATTGCACCTGAGTCACTTGGAGGGTTGAGATCAAATGTGGAGGTTTAAAAGATGAGTTCCCTATAGGACTCTTTGGCCGTAGGATTACCTGGGTGGCCTGGTCTGGTGAGGGCTGACTTACACATATACTACACTCTCACACACACATTCCAAATCCTAAAACTATTCATGCCTAGCTTGACTTCCTGGCTCATGTGGATAATTCATATGGATGGTCCTTAACCCCTAAGCCCCTGACTAAGAGGGTTAGGAACAACATAGTGAATGCCTCAAATGAGTCCCCTCATAGCTCTTATGGGCTTAATATGGCTTCATGGCTCAACCAAAGTGATTCCACTTTACTCAAATTTGATCAATCTCCATTTTGCCAAAATTTCAATTTTTGACCCACGGACCCGGACTCGCCTAACCTACTAAAAGCCCTTGAAACTACCCAAATTCTTCAAAATTTCCAAATCACCCAAAATTTCCTAAAATTAATCTCAAACATTTCCCCCACTACTCAAATTGACCATCTCCAACCTAATATACCAAAAATTCTAAAAAAAAACCCCAATACCCTCCAAATTACCAAAATGCCCCTCTTGGCCCAAAAATCCAAAAAATCAGAAAATTCCCAAAAAATTCCAGAAAATCCCAAATATTTCCAATTTCATTTTGTTCAATTACATCATGAAATAATTTTGCCAATTTACCCCACTTTTACCAAAACCCTCAATTTAGCCCATTTTAAACCCAAATGAACCCAATGTCAAACCAAATCACCCCAATTGACCTCAATTTTGTTCCAATTAAACTCTAAACTTCAATTCAATATCCCCAATATCAATCTAGACCAAATATAAGCCCAATTTGATTGGAATTTGAATCCAATTTCATTTTTAAGCTTAAAGCCCAATTTTGACCCATGGCCCAAACTTAGCCCAAACCAACCAATTCAATCCCAATTTGATCCAAATCTTTTCTAAAACCTTCCTAACATCCCCACAAACAAAACACTAACATAATTTGCCCAAAATTTGGACCCAAACCCTACTCAAATTCAACCCAAAACCAAAATCCCTTAAATTGACCTAAGCCCAAACCTAACCCAAATGGGCCCAAATCCCAAAATCAAAGCCCAACCAAAGTTGAAAACTCTTTGTGACATTCCCATAAACATTTCCCAACATTAATTTTACATCAAATCCAACTTTAGCCCAACCTTAACCCAAGTTAGCCCAATTTGGCCCACTTTGGCCCCTTTAACTAAAAAGCCCAAGTTAAACCCAATTCAATTCAAAATCTCTTCACACTTGTTCCAAACCACTCATGACACATACCTAAACCAATTGCAACATTTATTTGGCATGATCCTTCACAAAATTTCCATCCACCAATTTATTTTCAAACCTAAAAGCCCATTCCCTTAAGCCATTTTAAAAGCCCACCTTCACCAAATTTTAAAAGCCCAAGCCCATCCTAAAGCCCACATTACAATCTCATCTCATCCTCACGTAATTAAATCATTCCTAAGTCCTAAATCAGCAATCAAACCTTTCTAAATTAATCCATATAACAAACCATCCAAATTTCACACCAAAATACCAAAATTCCATAAACCCTTTTCCATGAAAGTTGACTTGACTTTTCCCAAGCCATATAAGAGCCATGAAGCCATCCTTAAGCCCCATGTGGAGCCATGAAAGCTTTGACATGTGACCATACCACATTGGGCAAATGGAGGAAGCTCTTTCTAGATCCCCTTAAGGTCATTAGCCTTAACCATGACTACCCTTAACCCAAAATTAATCCAAATATGTTTGGATGTGGACTTCACCACACATGTGAGCCTGACCCAACTGACCTCCTCAGCCCAAAATCAGGCCATGGGATGGTGAACCAAGTACAAGTACATGGGTTGACCCAAACCAAGCCAAAATCACCCCTTTCCCATTCCATTTCAATTCACCACCTTTACACATGGCCAACTCCAATTGACTTCACAATTGCCAAGCCCTGCCCTTACTGGTTAAGATGCTGACCTGATCCTGGTCGGCCAGCCACCACAGCCGCCGGAAACCACCAGGCAAAGAGCACCCATGTGAGCCAATTTTTGAATTCTGCCTTGCTGACTTGTCCCATTCCTAATGGCCACCATGGCTGACCAGACAGAAACTCTGTCAAAATCATTCCAGACTCTTCCCCACACCTGGAGAACTTGATCCCCACTAAAATCCCCCTGCCATTTCCTCTTTGTGAGCTCAATTTCAGAGTTGAAATTCAAGCCCAAAACCAGGACACTTCACCACAGTGAGTCAATCCTCAAATTGATTGACTCTACACCTTCACCAGACTAAGAGGAGAAGTTTCCCAGCAAAAGCCCCCATCACCAGGCCAGCCATTGCTTCCGACCTCTAAGCTTTGTGATCGGCCGTGGTCACTTTTATACCTAGGAAATTCACTGAGCCAAGGGACTTCATCTGGAGCTTGCTTGGACCCAATCGAACGTGACACAACTCTCAGATTGAAGCTTCACTTCTCTGAGCAAAGGTATGAACTCTCTCTTCCTCCCGAGCTCTCGGAGATTCTCCATTTGATATGAATCAATTTCAATGCATGTTTACTGTATGGATGTGTTTGTCTCTTCAAGACAAATCCATAGAGCATAAGAATACAAAAATCTGTTGAGAATCGAGTGAGTTCTTAGGGTTTTAGTGTGGACGGTCACGGGTGCACACAAGTCGTAGACGATGAGCAGGAGTCGTCGAATCGAGCGTGTATCGAGCGGACGGTCGAGATCGAGCCGGACAACGCAATGGTACATGAACCGCGGGCCCCTGGAGCGTTAAGTCGGATGGCGGCATCGAATAAGAATGCACCGCGTGGGCGTTCGGAGCTGCCGAGGATTGCATGGCGCTGCGTGGATAAGTAGATAAATAAGGATTTTTCTTATTTATTAAATACCCATAACTTCAAAAATGCATAATTTTGTGTAGAAAAATCCTAAAAATAAAATAAAAATACTCTCTTGCTCAGTGAACAGAGGAGAATAATGTGGAAAAGAAATCAAGTCATTTCATCAAGTATTTTATTTTTAATGATTTATTTACTCTCTGTGGTATTTTAATTCTCCATTTGCATAGACAATTCACCATGGCACGAGACCATAGGGCTTTTGAAGCCTCTGACCTAGGAAACATTCCTTGAATTTTCCAAGGTCAGAGGCCATCCCTATGAGAAGTTATTGATTTTTCAAGTTCATGTTATTGTTTTGAGTATTTTAATTCCAATAATTAGCATGTTGAGAAATAAATTCTAGTAAAATTTAGTTATATTTCTTATGACCAGAGGAACCTAGGAAAAATAAGTTTTGAGTTAATTCACTTTGAATAACCCTAATTGGCCTAAATACCCAAAATTGAACTTTAATTAATTAGGGTTACCCACACATTAAATTGACTTAAAAACAATTCTCTACTAATCTTTGGGATTAGAAGAACATCACATAAAAATTTGAAATTAATTAGAAATGTTTAACCCCACTAAATGGATTAATTAAGTCACATAACCAAAGTTAAACTTTAAAAATTCATAACTCACAAAATACTTTTCAAAAATTCACAAAAATGGTTTTGGAGCTTCTCTAATATCAGGGGAACTTAGGAAAATTAAAATTATAATTTTCTAAAAAAGTTGATTTTTATCATTATTTTAATATTTTTAATAATTAAAAAATAATAAAAATCATAAAAATATTAAAAATCACCAAAATGTCACATTTTGAATTCTAATCATTTAGGAACAAACCAAATATTTTTCTTAAGTCTCTAGGGTAAGATATTGAATTTTAAAGGCCAAATGTAATTTTTAATATTAAAAAAATGTATTTTCTAACCTTTTCACTAAAATAATTCTACTAAATCAAAGACAAATCAAAAAAATATAAAATTTATTTTTCTGGACTCCTTGAGGTCAGAGAGATTTAAGAAAATATAAAATCCATTTTTCAACTTTAATTTTATTTTAAAATTAATTAATACCTTAAAACTCAAAAATAATTCTAATAAATAAAATATAAATAAAAAAATCACCAAAATTGTTCCAAATGGTCCTCTAGTCATTAGGAACATCCCAAAATTTTCTTAAGGATAGAAACATTTCCTTGGTCATGTTATTGAATTTTCCTTGAAAACCCCTATTTTCTATTAAAAATAATTACATAAATAAATTAAATATAGAAAAATCACATTTTCTCCTCTAATGTCTTGATTGACATGTGAGTGAGGTTAAATAAAAATTTCAAGTCCATTTGAGCTTAATTTAGTGAGTTATAGAATTATTAAGCTTGAAGGGCAAAAGAGTAATTAAAAATTCAACCCTTAATTAAAATTTTAGGATTAATCAAAAGGGGAAGGGTAAAATATTTGACTTTAAACTGATTTTGGATAATTGAAACTTAAATGATCGAGGGTAGAAACCTACTAATCATTTCAAATATAAATAAAGTAAAACTTTAGTTAACTAATTAATTGAAATTTTGGAAGAATAATAGAAATTGGAATTATTAATGTAAGGATATTATTAAGAGGATATTTATTCTTTAATTTAAAATCCCTAAATAAATCACTTCAATAATACTTAATTCTTAATTAGAAAATCAAAAGAATAATCTCAATTAATAAATAAAATTAAAATTAAATTAAATTAAAATCAAAACTAAATTAAATTAAATTAAGATTAAAATTAAAATTAAATTAAATTAAATTAAATTAAATTAAAATTTAAAATTAAATTAAATTAAAATTAAGTTAAATTAAATTAAATTAAAATTTAAATTAAATTAAATTAAATTAAATTAAATTAAAATCAAAATTAAATTATAATTAAATTAAATTATAATTAAATTATAATTAAATTAAATTAAAATTGAATTAAAATTAAATTAAATTAAATTAAATTAAATCAAATTAAAATTAAATTAAATTTAAATTAAAATCAAATCAAATTAAATTAAAATTAAATTAAATTGAATTAAAATTAAATTGAATTAAATTAAATTAAAATCATTTAACAACAAACCTAAATGAAATCATTAAGAATTAAATCTAAAATAGCTTGAACACTATTCCAAACTTAAACTATTTTTTTATAATTAAGCCAAAATTAAAATTAAATCATTAAGTTTAAATCATTAAAATACTTAATAAGTTGATTTGCCCTTTTAAAGCTCTTATTATTATAACTCTTAAATGATGTATCAAGTGAAGTGTTACTTCACTCATAGGATATTCAAATGTCCTAGTTCACTGAGCAAGAGGACAAAACTTAAACTCCTGGATGATTAATTCACTTGTATAATTAAATTCTCTTCGACTTAAAACAATCCTAGAGGTATTGAAAAGATGTTTAAGACTCGTCTTAAGCACTTCCTCAATATGATAGGATGTTTATAAGAACAATTGAATTTAATTGTTCTTTGATGAAGAAATCATCCTTAAACCAACACACAAGAACCTAGACGTCATAGGAGATGACTAGTTATATGATTAGGACTTTGGTAGATAACCAAAACCTTTTCCCTTAGCTTTACCTAGGTACTTGTTGAAATATTTAAATGCCTTAACATGTGTTTTAAGTGCAGCTTGGGATGACGGGAAGACCCTCCAGGTACCCTTTTATTTTATTGCAATTTACTTACATGCACTGTACTTTACTTTTCTTGCATGATAAACAACTGTTGCATGAAAACCAAAACCTTTAGGATAGTCCCTGAACTGAAACCAAATTTAAATTAAAAGTCATTGCAAGAAAAATTCACTGCCACAACATTCAAAATATAAACAACATTAAATTTAATCACAAACAGAACAATAAAACTACAATTGCAACTAAATTAAAACGTCTCGTTGAATGATCAGAAATACCTCGGATGATGTAACCCACATGTTGCTAACGGGATTTCCCACGGTCTAAATGAAAGTGTGGAACTCATTCAGTTGAGTTTAGCAAATTCATCTGGACTAAGTGAATTCGATGAAAATAACGGTGTCGGGATGACGAAACCGTGGTATCTTAATCGGTTTTGTTTAAACAACTTTAAGATCTGTTTTAATTAAAATATTAAAAACACTTGGACTTTAAGATTTCTAAACCAAAACACTTTTCTCATCTCTTGATTTTCACCTTCTACAACTAAACCTTTGCAACAACAAGGAGCTCGAAGCATGGTGGGCAGCACGGCCATCTTCATTAGCAAAACTTGTGTCTACATCACCTAAACTATTCTTTAGTTTAAATAACCAAGCCATAGGATTTTGAGGTGGTTTGCCTAGTGCAACATAAATTTTCAATTACTTGTTAGGCATCTGTATAATCATGTTATGCAAATTAAGCCCTAACTGGTCTTAGGATTTCGAGGTAGTCGTTCGGTACGACATAAACCCTCACATCTTCGAGGCTATTTGTATGATTATGTCATACAAATATAAGTCCTAATTAATTAAAATGGGCAGGATTGAAACATTAAATGATATTCTCAAATTCAAACTAAATAATAGGATAGTTTGGGAAGTTGCCAAGATTCTTCTTGGATCCTCAGCTTCTCCTACTTCTCTTCCTTTGGACTCTTAAAATAAACTGTTCCAAATTTGAGCTAATCCCTATTGAAATTTCCAAAATCCAATCCTTTGAAAACTTTAAACTTTGAAATTCTCGAGAGCAAAACCACCGATCATTATCGAGAGTTTTCTTAAATGATTCTCGTCATTTAAGATGTAATTAACTATAGGGGCTTGCCCTTATAGGGAACTTTAAGAACCTAGGTAATATAAACCCTGCTTAATTCCTTTATATTAAGCAGGGGAACTTGTCGACTTATAAAATTGGTTCGCAGACCAAACGGATGTCACAAATCTTTTAGTTTATTTAATCGAGCCCCATCATCAAGCAGTGTGTCTATTCCTCGGGATAAATACACGGTTTGTGGTGTGGTGCTCGTTTATATAAACTATTTGGGATGTGAGATCAGTTTGATTTCATATCTTAAAATTTTCAAACTCAAAATTATTTTCAAAATCAAATACTACTTTCTAAATTATATATATTTAAATTAAATTTAAAATCTAAAATACGCCGACAATTTCTGTAGGCGACCCCTTTTCAAAAATATAACACTCAACATAAAAATATGCCGACAATGGTCCCATAATGTCTATTAAAAGACAAATCTTATTGAATGTCATGCAACATAAAGCGTACATAAATATAAAAACAAGATTTATAAATATCAGAAATAAGAAAAAATTAGCCTAATGTGTCAAAATACAAAGAGCATAAAACTAATAAAGGGTTTTGGTAATGTCCATTCTCACAACATGTTTGTTAAATGTCTTCGGTGGCAACCCTTCCGTTAAATGATTTGAAATCATGAGATTGGTGCTAATACGCTCAATTGACACCTTATGTTTCTGAATTTCTTCCTTAACGACAAGGTATTTTAATTTCATGTGTTTAGCATCTTTGGCATACTTGTCATTTTTAGAAAAAAAAAGACTGTTGCAGAGATATCACAATAATTTTAGCGGTTTGGCAATAGTGTCGACAATTTTAAGTCTTGAAATAAAATTTCATAGCCATAAACATTGAATTGCAGCTTCGAAGCAAGCTACAAATTCAACTTTCATAGTGGAAGCAGCTGTGATAGTCTGTTTTGCACTTTTTCATGAGATTGCTCCTTCAGCCAAAAGGATCAGATAGCAAAATGTTGATTTTCTGGTATCAACACATCCAGCAAAATTTGAATCTAAAAATTGTATCACTTTAAGATCTTTAGTTCTTCTATAAGTGAGCACGTGGTCCTTTGTTCCTTGTAGATACCTCAAAACTTTCTTTGCAGCTTTCCAATGATCTATTCCTGGATTACTTTAATACTTACCCAGCATCCCGACAACAAAACAAATGTCTGGTCTGGTACAAGTATGAGCATACACTAAGCTTCCAAAAATAGATGCATAAAGAATTTATTCCATTTTTAAGTTCCAAATCATTCTTTGGACACTACATAAGATTGAATTTATCTCCTCTTTGAACTGGAGCAACACTTGCTGAGCATCCTTCCATATTGACTCTTTTAAGAATACTTTTGATATATGTTTTCTGAGACAACCCTAATAATCCTTGTAATCTATCATGAAATATTTAAATTTCAATCACATAGAATGCCTCACTCGTATCTTTCATTTCAAAGTTCTTAGAGGGAAAATTCTTAGTTTCATATAATAAGTCAAGATCATTAGTAGCCAGCAAGATTTCATCAAAATACAGAATGAGAAATATGATCTTGCTCCCACTGACCTTTAGATATATAAATCGATCAACATTGTTTTCTTTAAATCCAAATGATGGTATAGTATCATTGAACATAAGATACCATTGTCGGGAAACTTGCTTAAGTTCGTATATTGATTTCTTAAGTTAACACACTATGTGTTCCTTTCTTTCAACCGAAAATCTTTCAGGTTGACTCATGTAGACCTCTTCATCCAAATTCTCATTCTGAAAGGCAGTTTTCACATCCATTTGGTGTAACTCAAAATCAAAATGAGCTACTAGTGTCATGATAATAATAAATGAATCTTTTTTAGAAACCGGAGAAAATGTTGCTTTATAGTCAATGTCATCTTTCTCAGTGAAGCCTTTGGCAATAAGTCTGACTTTATATCATTCAATATTGTCATTCGAGTCGTGTTTAGCCTTAAAGATCATTTACACCCGACTCTTTTACAACCTTTAGGCAATTCAACGACATCCTAAACTTTGTTGTGATTCATTGGTTTCAACTCATCTTTCATTGCATCTAACCATATAGAAGAATTTGCACTTTATATGGCTTGTGAAAATGATACTGGATCTTTGTTGACTCGTACTCGTGTAGATAAACCACATAATCATAAAAAATAGAAGACCATTTTTGTCTTTGAGACTTTCTAGGTGCTACTTCATGTGATTCATCTGATGCAGATTCATTAGTGATAGTTTCATTGTGGGGTGTTTGATTATTTATTTATTGTTTCTATAAGTTGTCAAACTGTTCAATAACTGTATGAATAACAACTTGAGAAGAACTTTTGGGTAAAGAAACTTGAACCCTAATTTCTTGGATCTCCATCTTACGTGGTTCAAAACCCCCAATAAATTCATAATTTTCAATAAACTTAGCATTTCTCGCTTCAATGATTCTTGTACTATGGTTAGGACAATAAAATCTATACTCTTTAGATTTTTCTGGATAACCAATGAAAAAACCACTAATTGTTTTTCAGTCCAGTTTCTTTTCATGTGGATTATATATCCTTATTTCTGTCGGACAACCCCAAACATGGAGGGGCCAGTTTAGGTTTCTTTCTATATAGAGTTCAAAAGGAGTCTTTGGAACTGCCTTACTAGAAATCTTGTTTAACAAATATGCAACAGTCTTTAAGGCATGCATCCACAATGATGAGGGTAAAGAAGAATTACTCATCATAGTCCTAACAATTTCCATTATAGTAGGTTTCATCTTTCTGCAACACCATTTTATTTTGGTGTTTGTGGCATAGTGTATTGAGCACATATGTCATTGATTTGAAGGAATTTAGTAAATGGACCTGGACATTGTCCAGATTCATTGTAACTTCCATAATATTCATTGCCTCTATCAGACCTGATAATTTTTTAATTTTCTGTCTAATTTTCTCTCAACCTCAGTTATATACATCTTTAAGGCATCTATAATTTGGGATTTTTTATGCAATAGGTAGACAAACACATAACGTGAAAACTCATCAATAAATGTGATAAAATGTTTCTCTCCAATATCAAAAGGTCCACAAATATTAGTGTGTATAATTTCAAAGAATCGTGTGTTTCTTGTGGCGGCTTTCTGAAGTGTGTGATTTGTGTGCTTTCCTTTAACACAATCCACACATATGCCAAGATCAGTAAAATCCAATTCATTAAGGATTTCATTTTTTACTAATCTTTCAATTCTTTCTTTGGATATATGACCCAAAAGTTTATGTCACAAATAAGTTGAACTTTCATTCATAAAATTACGTTTAGTACCAATATTGTGTGCAAAGTCGTCAGAGTCTCAGCGAAAAGGTTATCAAGTTTAAGCTTATACAGACCATCACAAAGAATACTAGAACCTATGAGTTGATTGTGTTTAAACAAACTGAAACAACCATTTTCAAATTTAGAGTATCTAATAGAATCAAGCTTAGACAATGAAATCAAATTACGAGAAACATAAGGGACATAAAGTGTTTGAAAAAGGTCTAAATGATGTCCAATATCTAAAATCAACCGATATGTTCCAATAGTTTCAACTAGTAGGTTCCAATTACAAGAAATAGAAGGGCATAGTGTTTTAAAAAGGTCTAAATGATATCCAATATAACTAGTGCTTTAACTCGGTTTCCCATGAAAACGAACATTTCATTTAGGTTTATGATTTGGGTTGTAAGGAATCTCTACATCGTATTAGAAACATGAGTGGTACAAATTATGTACAATATCTAAAATCAAATTACGAGAAACATGAGGGACATAAAGTGTTTGAAAAAGGTCTAAATGATGTCCAATATCTAAACTCAACTGATGGGTTCCAATAGTTTCAACTGGTGCTTTGACTTGATTTCACATAAAGACAAACATTTCATTTGGGTTTATGATTTAGGTTATAAGGAATCCATGCATCATATTAGAAATATAAGTGGTACAACCAAAATCAATCCACTAGGTATTATAAGGAATTTCGCCAAATTTGATTCGAAACATATAGAAACACAATGTTCACCTTTTTTTTGAACTAGTCTTTGCACTTTTGACACTTATTTTGATAGTGTCTAGGCTTTCTGCAAAAGTAACACTTAATTCTTTTATGTACCACTTTGTAAATTGGGGCAGACGACGCATTAAGTTTTAGTGGTCTTTGCTTGCCCTTTTCATTCTTCTTTTCGGGTTTCTTTACTGACTCTTCTTTGGTGACCCATGAGATTAATGAAGTGATTTGCTCTTTTCTTAAGCTTGCATCCTCTAGAATGAGCATACATTGTAGTTCATTCACATTCCGCTTATCTTTCATAGTATTGTAGTTCATGTAAAATGGATCATACTCAGGAGGCAAGAAGTTAATGATAAATTGCACAAGGAAATTTTCATTCACTTCCATTCTCAGGGTCTTAAGTCTTGCTGCTATGTTTGTCATTTCAAAGACATGCTCATGCATAGTACGAGAATCATCAAATTTCATGTCGGTTAACGTACTCAATAGTATCCCAACAAGAGACTTATCAGCAGAGTCAAACTGAGAACAATTCTCAACAAATTTCATAAATTATTTAACACTTTCAATGTTAGAAAATGTATAATTTATGTTGTTTACTACAGTTATTCGCATAAACATTTAGCTCAATATGTTCGATTTTTCCCTTGCTTTATAGAGAGATATTTGCTCAGCACTGCTATAATCAGTAAGAACATATGTGACTTGTGAATGAAGAGAAACAGAAGTAGTTACTACAAATAAATAAAACATGCTCGTACATTAATGCTTCGAACATTAAACTTATATAGACATTCATATAAAATCAGACTAAAATAATAATTATAAAATAATAGTATATTGAAATATCATTTGGGTGATATAACTTAAATCAGATTAAAATAATAATTATAAAAATAATAGTGTACTGAAATCTCATTTGGGCAATATAACAATACACGATAATAAACATAATTGATGCTCGACTTAAATTTAATATAATTTATAATTATTTGTACTCAAATTAGACATGTTTATTATCTTTGGATATATAAACATATCTTAACTAAGTATATAAATAGATAGGGGTATAAACGAGCTGAACACGAGTGAGCCAGGCTCAGCTGGTGTTGGGCTCGTTTATATTTCAAGCTCAAAAAGTGTGTTCGTGTTCGGTTCGTTTTCTTAGTGAGCTGAACACGAGCCGAACACGAGTCATTTCATGAACAAAGAGTTATTTTGACAATCCTAATCACATATCCATAAGATGTTAAGGATTTGGGAAAATTTTAAAAATTATTGTTTATATTAAAACATCATTTAAATCTAATTTAATATTTTTTATTCTTTTTTCTTAATTAATAATGTTAATTGATTATAAATCATTGTAGCCTTGTAGTCGATTAATTTTTTTAAAAATATTACTCTTCAGAATATATATATATATATATATATATATATATATATATATATATATATATATATATATATATAGTTGATGAGTAATATTTCAAGCCAAAATGAGCTGAACATGAACGAACAAATTTTTGTTCGTGTTCGGCTCGTTAACTTAGCGAAGGAGCTGAACACGAGCTTCTTAACGAGTCGATCACGAGCTGCTCGAGAACAACGAGTCGTTTTGACAGTCCTATAAATAAACTACAATTATATTCAAAGATTATAAAATAAATGATCAGCCTTTGGGCGATCTAGAATTATTTTATAACCAATGAACTTTACTATATGTCACATATGTCATAGTTCAAAGTTGTGGTAGCAATTAGCAACATAGGACGTAGTTGGTCACATAGGTTGTAGATGGGAGCAGCAATAGCATCAGTTGATCTTAAAGGTTGAAGTTGGAAGTTATAGTAATAGTTAGCCACAATATCCATAGTGGGGAGTTGCAGTAGCAATTAACCACATAAATTGTAGTAGAGAGCTGCAACTCTTTTATCGGGTTTACTATTTTAGAACAAAGACATCACTTGTCAATAAACAACACAGAGAAACTCTTGAGAGTCCAAAGAAAGCTGTCATATTCTAAATAAGACATTGTAAGCAATTATTATTGGGAGTTATCATCGGATCTTTAATACGATATTATTCATCACACCACATTTGAGATGTGTTATCACATTATTGTATTCAATGTGTCATTAGCTTTTTTAAAGGTCAAAGGTGTCATTAGCTTTGTTTAAGATGAGATAAAGAAGAGGGAGATGAAATAAACAATTACCTCAAGTATGTGAGATATGATGAGTGATAATTGGGGTTGATTATGGTTGAAGGTGGTTGATGCTATTACTTATGAGGAGCTATAGTAAAGTGTAACAAGAGAAAGAGAGGAGAGATGATTGATGGCGTCCATGTGACATGAACAAAAGTTCAAAGTCATATGTGCACATGGGAGAAGGGGGAGATGAAAGATCAATAAAATAAAACTAAGTTGACATGGAAATTTATTTTGGTTTATAGAAAATATAAGTTGTTACTGGTAAGTGAAATTCTTTATGAAATTTTTACTTGCAATTTTAACTAGCAGTTGATATAAAACTATCATGAAAATTCTATTAGCTTCTAATACAAAAAATGCCAAAAAATTGATATAATACTAAAAAATCTATTGATATTATTAGCGGATTTTTTTATTAACAAATATGATGTTATTTCACTATTTTCCACTAGTGTTCTGAGAGATTCCAAGTTTAGTGGAAAAAATTCTCGCTCTATCTATTTGAGAAATCTTAAATAGGATTACCTTGCATAAAAGACTTCCCATTCTCGTTTTTTTTATGAATTCTACTTAATTCATATTTACCTCTTGATGCATACTGAAAAACTACTCTCCCACTTTAATGAGTACATTCTTGTCCTTGTTGTGTGTCGTCCCTTTTCAACAATGAAGTTCATCATTCTTATTCAGAAAAAGTTGTGACGCACCTAGAAGCTTTTCTCGTGTTGAAATTTTGTGAAAATATTTACTCAAAATAAGAGTTTTTAGACTTATAAAAAGAGTTATAAAAAACAAAGGGACACTTATGGAATTTTAAAATCTATATATGATCAAGAACAAACTTTGGTAATAACCGTGCATCGCAAAGCAATTCAATACTTGAATGAAAGCTTTATTTCACTCATATTTTGCAAATTGAATAATACATTAGTCATGAACAATATGATGACCAAGTATAAGACACAATAAAATATTGTTGTGACATTTCCAAAGAAACTAGCAAGTTTAGCTTGGGTGGAACACCCTAGAATTGCAAGATCTATACAATTTGTCATTAATAACTGCATGAAAAGTTTTTAATGAAAATCAAAATGTTCTTTAAGAAAATCACAATTAATCCCTTAGTCAATAAATTAAGGAAGATTTTCGAAGCTAAAAAACCTCACCAAATATCATATGAATTAATAGAAAAAAGAATTGCTCTAAAAACCGTTTTCTATTATCAATAACTTGGGCTTATATAGAGCCTTATAATATTTTACAAATAAATCCTTAGACTTCTTCTATATTCCTTATTGTGAACTTACAACATTTTTATAAATAAATCCCTAATCTTCTTCTATATTTATTATTTTACAATAAGACCCTAAACTAGATACAAATCTCAACACACCCCCTCAAGATGGGCAAAAGATATCAACTAAGCCCATCTTGACACATAAGAGCGAAGTCCTTTGGTGAGGACTTGCTCTCTAGCGACTACATGAATTAGCTCTAGTAGTCTGTTATTAAGAATGTCCCAGATGAAGACCTATCAATCTCCACATACATCAACTCATCCAGTCATAATCATAATAACCCTCAATGTTTACAAGTTCATTCTACTTGAAGATTAACTCCATTCCTTGATGCACTCTTCACGTTCCTTAAAACCCGATACACTACGTCCATATGGCCCTTCCTTGGATCATGCATATATTGGCTCACCACGCTGACAACAAATGAGATGTCAGGATGAGTGTGGCTCAGATAATCAGACGACAAACTAATCTCCAGTACATCTCATGATAAACTGGCTCTTCAGCCCCTGTAGTTAACTTAGACTTATGATCAATTGAAGAGACAACAATCTTGCATCCCAACATGCCTTATTATATGAGGAGATCCAATCATACTTCTTCTGACATAGGATCACCCCCTCTGGTCCACAGGTCACCTCAATTCCAGGGAAGTAATGGAGTTGTCCAAGGTCTTTCACCTCAAATTCATTGCCCAATATTAACTTTAACTAAGCAATATCTATCTCATTATCACCAATGACAATCATGTCATCAACGTACACTCAACGTACATAGCATGCATAGTGGTGTGACCTCCATAGTGTCAGAACAACAAGGTATGGTCGAAATAGATATGTTGATTTCCCATCCCCACCATAGACATTCTAAACTTGTTAAACCAGGCTCGAGGAGACTGCTTCAAGCCAAAAGTGACTTATTGAGCCTACACACCTTGCCCACTACCTGACCAGTATCGAATCTTGGTAGTATCTTCATATATATATCATCTTATAACTCATCGTGAAGAAATGCAATCTTTATATTGAGTTGGTATAACCTCCACCCACCATTCACTGTCAGAAAAACTAGTGTCCTCGTTGTGTTCATCTTCGTTATCAGTGCGAAGGTTTTTTCATGGTTAATTCCATATGTCTGATTGTACCCTTTTGACACCAATTGTATTTTGTAACACTCCATCTTCCTTTAAGGATATTGTTTCACTATGAAGTTGCACTTGCACCCAACAACTCTTTTTCCCATTAGTGGTGACACTATCTCCCATGTATGATTTTTATTGAGTGCCTCAAGCTCGTTATGCATGGCTGCTTTCTACTTGGGATCCTTGTTAGCTACTTGCCAACACTTAAATATAAGGATAGTGTTTAAAGATGTAATGATTGCTTCATGTATAGGTGATATGTTAGGGTATGAAACAAATTATGCGATGTCATGTTCCCACCCAAAATGATCATGAAAATGTCCTACAGTTTTGCGAGATGTTCTCCTAAAAGTTATGGGGTTGGAGGTAAAAGGAAGAGGAACCATAAAACCTGGGACTTGAGTTTGAAGTGGATGGTGTATTTGACTCTAGAGTTGGGGTATACCGGGATAAAGAACTTGTTGGCACGAGTGGCACTGCAGGCATAGTTCCATCATTCTACTTCCTCCTCCTTATATACACTCTCAAATCCCCTTTAGCATGAATCCTATCCCCTTTAGGTTCAATCACCTCATTTTCAATCTTTTCATTTTTTAGCTCCTCGAGTGAGTCATCCCACATCACAGAACAAGACATCGCTCCCACATGTATCAATCTTTCAACATTACCACTCACCCCCTCTTGCCTCATACCTCCAGTATCTAACAAGTTACAAAATAGTGATGTCACCTCCAGGGTGTCGTACAGTTTGAATTCTCTGAAGGACACACCCATGCTCACATTCTCTTCTCTATCAGGTTCCAAAAAGCACACCCATTATGGGTAGCATAATAACCCACAAAAACACACTTCACAACTCTAAGATCAAGCTTCCCTACTGTGGCATGTTGTCATTCACAAAACAACACAGCAAAAACCTTCAAGGGGGGATCTCGCTATTATCTCCTTTCAACATCTAACAAAGTGACTTCTAATCCAACACAGTTTACGCCTTTCATTGATCAATTGAGCAGCTATCAAAACTATTACCTCCACAAGTGTTTTAAGGCATTCATCACGATCTTCATGCTTTGAGCTTCCTATAGAATGTATTTATTCTTCTTCTTTGCTGCTCTGTTTTGTGTTAGCGTGTATAGACATGTGAATTGATGTTGTATCCCTTAGGCTAACAAGTATTCTCCAAATGTCTTATTGATATATTATGTCTCATTATAAGATCACAATATCTTCACTACTTGACTGTATTGTGTCTGGGTTGCCTTGTGAAAATCTCTAAGGCAAGCAAACACATTACCCTTGTAATATGAAAAAAACAATAAATAAAAGTCACATATAAGTTACAATATATCGATAACAATTCATTGAACTCATAAAACATGATTCTCAAACATCAGAATGTATTAAATCAAAAACACAAGAACTCCTATTCTCATGACTGATATAAGAGCTTCTAGTTGGCTTATCAAACTCACAAGCATCGCATACATGACTTTGTTTATTTACCTTTCCATATATCGACGAATATAAATGACTTAGTAAACTAAAACAACAGTCTCATGCATCTGTGATGTAGCAGTAACACATCCTCCACACTCCTCCCAGATCCCCGTACTCCAATACTCTCTACCATGAATGTTAAAGTTGAGTTCACCCCCTCTCTATCCAAGTACCAAAGTACACTGTGTCACGTTCTAGTCCCAAGTGTATGACCCATCTCTTTCACTTGAAAATCATCTTAGAAATATCAAATGAAATAACATATTTTAGTTCAAGAATAATGACAAATAAAAAAATTACTGAAAAAGAAGGAGCATGTAAAACATTGGACAAAGTCATAGAATCAAGACATCTCATTATACCC
This sequence comes from Papilionanthe hookeriana x Papilionanthe teres, assembly GCA_022702705.1. Taxonomy (NCBI): domain Eukaryota; kingdom Viridiplantae; phylum Streptophyta; class Magnoliopsida; order Asparagales; family Orchidaceae; genus Papilionanthe; species Papilionanthe hookeriana x Papilionanthe teres. The sequence goes on along the minus strand of CM040427.1, from coordinate 70,159,932 downwards.
TTACCAACTACAAGGCGTGTTGTGCCATTGATAGTATGGATGCTCTCTAAAACTGTTAGGTGAGTATATAAATAGAACTCTATAGTAGTATGTGTCACATTTCAAAGTGCATCATAATTTAATATCCATTCTAATGATCTTGTGATGGAAATATCGACAAGAGCATGTGTATCACAAGCAAAATTGTCAGAGTGAGCATAATTAACAATGTTACCCATTGATAACGATGAGGTGTAAGCATCATCAGCCCCATCACCAATTGATTTCTGCTTCATCTTCAACATCTCCAGAAACTTGTGATCCTCAACGATAAAGACCACACCTATCTCTCCCTTGCCCTCTACTATGATCAAATTTTCCCAGTAGCCCCCTATTCTACCTCTTCGACCACCACGACCACGATCACAACCACCAAATTGTCCACGTTGACATGTCTCTCTCTCCTTAGATGGCTTAGGACAGACCTTGCTCTGATGTCCTACTTTCACCAAAGTGTAGCACTTGCGAGTCTTCCCCTGGACACTTGTCATGCCTGAGCTCGAGGCAATCAAAAGTTGATTGTGTACCTGGAAGTCCATTTGAATCAGAGTGTAGCCTCATGCGATTCTCCTCTTATATAATCATAGTGATGGTCTCATCTAATGAAAGGATTGTCACTTGTGCTAAAAGGACTAGTCTGCTCTGATCAAAGACCATATTCATATGAGCCAAAAACTACATAGTCCTCATCTGCTCAAAAATATCCCCCTTCTTGCACCCTGGATCATCACAGCTCGACATCAGTGAGAAGTGATCAAGATCTACCACAGCTGCTCCATATCTATGGAATACTCCTGAATCCATCTATCAGCCTATACTATTGCATATATCTCACGTTGAATTTAGAACACCCTCATGTGGTTCTCAACCCGGCATAGATTCTCTTCAGCTTCACCTTGTCATTATAAATGAGGCAATTGATGAAACCATTAAGTTGAGTAACCATGTGTAAAGTAAGGTGCGTGTGATCCTCCTATCATCTCCCTCAGCACCGTCACTCTTTGGCTCGACCACCGTAAGATATCCTTTAAATCTCTTCCTTATTAGTGCAACCTCGATCCGACATAACCAACTCAGATATGTAGTTGATCCATCAAGTTTCAAATCCCCAAGATGGTGATCTAGCTTCACCTGTGTCAGAGCATTTGTTGAGATAGTGGCTTCTGTAGAGATGTTAGAGCTCCCCAAATGAGCCTAACCAAGACCTTCAGAACTTCAAGATCTATCTTCTCTATAAGCTCCAATTATTTATCCCGACACTATCTTTGTCTCATGACATCCTCAAACACTAGGATCCAAATCGAGATCACAATCCTTTGTGTATGTACGTTGTGATCACATTTGTGGTCATGTCGTGCCCTTCCTTGTACATTGTGATCATGTCTGTGATCACATCGTGGCCTCCCTGACAGCCCGGCATGATTCAGACACTGATCACAGAAAAATACATTAAGAAATTCATATCTATTTTTGATGAAATTGCACTTTAAAGAAAGGTATTTTCTTTATTTTACTGCAGGAATGAAGATTTATAAGTGATGGAAGCAAAAAGCATGAAATGAAGCGAATTTGGATCAAAAAGGAAGAAATTCATGCAAATTGAACTAAGTCGCAGACGGCGAGATCGAGGCCGCCGACGGCGAGATCATGAGGAGAATTTCTAAAGGAATTATAACTACCTCGCCGACAGCGAGCCCGAGCCCGCCGACAGCGAGATCGCGCTGTTTGAAGACCTTCTAGAAGCCCCGCTGACGGCGAGGTCGTTTACCGCCGACGGCGAGACAGTTCAAAATGCAAATACATTGAACCTGGACGCTTTTTGAAGAGGTATTTAAGCATCCCTTGGACCTTTGCCTACCTCTATAAATAGAGGACAAATTTTAGTCTTTTGAGTGTCTGGTGTGTGTCTTTTGTGTGTCATTTGTGTGTGTCTTTGGAGTCTTAAGTGTGTTTATTTAGAGAGTCTTAGTGAATCTTTAGTGAGATTTGAAGTGTGTTGTACTAGAAGGAAAAGTCGAAGGAACTTGAGGTACGCTGGGGAGGAAATTAAGATAAGTATCTTTGTTTATTGTTGTTGTTAACTTTAAATGAAATCCATGCTTTGTTTTATTCTCATGCATTCTGAGTAGTTTTCTTAGTCTTTCTCCTTATTTATGAAAATTATGCGAATTGATGAAATTAAATAGAAGTACCTAATATATTAAAATAAATTGTGATAATTTTTACTTAAAACTTAATTTACTTTCAATTTGGCCAATTGAATTGTTAAAATATGTTGAATTATCAACTATAGTAAAAATTACATCCAATATTCAGGGAAGTCAAAAACCTTGGAAGGAGGGTGCAAATAAATAGGGAAATATTAATTATCGGACGTAGAATTAGACATTTTAGTGTGATGGACTAAAATATTCAATTTGGTCCTATTGTTTGAGAGTTGAAGTGTAGATGTTAGACCTCGAGTGAGGGAACGTGGGAGCTACGAGTGGCAGCTAGTATCCTCCCAAACTGTACATGCAGATTCGGTAATCAAACATAGGATTATTCGATGTTCTTTGTACCTGGACGAAAGGGTAAAGAATAGGAATGCTCCTATTTGTCATAATACAATTTAAGAATTTATTTAAATTCATCATTCACTTAATTTTCTAAAAAACAAGGAGAATGATACTTTTTACGAATTATTTAAATCGAACTTTATTTCAAGCATTAGTTTACTTTAGTTTGCTTTAGTTACTTTAAATTTTTGTTTACTATATTAGTAAGTAATTCATTTAAATTTAGTTGATACAAATCGTTAAAAACTTCCTGTGGGATCGATAACCGGGACTTCACTAGAGCCCGTATTACTCGATACGATAAGTATCTTGCGTAGAATCCACATTATACATTTCATCATAAAATCTATATATATATATATATATATATATATATATATATATATATATATATATATATTAAAGCGGGATCGAGTTTTTGGTGCACGATTACTATTAACTTAATTTGCAAACATATTAAAAGTGGGTCAGACACGAAGGATCAAAAATAAGAGGAAAGGAGTTACAGGTCTCTAGAATTCGCGATCCTTTGTGTCTGGTCATTGTATGTCGTTATCTCGTCATTTGCATCTTAGTCGTGTTTGTTTCACAAGGACAAAGTGAAAGGAAGGGAAAGAGTTGAAGTTTGAGGTTTCGACATGCTGATCCCGACCTAGTCGCCACGATCCCATCGCTGGCATCCCAGTTAGCACTAGTTGTGGCTGCCACGCGAGGAATAAGTGGAAGGACAAGGCAATGTTGGGGTTTTGGGTCTCTATACACCTATCCCGATGGTTGCTTCACAAAGGGAAAGCGAAAGGAAAAAAATCTCTTGGGTTCAGCTCTAATATGAAATAGAAAAAATTTGCTCCAAATATCATCTTCTATTATTAATGACTTAGGCCTATATAGAACCTAAAAAATATTTTACAAATAAATCACAAGGCTTCTTCTATATTTTATATTTACAATAGGATCCTAAACTAGATATAATTCTCAACAGAATTCATACGCCATCACAAAGCATCAAGGCTTTCATCTCGATCTTTGATTATTCCATACATGGTAAACTTCATTTTTGTTGAAATAAAATATGTGCCATAACCACTATTTTATTAGGACTTGCAACATAATCATATCCCTAGAGACTTGTGCTGCACCCGTTACCCTTAAAACCTACGCCATAACTACCTTTACCAAATTTTGCAATAGCCAGCACCGTCAAGACTTGCAGCATAAACATCTGCCTTTGAGAGTCATACCATCATTTTCTACAGTAGGAATTATGTAGCAACCATCTCTAACAAGACTTGTCCCATAGCCATCTCACATAAGATTGGTGTTGTAGCAATCTCCCTTGAGATACTCGACTCACCACAACTCATTTGCAAGATCTCTATACCAAACATCACTCTCAAATGTATGCCACAATCACTTCTCTAAATACCCATGCCACAATTGTCCCCCTCAAGACCTACACCACAATCTCTTTGCTCACATTCTACAATACTGTCATTAACTCAAGAATGACAACCACCATAACTACTAATGATAATACAACTTGTTGTTCTGCATAATATTTACTTTCTTTATTTAATTATCTATAGAGCAATTTCACATTAAGAGGGGGAAATATGTCAATGCACCTTCCTATTTGACTTGATTACTTGTCAATGTGAAATCAGAAACACTGAAGAAATGGGATCAATCCTCACTCTAATGACTCGATTTGATGGTTAAAACAACCCTCTCTAAGAACTTATAAATAGAATCAACTTCTACACATTCCAGCAGTCTGGGATGACACCAGGAATATTCCGAAAAGTAGAATAGGAGCTCCACATTCTAGCACGCTGCAAGTATGTATAACTATCTAATATTCTGTGCAGATATCACAAACAAATGAAAACACAAAATAATGCAGATCAAAGCAAACATATTAGCACATAAAAAATCAGACCTAATAATTACTTGCGTGGTTGAGACAATAGAGAGCAAGAACAAATAATTCCATATCTTATTTGTATACAGAAATAATCCCATTACAACAGCTAGAAATGGCAAGAATCATAAAAACAATCAAGAGAGTGCAGTATGCTTTTTGGAGCTCAACAATGAAATAAATGCAGAACAAGAAATGTGGACAGAATAAGATCATCAGAAGCTACATCAAGAATATAAACAGTTATTCATGAAAAAAGAAGCACCCAAGATGAAATAGTACTTCTCTATCTACTATAAGAGAAAAGAGAGATAAGAGAAGCATTTCACCAACAAGAATAGCTCAAAAGTTTAGAGCTTCCTTTTATGATTTCCGCCAATCCTATCGTGTCTCAATAACTATTTCCTTCTTTTTTTACTTTGTGGATGCTTTCAATGGCGGGATCTTGGACTTCTCAAGCCTCCCAAATGCTCAAGCTTCTCTATATAAGAAAATTTCTTATGAGTGGCAGCGATAGGAGACTTCTTCAAATTCGATTCTTCAGAGGCTGAGATTTTCTTGGGACTAACTTGTTCTGTATTCTCACTCTCTGAGTCCTGGTCTAAAGCCCAACCCATGTAGTCTGATAGAGTGAAGGAGGTCTGTGGCTCCATGCAGTTCAGCCTCTCTGTCTCTTCTTTTGGATCAAAATTTTTCTGTGACAATCGCTTTGAATCTGACAGAGAAAGCTTACTTCTTGAGTTCTTGCTGGGATCCTGTGCAAGTTGGTCGGCATAGAGAACATCCTCAATCCTTGACATTACAGTATAGGCCAAACTCTCAAGGATCCTTGAGTAACTCTCAAGAACAGATTGTCCCACATCCTTGAGAATGAAATTAATACTGTAAGTATGCAGGAAGAAACATAACAAGTTATATTCTATGGTGAATTTGTTAGGAAATTTCATTACCTTGTTGTATTGAATCTTGCTAATGTCAAGGCCTGACTGAGGGGTACCAGGGAACCTGTTTTTAAGAAGTTGAAGGATGGTCTCAGCTCTTTCTTCAAATTGTTCCCTCTTCTCCAAACTGACGACAGAGCCCCATGATTTGAGGTCCTTATTATGCATCTTTCGCTTCCAAATCACTACGGAGGACTCAATTCGGTTCTTGAGGTCGAGGACGTTGTGTTCAGTTGACAAATCAAGTGACGAGAGGAAAACCTCCGCATCAAAGTGGTCGACCGTAATGCTGCGGTATATCGAATCTCCGAGGCAGGCCCTTCCATTCTATGATAAGAGAAGTATAACTATAAGGTTTGTTTGGGGTCAATTATATTTGTGTGTGTGTGTGTGTGTGTGTGTGTGTGTTAAATAAACATGCCTTTGAAAAATACTCAAAACAATTTTTATGTATTTTGAATCTTTTTTAAAACAATTATATCTTAATCAAACAAACAAAACATGCTTTGTTCCAAATCAAAATATAAACAAAACAAAATAAAAATAAAGAATAAAAAACAAAGAAACAAAAATTATTCCAAATGTTATCAAACTTTATGTTGAACTGTAAATGAAGACATGATTATAAGATTCAAGTACCTTTGGAAGGGAATCAATATAAGTTTCAGGAATCTCCATTTCCGTAAGAACCTGAGCATTGATTGCCATGGCTGCCTTGAGAACTTGATTCACAGATTCTTTCTGGAATTGCAGCCATTTTCTAGAGACCTCGGATAGTCCATTTGGAGGGACCTGCACGGCTGGGAGCCACCACTTGCCATCTTTTCTCAGCAATTTATTTTTATCCGTGCCATCAACATCTCCTTCAACATACCAGAATTCATTGTAGTCTTTAAAATTATCAAGATAACCCTGTTAAATATATTGTTAATAGTTAAGCATCATAAGAAACTTCATTAGCGTTAATCATCAATATGAGGATGAGGTTTGAATCCTACAATAAGCATAGCATCGAGCTTTCGCAATGCAGGAATGTTCATCAGGAGATCTCTGCGCTGCTGAGTTGTCATGATCTGCATCAAAGAATAAACAAATACCAACAAGGATCTGAAACTTAGATGGATTTAGCATGGATAGAAGTTGAAGAAAATAGAAAGAGAGAATGGAAGAGAGGGAAGCTAGAACAGTCTTTGACCTCCATGTTGCAGCCATCCATCCCTACTTGCTGAGAAGGAACAAATTCTACAATGTAATCAGTGACAGACAGAAGCCAATCAATTTCTTTCCTCCACATAATCTTTGTATCAGGCGCCATGGGTTCTAACTTGTGTTGTTCGCCAAATATTGAAGCTAAAAATGAATGCATAAACAACTAAAAAATGACAGGACCATCCGAGTAGTCAATCATAGGAAAAAAATTTATGTCAGAACCTTCTGATATATTTTTGGGGCATTTACATACATACCACTCAATTCTCTGTCTATTTACATATCTAAAACCTAAATTTTGTTTTTTACATTTATACCGCCGGAATCTTTCGCATCACATAAAAAATGCCTCCGTTTTAACTTTTAAAAAGATAAAACAGCTTTTCATGCATAGGTAAGGTGGTCTGCTTGCAAAAATTGAAATTTAGGTTTTAGATATGTAAGTACATAATAATTGAGTGATACGTATGTAAATCTTCCTATATTCTTATGTCGGTACTGCAAAAGAAATGATCAACACAAAAATGACACTCGCAGAAGTGTAAGTGAACACAGTTCTATTTTGGAATAAAAATGAGTCTGAATGTCATTTTATAGTACATAGCATTTGTCTGATTGCTACCACATAAATTTTTTATATTTCTAATCAAATGTATTTCTATTTTTTTTTCATTTGACTTGCACTTCTTACACAAATATATTAGAAGCCACTGATGATTTTTTTTTTTTGAAGATTTATATACCATACAATTCCTATGTATTTGCATATCTAATACCTAAATTTTAATTTTTAACATTTATAATACTTTACCTATACATGAAAATGAGTATTTCAATTTCAAAAAGTTTAATAATAGTGATTTTTTTTTTAATGTGATATTATAACTGTCAAAAAAGCTCGTCCATTGTAAACAGCTCGTGTTTGGCTCGTTCGTTAAGTAAACGAGTCGAAAACAAATAATTTTTTTAAGCTCGAATTATAATGAGCCGAACACGAACAACTTTTTGTTCGCTCATGTTCGGCTCGTTTTAGCTCGATATAAAAAAAGAATCAAATAATTATTAATATAATAACATAGTATATATATTATTTATAAAATAATATATTATATATATTTATACCTAAGTTTAAATCATAACAGTTTATGTGGTAATGTGGTTCTGAGCCTTCTTTTGTATATATTTGGTCTAGGTTCGCATCTAATACTCTACATCTATCTTTTCCAATTAATTTTAACGAATCGATTTCGAGCCGAACAAGAACAAGAACATTTAAATCGAGCTGAACACGAACACACTGTTCAAGAACCAATTTCTAACACGAGCTGAACACGAGCCAAGCCAAAACTCGCTAAAGCTCGACTCGTTTACAGCCCTATGTATTATTAAAGATTTTAGTATTACAAAATCAAATTTTAGGTATTAGATTTGTAAATCTAAAAGAATTCTGGGTTGTAAAGGCCCCTTTTAATTACCGCCCATGTTACCTTCATCATGATCAGAAATCCCACGGCATTACAAAATCAACATGATACTTGAGATAGCTTTCTTTCCACCATATTTTATGAGAAAAAAAGTATATTTGTTAGTATTTGGTAAAATGAAATTTTGTTGCTATTTATTAAATCTAAAACAGTCTTCACCTCATTGGATTCCTCATTTTCTATTGATTGCAAGAACAAAACCATAAGAACAATTTAAAAAATAGGGATAATTACATACGGAACACCCGAAACATTGATATTTACAAATTAACCACCCAGGTGAACTATTTGAACTACCGAACCAATGTATTTATGTGTGTCACAATCAAACTATTGAGACTTTAATAGAATGAAAAATATGGGTTGGGTCTTTACAATGAATTTCGATATTTGAGTGAGAATTTGAAAAATGAATGAAAGAGGATAGTTGATTTGTAAATAGCAAGTTTTGGGTGGTCTGTATGTGATTGCCCCTAAACTTATTCATAATTCTCAGACAAAGAAGAGAAGATTATACCAGCGAGATTGGTGATGGCATTGGATAAAGCCAGAGCTGATGAAACCCCTTTTCCGCCTCCTGACATGTCTTCACCAAGAAGCAGCTTGGCGAACTTCTCCTTCATCTGCTCAATATCTGAATTAAACAAAAAAAAAGCCAGGAAAAATCATCTAATGCAAGCTTATTTATTCACTAAAAATTTATCAATTCTATCTACCTAATGAAATCTGAAAATAATAATCAACAACTTCTCCAGTTACCCATTCAACAATAAGCAAATCAGCAACCATACAAAGCAATTTCATATACATTCCAAAGCCAATGCTCTTTAACATTACGATTGGAATCAAAACTCTCAGATCCATTAGAGATTAGCATGCAAATTGTCATGAATTTACAGCCCAGATTTCATAATTTTATCAACCAATTCCCAAAACTCAAAAATAGAAGCAATGGCAGATTTACCTGTGTGCTGCCCACAGTGGCCGGATCCGCACCGAGGGCAGGAACCCTCCTTCCCGAGCCTAGACCTGGGAGTATTGATCTCCAATCGATCGAACACGGAACCAATCTTTTGAACATCAATTGGCTCCCCCGTTCGTGCTCCCTGGCTCCGAAACATCCACTTATCATCCCCGTGATCTCCTCCATTCTCAAGGATCATGCTTCGAGCTTGCCTTCCCGGAACGTCCAACATCTCCTTCTCTTCCGAAGGTTTCTCCAAGTTCCGCCCTCGCTTCAGAAATCTAACCATCACACGTCCCAGTGCGAGGAATCTGGCTCGTAGAGTTCTGATCGGTGCGGGCTCATCCCTCTCACCAGAATACAAAAATGTCGAGAAGGGAGCATGAAGACCTAGGGTTTCTGAAATAATTAGCGGACGGGAAGCGGAACCCACCTCGGAAATCCGGATGAAGACAGAATGGATCAAATGGCGGGGGTATCACCAGTCTGGTGAGTGAATTAGGGTGGAGAAGAAGGCGACCTTACAGAAGAGAGAATGCAGGAAAAGAAGTAGACCGAAGGAGGACCTGCTTCCGAAAAAAGAGATTGAAGAAGCTCGCAATAAGTTGCGGCGGGTTTTCTCGTTTTCTTCTTCCTTTTTTCTGTTATGGGTTCGTGTTATTTAGGAGGGGATTTTGGTCGGTGGTCATTGCTTTTCTTTTTTAAGAATGTGTTGAGAAGGACGTGGGCGCAGGTTTTGAGAAAACAGGTTTCGTGGGAGAATGATGGTATATATATATATAAATATGTATATAATACATATATTATGATTGATACATAGTTTTTATATCATGAAGTGTTGGTGCATCATAAGCATCATAATCAGAGTTATCAACAACTAATAAATATTTTTGAGTTTTTTTTTTTAGAAGAAGCAACAAAAAAAAATTATTATTTTATGTTTTAAAAAGGTTATTATTATCACTGACACACACGGAGGGATGTAGAGAAAGATAACATGAGTTTTTACATGGAAAACCTGAGAAGGTAAAAATCATGGGGCTTAGTCAAGTTGAAATAGTTCATTGTGTCAATGTAAGTTATAAAACTTCACCGACCCTTGACTAGTCGGAAGCAGATTAACGGAGTGAGGGTTATCGACGTGATTTTTTTTTTCATGAGAGTGGTGAAATAGGTTAGGGAAGAGGTGATGACTCAGCTGTTGTGAAGGAAGACTGACAGTAGAAGTTGAGTGTCAGAAAGTCTGATGTCAGCATTATTGGTAGCCGCAGTGGTCCGACAACGGTTATCAGAAACACGGCAATTCGATGACAACCATGGTGTTTCTGCAGTAACGACGATGGTTCCGCGACAACAATGGTGGTTCCGTGACCATGAAAATGGAGGTTGGGTAGTTGTTGGTCAGTGTTGGCGACGACTAATAGATGGTGCTCCGACCACTCGACAGTGGAAGTCGAGCAATAATCGCCCAACGACAGCGACGACCATACCAAGGTAATCCGACGGTGGAGGTGGCCAAAAGACGGTGGCTGGGGCAATGGTGGTCTGATGGCAGTGGTGACCGAGCAGTAGTGGACCAGTGGTACGGCGGTGGCGACACCCACACAACAGTTGTTTGGGTAACGGTGGTCCGAAAGTGGCCAGGCAATAATGGTCCGACGTTTGTGGCTAAGCAATAATGGTATGGTGATGGCGGCGGCTCGATGGCAGTAGATAGACAACGGTGGTCCAATAATGGCGATAGGTAGACGATGATGGTTGGGCAAGGTGGTCCAACTATGGCGGTGGCCAAACATCAGTGATTTAGTGGTGGAGATGGTCAGGCAATTGTGACAGGGCAACGCAGTGGCCAAGAGACATGGTGGTGAGACAAGGGTGGTCCGGTAATGGCGGCAGCTCAATGGCAATGGTTGGACAATTGCGGTCTGACGGTGACTGCGTCTAGATGACAATGTTCATGCAACAATGGTGTCAGTTAAACAATAAATATCGTGCAATGGTGGTTCAACGGTGGCGGAGCTTAGGAACCCTCAAGAACTTGGAGCTCTTTAGTTGTCTTCTCTGGATCAGTGTCATCTAGCCATAACCATCACCCCCCTAACACCTTCAGAACTCCACCAGAATCATCAAATTATAATCATCTAACAAAAGGAACTGCCGCCACCACTGAACTCATTACGGGATCACCATCTCCCAACTACTTTCGCCACCGAAGTGTTTTCATCTGGTTGAAATTGCTAGAATACAACCATTATTACTGGAAAATTACTATCCCGATGACATTGTAGTTGTCGCAGTCATCGCAAGAGCACTACCATATTTACCTGGCCATTATCCCCTGACCCTCACTATTGTCAGGCTACCTTCACTTATAAGCTAACAAAACCATTGTGTGCCAAAAAATTTGTAGTGATAGAGTGATATATTAATGTCTTAGTATTACACATATAATCCAACGCACACATAGATAAAACTAGAGTTGATAGAGTGGACAATAGAGAATTTTACATAAAAAAAAAACAATGGGTCTAGCATAATTAAAATGATTTCATTATTAATATGTATGTTACAAGATTTTTCTGCCCTTGAACAACAAACAAGAGTATTACAATAGTAGGAGAAACTGACTTGACTTTCATGAGAGTAGTAGTAGAAAATGTTCGAAAGTGGCAATAACTCAGCTACGACGATGGAAGATCGACAGACAGGCTTGTATGATGGATGGGTGACAAAACCATTGTCATTGATGATAATGGGCGCAAGACAACAACAATGACTGAGCAGCATTAATTTAAAGATGGCGGTCTAACATGGTGGTGGCAACTTGATGATAGTAGCCTAGCATGGAGGCTATGGCCTAATGATTGTGGCCCAATGGTGAAGGACATGGCTCGATGACAACGAAAGCAATGAATTTACATCAATTGGGTGTTTGTGGTTCGATGGCGAAAGCATACCAAAAAGGTAGTTCATAACAATAGTACAGGCCTATCATTGGTGGTATAATGAATATTGACCTAATAGTGGCAGTAGCAACCCAGTGATGGTGGTCTGACTTGGAGGTGGTGTTCAAATGATGGTGACCTGATGGTGACAAAAGTGACCCGATGATGATGGGGACAGTGTCTCAACTTCGTGCAGGTGTCGGTGATACATTAGCTTGGCGGCGACAGTTAGGCAGTGGTGGTCTTATGGCAATGACAACAAGATAATGGTGGTTCAACCATAGTGATGCAAGACTGCAGTGGTTGGGAGGTGGCAACGGTGGTCCGACGGTGGTGGAGCTCAGGAACCCTCAAGAGCTTGTAACTCCTTCACTTTCCTCGTTTAGGTTCAAGTCCAAGTCCTCTTCATGAAGAGAGTGAGGTCTATTTATAGATTTTGGGAGTGACATCCCCGGTAAATACTGCTAGATTCTAGACCACTCCATCAAACGGCCCAACATATTTCACTTGATTGGATGATCTTTTATGGGCATTTAAATTGCTTAATGACTTTAGAGCTAAGTGACCGTGGTCTCTTTAGATTTTTCTCGTCAAGATGTTTGATTTGATTATAAAACTATTATATTTGGAGATTGTTTGGTCCACTTAAAAATATCTCAAAAGTTCTTATTTTGCTTCAAGTGATTGATATAGGTTCACTCGGAATCAAATCAAATCATGTTTGATGTCAGTTGACTCATTTTATTAAGACACTTCAGTTGAATTGAAGCATAAGTAATTAAATATTTGGAGCTCTCAGCTTAATGTGCATCAAGATTCGTATTGATCATTATGATTTTTAAAGAACGTATCATTTTCCCTTCTATGCTCAATCATTGATGTTAGAGATATTAAAAATATATCTCACGTTAACATAAAGTTATGATATAGGAAAACCTTTGAGATGCACTGCTCCTTCGGCATTGGCGCAACCCCCTCTCAGAGTCAAGTGTTAGACAAGTATTCTTTAAAATTTATTTGAAAGTTTCAAATTTGAGCTTGTAATGTTGGAAAATGATAATGGAGATAGAAAGATGCTAAAAATGGGTTGGATAGGCCACCACTGCTAGAGGCAGTGATGGTGTGCACCTTTAATGAAGCCTATGCCGCGTTTCCTTCAGTCTTTTCTCGTTCTTAAAATCATTTACAAACTTAGCCATCAAGTTGTCTTGTGATGAAATATTTTCTAAGATTGATTAATCGATCTTTTATTGTTTAACATGAATTGAGCCTGTGACATATACGATGCCTCTAAAAATTCTTATCTAGGTTAACTTCTTTGTTGTTTTTTGTTTTTTTTTCGAGATTGAACTTGCATCATCTTATGCAGTAAATATAAGAGCACATCTGAAAACCTGAATCATTTTAATAACCCAACCATAACATTTTAGGGTATTTATGACTATTCTAATGGACTTTACTTTCATCATAACACATTAGAACACTTATGAATGTTAAAAATGATTTAATACCTAATACAAAGGTTTTATGCCTAATGGGTTCACCCCACCCCTATCCTAATTAGGCCAATCATAGGTTACTTTCCCCTTGCCAAAGTTTATGGGGTCTAATCCCAAGTCAATCAACTTATAGGAGTTAAGACTGATTCACCTGATTTTTATCATTGTAGCTGACTTGGTCAAAGATGGTTCGACATGAATAAAAAAATATCAAATAAATCCACTTGATCATTACAATTAAGCATCCTAAGCTAACCAAAGTAGGGTTAAGCCCAATTAGTTTGTTGTGATGAATGTGAAAGCTAACTAGACTTGATTAGTCCATATTAACCCAATTAAGTACCCGAGTTCTTTAGCGATGACCCTAACCAACAATTAGGATTGAGCTTAATTGAATTATTTGAGTAAACCCAATTGAGCTACTTAACCAATGTTGAACCTTCACCAACCTAGGTTAGCTTCTAGAGGTATATATATATATATATATATATATATATATATATATATATATATATATATATATATATATATATATATATATATATATATATATATATATATATATAATTTTATTTTTGCCTAGTATTCTCTAATGAAAGTGATTTGGGCATATCGTATAAAAAATGATCTTAATTTATTGGAATTAAATGAGAATATGACACTCAATAGGACGCAAAGGAGAACAAAGATTCATATAGCCGATCCTGCTTAGTAGAATAAATGCTTATTATTATTGTTGTATACTCTAATGAAAGTATATAATAAAATTAAAATAAATAAATTCAAATTATTTCGAATTTTCTTTAGTTTGGTCATCAGTCCCTGAGTCCTTTAGTTTCCTATACCAAGTTCCTTCCATTCGATCCAATAAATTCAAACCCAAATAAAATTAAGAGTTTTTGCATAATAATTATTCAAAATATTAATATTTTAACTGTCTAAAATTTAAATATAATATTATAATCAAAATTTAATTGTAACCAATCTTTTAAATCACCCATACACGATGAAGAAATATTTACGTCTGGACTCCGGGCGCATTTTAATCAGTATCAGCTACCGTTGACTGCTTCTTTGAGGGCTCTTAGCCCTAAGTTGAAGCGTTGGACGGACGTTAAAATGCATCCGAAGTCCAATGACGTGACGTCACGTGGCAGTGGGCCCCATTTTAATAATATGTTAAAATTTATGTGGTCCACTTACCACATGATGCCCCCATCATTAAACTCGATTTAGAAAAAATTTTCAATGATTAAAAAGTTATATTGAAGATTAATGATTGGCACCTAAAATTCGTTGTTATAGCTTTAGTTGAAGGCTGAATTAGGCTTTTTACCGATAAAATCTACTTTCCATTGGCCAATAACCACAGGCTCCATCTCCCACCAAAAACACAACCGGTCCTAGCCGTTCAAAATTAAATGAACGGTCAATATTTCTAAAACAGCTGTCATATCACCATCACATTCCATAATAAAATAAACAATAATTTACATAAATAGCACCCAATTTTATGTATTTAATTATCTCAGTCCCAAATTATGATTTTTACATCCGAAACACCTTTTTTTATACATTTTTTCATGTATAGAAAAGAATATTTAGGTTATAAAAAATAAGATTTAGGTCCGAATAAATAAATACATAACAATTGGGTTATATATTTGTAAATTTCCGTAAACGAAAAGCCCTTGTCCCCTCATCCTTTCGAGTCCCGTCTCCTTAAACCCTACACCTCCTTTCCTCTCCCTCTCGTCTCCTTCTCCGGCGATCATGGCGGCGGAGTTGAAGAAGCTCTCTGAAAGCCGAGACTTGACTCGAATAGAGCGAATTGGAGCGCACTCACACATCCGAGGCCTTGGCCTCGACTCCTCCCTCGAGGCTCGCGCGGTCTCTGAGGGGATGGTCGGCCAGCAACCCGCCCGCAAGGCGGCTGGACTCATTCTCCAGCTTATCAAGGAGGGTAAGATCGCTGGCCGCGCCGTTCTCCTTGCCGGCCAGCCCGGCACTGGGAAGACTGCCATCGCTATGGGCCTCGCCAAATCCCTCGGTGAGGAGACCCCCTTTGCCACTCTCTCTGGTTCTGAGCTTTTCTCCCTCGAGATGTCTAAGACCGAAGCCCTCACCCAGGCCTTTCGACGCGCTATCGGCGTTCGCATCAAGGAGGAGGCCGAGATCATCGAGGGTGAGGTTGTTGAGATCACCATTGACCGTCCTGTTGGCCTCGGCGCCTCTGGTTCGGGTTCTTCCTCCGCGGCTTCTGCCGGTTCTAAGACAGGGAAGCTCACGCTGAAAACGACGGATATGGAGACCGTGTACGATTTGGGAGGAAAGATGATCGAGGCACTGAGTAAAGAGAAGGTCCAGAGCGGGGATGTGATAGCATTGGATAAGGCTTCCGGTAAGGTGACCAAGCTTGGGCGGTCGATTGGGCGATCGAGAGACTATGATGCAGTTGGGCCGCACACCAAGTTTGTAAGGTGCCCTGAAGGTGAGCTACAGAAGAGGAAGGAGGTCGTGCACTGCGTCACTCTTCATGAGATCGATGTTATCAATAGCAGGTTTGGCTCGTGCTTTCCTATCGGCCTCTTGTTTTTGAATGGAGAAGCTTTATATTTGAGCTGATTTAATTGCGGAATATTAGGAAAAAAAATTAGGCTTTTGGCTGTCATGCCATTGTTCTTTCAATTGCTTAGATAACCTATTATATTGTTTAATCTTTAAAGCTGTATGTTTTTTTAATGGGCAAGTACAAGGTTTTGCTTTTTTTCATTTTTACAATCTTAGTGCCTGTTCGGTTCACTCTTGCTTGAAAATTAATGTTTTCTTAATTGCAAAATTTTTCAGTTTCAGTCCAATTTATCGTTTGTTCTTCGTTTGATTCAGCGCTTTTAAGTGTAACTTTTTAAATTGTCTAACCTAAACATCATTGGTTTTGAACTCCAATTTTTTTAGTCAAATATTATAGCTATTACTATGCTTGCTATCCAGATATCTGCCATCTTTTAATAAACCGAAAATTGGTTTGCTGCAATTTTACTACAGACTAAACTGGCAGAATCATGTAGCTTACCATGAAATTAACATCTGAATGATCCAAAAAGTCCTAATTGGTTTCTTTTCTCAAATAAACTATCATCAATTCATTCACATTTGCATCGTTGACTCAATGGAGTTTCTTGTTCATCAAATAAAACTATTACTTTTGAAGAATCTGTAACTTTGATAGATGAAGGGAATTACTGATGATTAATGCTTGTTATAGGTATGGTAATTATGGTTTATAACATAGATGATTAATAGGGAAAAAAATGATGTTTTATGTAATGCTTTGCTGAAAATATTGTTTTTGTAAGCCTTGCAATGAGGTTTTTATATACTTAATTTGGATGTTTTAGATTTTACACTTCTATTCTTCCCCACTAGCCTACTTTGATAGTTCTCTAAATGTTGATTCCTTAAGAAATTACGAAATTTCGAAGAGTAAGAGTATGCCATAATTAGATAAAAACATTTTGATATTACTATCTAGGAATAGAAGATGTTTTTATGATTGTATTAAGAATGCCAATATTGCATAATATGTCAAGAAGATTTGCTATGATGGTGATTTTGTTGCCGATATAGTTAATGAAAAGCTTTAAATAGTGATGACATGATGTTAAATTTTTTTTTATTGATCTTAATAAGGCATATGATCACACATTTTGTGAGGTTATCTGCTGGGCATATTGAGAAAGTTAGATATTGTGATTTATGCTTTTGTAAATATTATAGTTTTGATGCATGAGTCATCTTATGGGGTAATTAAGAAGTTGTAATGATTGAGGAAGGTTGTAAACGATAAGGAGTATGCTAAATTTTGATAGATAATGGGAATTTTGTAGATATGAAAGCGATAATTTCTAACCAATATGGCCAGATGATCAAATTAGAGATTTAAGCGCTACGTTCAAGCACCTTGAATTTATTATAATTCGAAAGCACTCACGAGAACATAAAATCAAATCTAAATTTGGTTGAAAAACGCTTCATGAATATTTTATAATAATTAAATTAAAGGTTATTGTGAAAAAAAAAGTTTTAAGACTATTTAAGGCTATTTTACCATATGAATTGTGGTGATGTTTGACAAACGATGCACTAATATCTAAGTTGAGTAGGGTGGAACAAAAAGAATATTGGGATGGATGTCATATAGTTAGGACAATCTTTGAATGTGAGGAAGCAATGATCATATAGTTGGTTGAGGAAGATGCATCAATAAGCAAGTTTAAAGAACTAAAGTGAAACGATGAAAAATGAAAAATGGATAGACCAACTAGAAGTTGTGAAAATTAGATTTTAGATCTTAAGTAGCTATGAATGGAGGATAATTCATAAAATTGGTCCCATAGATTGAGCAATTAGAGATTATGATGCAGTCTGCACACATACCGAGTTTATCAAATGCTGGAGGGTGATCTTCATAAGATTGATGTCATTAACAATAGAGTTGGTCAGAGCTCTCTTCCCCAACTCTTGAATTTGGATAAAATCTTCATTATTAACTATTTAAGTATGGTTACCGTGAGAATTGTTGTCTTTTTTCTTGGTATGGCATTCTTCTTCTCAGCTTGATGATTTTTGTGTCATCTTCCATCTAATTATTTGGCTAACCTATTAAATTGTTCGGTATTTAACCTGTTCTTTTCTTGATTGACAATACAAGCTTTTGTGCTTCTCTCTTTTAAATTTGAAATCTTATTGTTTAATCAAAAAATCTGTTGTTTGTTTCACTGTTATTTTGATGAATAATGCTATCTACATTGTAACACTATTAATGGCGTTGATTCGATACCTAATCAATGTTTTTTACAAGTCTTGCACTTTGCAATATGATAAAATATTATGATTTCTTTATTCCTATAATTCTTCATATTTAATTTAGAAGTTTGAAGGATGCTAATTATCTATGTATCGTGTTCAACATTTGTCAACTTCCTGAAATCTTCTTATAATTTTGTGGTCATTGTTGTGCCCATATTTTTTGGTCCTTGTTTATGTATCATAGGAAATCCATTTTTTTAAATAGCATAACATGGCATTAAAGTGTCATTGTCCCATGTGGTCCTTATTGGATTGTTTTCTCAAACCAAACCAGCCATTATTAGCTCACTAACATTTGGGCCATCAGGTCCATTGTTACTTGTTATTTCATTCTTATTAAATCAATTAAAAAAATCTCATTGGTTTTGAAGAATGTAAATCTTTGATAGAAAGTGTATAAATTCCTGATTTTGTAATTGTTTAGAAATGGAAAATATGGATGAGAATATGAATTAGAATTTTCATGGCCAATTTGCAAAAACTATGCAGTTTAATAGTCTGAATGTCTTTTGATTTTTGTAAGCTTTGTGACGATCTTCCCAATTCCTTGTTTTGGATTGAATGGCTTAGACTTTATATGTGTTTTTAGTATGCTGGCTTGAGAGTTTTGTTAGGAGTTGCTTTCCTAACAAATAAGGAAACCTTGAATTACAAGAAAATGCCATATGACTTGATGAAAGCATTTTGATGCTAGTATTTAGGTTTACAAGATTTGTTTAATATGGTTGCAATAATATAATGGCCGGATTTGTGACTCATAAAATGAAATTAATGTTTTATGTCTGGTAGAGGGTAATGAAGCAAAGGCTTGAAGCATTTTTTTTTTCTTCTTTCATAATCAATGAATTTTATGTCAAGGAGATTTATGAATGTTATTTGGGTAAATTGCTGTATTGATGTAAGTAATAGAGAAATACTAAAGAGAAAATGATCTTGATAAATTTGTGTTGATCTTATAAAACCAAATAAGTAAATATTGTAAGAAATGATTTGTTATCCCACTGATAAAACATGTTTATTAATAATGCTTTAAAGTTTCTAATGATATGTGTAAGTGATGACTATATTTTTGAAGCACAAAAAGAATAAAAAATTGAGTTTAATAAAAAATATATGCTCTTTTTTCTTAGAAAAAAGTGAAAAAGAAAATGAAGTAAATAAAAAACTTTAAAAAGATAAATAAGAAGTAATGAGCCATGCTTGTTTAACAAGAGAATTTTCTCAAGCCAAAAAATAAAAAATAAAAAGAAAAAAATAAACCTGGGATGATGTAGAATCGCCATTCATTCACTTTTCTTTCTCCTTATCACCCAGCCAACACAAAAAAGTGGGAAGGGGATATCTTATTTAGGATTTGTTTGGGCAGTTGCAACTTATTAAAAAGCTGTTGCGTAGAAATTGGTTGTCTCTTTGTTTTTTACAGTTTTGAAACAATTATGCTGCAACTGTTTCTAAATTAATGATTTCCCTGCCTCTGTACTATCGTGTTGTTTATAACATAACTATTCATACTTATACATTTCATACTTGAAAATAAATATCCAACTTAAATGTTTCAAAATTAAAAACAGACATCTCACAAAACAATAACACGATAATTGAAATTTAAAAAAGGATTATTAAATAATAATTAATAATATGATATATTCTTTTTAAAACATAATTGATTTATCTCACGAGATAATCCACCCTCCAAGGAAATTTGCCTCGCTCGATCACTATCGGCAGTGGATTCCTCCAACCGATCTGCACATCTAAAGAAATCACAATTTTCTATTATTCTCTTTGGACACCTGTAAAACTGTCTCCCGTAGCTATGTAACAGTCGCGAAGTTAGCATTGTGATCCACATTAGTAGTACAATGCTCTGAAGGTATTGAAAGTACTCAAATTCATCTTTTTTGAAGGTTTAAAATAACAAAGCACAAATCCTTAGATGCAACATCAGCGGAGAAAATTGAAGTAATCAATGCAAGTTTTATTAAAATGTGAGGTTGAAGAGAACATGGTATAAACTATCGAATATGTCACTACAAGAAGACAATAGACCTTATTAAAAGTGAGTTTTTAGTTGCCTTTAAACTGCATAATACCGAGCTCATATGTGTCACATATGCATATCACCAAAACGAGACCATCCAGACGAAATTTAAAAGCCATAAAACTGAACAAGGAGATGAATTTGCTTACATTAATTGGGATTTCACATGTGACAATAACCGATATTGATATATAGGCATTCGTAAGAACTTTTAAGATCGAATGTCTCATAATAGACCTCCAAAACTCAAAAATAAAACATGCAATACAAATTTATATTACATATTACATCCACGGTTGCCTTATTGGTCATTCAAGTGGGGAATAATATATGCAAAAGAACGAGAAATAAAATTGAGATTCAAAATATAGATGATTAGATAAAACATCGATATAATAAACAATAAAAATTTTCACAACACATTGCAGATAAAGTAGTAAAAAAAATACAATCAGTCCACTCAGCAGCCAACGATGATATCTGCAATCCGCTCTCTCAACTCTATCATCTCCCGTACACCTTTCATTTTGGATGCAAGTCTCAGGTAATTCATCTTTTGCCTGTGATAAATATTGCCCCAGGTAATATTCATATGCTCAAGGACATGTCAATGGTCTTCATAAGCCCTGTTGAAGTCTGTAATCCGCTGCACAATAATAAAATAATCGATACAACAAACAATAAATAATTTCACAAAAGATTGCAACTAAGTTATAAAAAAAATACAATCGATCAATTCAACAACCAACAATGACATATGTAATCCGCTCTCTCAACTCTATCATCTCCGTTGCACCTTCGCCATCTTAGGTGCAAGACTCAAGTAAGTTATCTTTTGCCTGTGATAATGATTGTTTCAGGTGATATTCATGTGCTTCAGTATGGACATGTGAATGGTATTCATTTGCCTTATTGAAGTCAATGTCGTTGTACGAAGGATGCTGCCGAATATAGTTGTGGAAAGTCATTGTGGCCACCACAATCTGCATTTGTTTGGGAAACATATGTCAGTATATCCCGCAGTATGGCTTATTTTTTCTTCTACACTCCAACAGTTTCTTCAATGACACTACGTAAGGACAAGTGACACTTATTAAACATTTATTTCATACCTTGAGCGACGTTAGCGATTCTTTTAAAATCAGGAAAGTGATATTTGATATTCGAAAATGGTTTTAGAAATTCTCTTTGTAAGGGGTATCTAGCACTGTCAAACAAATAATTATCTGGCAGAAAAATAATTAATTAGTATTACACTTAAAAATAATATTTCATTAGTTATACCCAAGCAAATTTGGCAGTTAGTTAAGAAAGTTGTATTTCTGAGCTCTTGTGATAAATTTGAATATGCAACTGTTATGTGCAATGCCTTTCCAACCAACCATCACAAAACTGAAACATATATTAAAGTCACACACAATCATGATATTTTGTGTTGTTGATCCACATCGTTCGATAAATGCGATCTTTTTATTATTCGAATACGTGCATCCATGCGTATTTCATCAACCACTCCAATACGATTCTGAAGAATTTAACAAGTAATCAAAATTGTTGTGTTCATTCAAAATCTAGAGAAAAAAATAATTAGAATTACCATAAAATATAACATATACTGCGGGTCCTGTAAAATCTCTTAGTGGGTTCCGTTTGAATGTTAGGTTATTGGGTTTAATAATTTGTGATGAGCAACTCACTAGTGCAGTCAGCCTAATTGAAAAATATCTACTAATTTTTTTTATGAGTGTTGTAATCCCTTCATGGCTCCTCGCATAGATTCATTCTATGATAAAATGTAGAGGGTTATTGTTAACTCCTCTATGGAAGTCTTTATGGAGGAGTCATGAAGTCCACGATTCCTATGTAGTTCCTCCAAAAGATCGATGAATACGGGTTGTGTCATGCAGAACATATTGTTGAATTTTTTGAGTACACCAACTCCCAAACCCATTTATCACCAATATATGATGATATCTTGCAAGACAATGAAGCTATGTATGAGTTATAATACTCATACATCAGACATAATACAGCTGTAACTTTTATATAGTCTTTCTCTATGTGCATCCATGTTAGACACACTTTATTCAACTAACACATAAGAATCACCGAATTAGCTATTATCAGAATATTTTTTTAAACAAAAATAAACTTGAAAGAGCAAATAATCAATTATACGATAAAAAATAAATAACCAATTCAGCATCAACAATGTCCTTAAGAAACATAACTATCTAAAGCAAAAAACGTATTGTCCTAATGCAAAAATAATACAAATAGTCTAACTAGAAAAAATGAAATTCAAGCGTCCTTGTTGTTCTGAAAAATAACGTAAATAATTGACCATACAATCAGGGGTTATCGTCATAAAGAACTCTCTACGAGGTCTTCCAACAAGTTTATGGAGAACAAATACAACATGTCCTATTAAATTTCTGGAATTGCCTCTAGAATTCGCATAACTTACTAGATGTAAGTTGTTTGTGATGTCCCAGAGTCATTACTGCATGAAACAACTAGTTATGAAATTTGTTTTTTTTTCTTTTTCTCAACTTCGGACGCTTTGATCAACTGACATATTCAACTTCATTGAGGCTCGGGCTGAGGCCTTCATTGGAGTTCTTGTTCGTTCGACATCCAAGTTCTCAACTAGGCCAACTAACTCTCGCTCACAAGGGGCCCATGCATGATCGTTTGTTGCCACGATTCTACTAAACGTGCGATCCAACTTCTCTTCCATCTCAAGATCAATGCCAATAAACTTTGGAATTTTTTGTAGTTGACACCACCTGTAAAGTAACGTGAGATGAATATGTTGATGTATTTGAAAAACAATAAAAAAAAAAGATAAGAAGGTTGTTTGATCATTTTTCATCTCCAATCTCTCGGCCCACCATTCTTCTGAAGCATCGATTATTCGCTTTATTAGATCCCAAACCAAGCCCGTGAATCCTCGTTTCAATTCCTTCTAAATTTTAGTCTTTTTTAAATTTTTCTTATCTGTTTTTCAATTGCATCCTATCGTATTTTCTTTCTGTACTTTTCTTGAACTTTTTTATAATATTTTGTCAGTCCTCTTTGTTAAAATAGGTTGTGGGTCTATTTCCCAATTTCACCTCCTTAAGGGGGAGGTTGCAAAATATTAGTTTGGTTTCTTTATCCATCATAGCAGATGAATTGCTCTCTTTTGTCTTAACCATTATGTTATAAGCATGAAAAAAATTAAACAATATAAATATTTGTCATAAAAAATAATTACCACAACTCAAAGAAAAATAACATTGCCATAATATCATCACCACTGCCTCAACATCAACACACCACCTCTACATCACATACCACCACCTCCATACAATACACCACCACCTCTAAATCACCTACCACCACCTTCACACAACACATCACACCCCACCACACTACAACCCACCACCGCCGCCACCACCACCACCTCCACTCCACACCACAACCCTACACCACCACACACCTCACACCACTCCACCTCCACCTCCACCTCCACCTCCACCTCCACCTCCACCTCCACATCCACACCAACACACCACGCCACCTCCACCTTCACATCCACACCAACACATCCAAACACCACACCACCACCACCATGTCACACACCACCACCTCCACACCACACACCACCTCCACACCACACAACTGCTTACACACCACCTTTACACAACACACCATCACTTCCACACCACACACCATACACCATTACCTCCACTCCACATCACAAAACCCATCATTTTGGGGAACCACCACCAACTAGAGCATTATAACACAACCACAAAACACGTTTGTATTTCAATTAATTTCCACCTGCAATCACCACCACCATCAAATTTCGGGCAACAACCAACATCACAATACAACCATCAAAATCAAGCCAATAATCAAATCAATTATATCACAGAGAGCCCAATAAAATCGCAAAATCCGACATCACAACACAACCACCCAAATCCATCAACTAGATTTAGCACATAGAACCCAACTCATCAACTCTGTAGAGCACATAGAACCCAAAAAAATCCCAAAATACAACGTCACAGCCCAAAAATATCAACCGATTAGAACACAAAGAACACAAAACATTAACCGAATAGAGAACAAAGAACCGAAAATTTTATTACAAAATCAAAATGCTCGAATAGATAATGGTAGAGAATACCGTGGGGCGACGAAGAGCCAATGATCCAAATTTAGCCGACGAACAAAGGGGAGAGAGAGGAGAAAAGGCAAGCTCACTGCAACAATCACCGGAACCAATGAAACCAAACCTAGTCACTGAAGTCATGAATCAAAGAGGATTGAGAGAGGCAATGTTAGCTTTAGGGGCAAAAATCGCGAGAGGAGGGAGAGTGGTTGGAGAGAGTGAAGAGATGGACGACACGAGCCGTAGGGTAGGGTTTTAAAAGAATCGAGAAGTAATTCGGGTCGCGCGGCCAGCGTTTCATATGGCTTTTCCAAAAAAAGCTACCTCACCGCTACTACCAACCGATATCTTCGGCATTTCCACACCGCTGCAAAAAAGCCGGGCCAAACGGACCCTTCTCATTTAGGGCCCCTTATAGGCGCGTTCGGCGTTCCCCGAACGGCCTCACGCTGTTTGTTTCGCCCTTTCGGGGATAAATTATTGATGCCGCGACTTATTTGTATCGCACATTTCTTCGTAATATCGCAAGTAGCTCGGAGCCAACATCCCGCTTATCTGCTCTGTGTTAGGTCAAAAATTCCATCGGAGCCCTCGTCCTTCACTCGTCATCTCTCGCCCTCGCCTCGCACCTCCGGCTTCGCGTCTACTGAGGTCGTCGCCGAACGCCTAGCAGGTCGATCTCCTCCGTTCGAACGCATCTCCTTTGCGTCTACTGGAGATCGTCGCCTCGCCTCGCAGCTCCATATTCTCCGCTCGATCTCCTCTCCATCTCCTTCGATCGTCGCCTCGCCTCGCAGCTTCGATTCCAAGTCCCATTAGGTATTTTTCGCCTCGCCTCGCATTATACTGAAGGGAATTCGGTGGTATGTATGTAAATGCCTGCTGTCTTGGACTATCTCCATCTTGCTTAGCATGCTCATAAAGTAGTTTAAGATATATGCAACAATTTTATTTTTTTTTCTTAAACCATGAAGAAATGTGCTAATTCATTTATAGATGTCATATACCATTTCTTCTCTTTGAGTAGAAGCATATATTTCTAATTAATGGTTATATTTTTTCTACTAGAAGTTCAAAATAGATAGGAATTTGATTTGAACTTGTCCTTCATCCTTCCTCGAGCAAAGCCTTGTCTTTGATTTGAACTTGTTGAGGGATCAAATACTCTTTGCTATCAGGGCAGTTTGGTCATTTATCCAGCAGCATTCTGAATAAAGTTCATTCGAATAAGCTCCCACAAACAATGAATCAGAACTTATTCTGATAATCTGCAGATTATCAGATTATCAGAATAATCTGCTTATCAACAGATTATAAATAATCAACAGCTGCCCCAAACAGACCCTTACTAGTGGGAGTAGGATCTCCTCCTTTCTTCTCTTATTTAGACCTTCTAGTTTTATGCAAGATAACAAGCATGCGGGTAATGCAACTCTACAAATATTTTACCACAAAAAAATAGCTTTTTTATGGTATAACTAGCAGGTTTCAAGAATGATCTCCATTGCCCTTATTCTTTTCAATACTCTTTTAAACATCACGAGTTAGATCCTCATCTCCTCCAACACTGCTTTTAAGGGTTGCAAGAAAGTTTTTTGATCGTTTTTTCAACTTATACTTTAGGTTCCATGTGTAACTGCTGTCAATTTTGTCATGGACATCACAGCTTGGAGAAATTTTCCATTTATGAGGAGTTGGAAGAAGTATATACTTGAAGCAAATGTCAAATGCTAAAAGCTAAAATACACAAACTTAGACTCATGCTAGGACTCCTCATTATCATCAAATGCTCCATTGGAGAACAAGAATGGATGTTCTTTACCAACTTGATCAAGAGGATGGTAGAGCACGAGTACCCTAAACTCTTTTCAGTTCAAGAAGGTATAAATAGCATGAAGATTTAACAAAACACTTGCGCCTTTTTAGATGCTATGATATATACGCCCTCATCATTGTATATCAGAAAATTCAAATCAATAAATTGGGAGCTCATGTGTGTGCGTGCGTTGCATTAACTTATAGAATTAATTAAAATTTAAAACCCAAGCATAGGTGAATATACTCTAGTTGCATTGTATCCATACCAAATTTAAAGAAGTGCAAAAGCTTGGGCATCTATATAATGTACCCTATCGTAGAGCTTGGGCATGTATGCATCTCATTTGAGCACATTTATGACCTATGTGCTTTATAAGCTCAGTCAAGCTTAGCTTGGGTATGCTTACAACTTCTCCTGTGGTTGCAAAATAAAGTTTCAGATATTTTAGAAAATTGTATGAACACTTAAAATGCCAATGATGTTCTAAGGCTGTTTTTAATGGCTAAATAATTTTTGAGTTCATAGAAAATTTTAAATTTTGCATAGTGCTCCCAAGTTTTCATATTATTATACACTATAGAAACATTAAAATATTATAGTCTATTTTTTCTAAAAATAAACTTAACTCGAAGATCATGTGAAGTAGGGAAGTGTGATAAAAGATGGGTAAAAATGGCCAGGGAATCACTGCGACATTCATGTTGCATCCCGTTCAACAATAGGGTTTACAATATTGATAACCTGACGCTTAACTATGAAGTGTTACATCCCTTCTTAAACTGCATTAGATAATTATTTGTTATGGACATGAACCCATAAACCTATTGCAGTTGATTAGGTTTGTGCACATGCCCCAAATTGCCACATAGTAACCTAATAATTATAGTTGGCAACTTAAGGAGAGGAAGTTATCATAATTCGTCGCTTAATATCATGCTTATTAAGGATATTGATTGATGTTTTTGTGTATTTTTTATTTGTATACATTTTTGATATATGATAACTGTATGAAGCAACTAAAAAGTTGAAATAATTGAGAAAACTTTTAAATAAAAGGAATTTGGATTAGAATAATCAAGTTCGACTATAATATGTTATTTTAATAGTACAATATTGATAGTTGCTTTTCAATATTATTGGAAGAGCAAGTTTTTTTATTGTGTATTAGATTCAAATATTTGAGTTTTAGATAGAAAAATATAAGGACATAATTTCTAGAGCTAAGTTCTGGTGATTTGAATTTGTAAATGCTCTAGGAGTAAAAGGATCTTATTAGAAACTCGCATATAAATTTTAATGTACTATAATGAGAATAATTAAATTAATATAGAATAGGATGTTTTTCATGAAATAAAGGCATTATTTTTTGTGGAAAAATGACACTGTTGGTATATAATTCCCATAGAACTGAGAAGAATAGAGGTGAAATGCAATATTAATATGATAGGAAAAACACTTGTTTAATAGAAGGAAGAAAAAAATAAACTTTAATGCGTTTTGAATACACAATGGAAAACAAAAAAAAATCTACCATTAGGAGAGCTAAAAAGAATTGTGAAAGAGTAACAGAAAGGGAACGACCAAGTAAAGTTGTGCAGTTTTGAGTCTCATGTAGCAAGGAATGAATGGATGATGCTTATATGGCTACTCAAGCTTATGATGATTGTGCAGGAGTTTGTTACTATATAGCATTTTAATTTCATAGATGTTTCTGCAGAAGTGGCTAGCGGATTATTCAACTGTCATATTGAAATTGTTTTTGGCTACTTACATAATCTTCACCTCTGTAACATAGAAAAATAAAGGGAAAATTTTGAACTTATGCAAGTTACAAGCCAGAGTGAAACAGTAAATTAGGAACTGAAACGAGGAAGTAATTTCTTTGTATCTCACTCACTAATCTCTCTCTCTTGGAAAGTTTTGCTAATATGTATATATTTGAAATGAATATATCCGTAATAGCGTTGGTGTTGCACCAGTGACGGATGAAATTAGAGAGAGTCGCCTTAGATGGTTTGATCACATTAAACGTCGACCACCTGATGATCCGATTAGGAGAGTAGATGTTTTAGATTCAACTTATATTAAGAAAGGCAGAGGTAGACCTAGGAAAACTTGGGCTTATTGCATAAAAAATGATCTTAAGTTATTAGAATTAAACGGAAATTTGACACTAAATAGGACGCAATGGAGAAAAAGGATTCATGTAGCCGACCCCACTTAGAGGGATTAAGGCTTTGTTGTTGTTGTATTTTCAACGCTAATCAATTTTACTTTCTTTTCATACTGCTATACTATTTTGAACGAACTCCTTGTAACCAAATAAATCTAGTATTTATGTGATGTCTGATGTGCAGCTAATAACACTTTTGAAGCAATAATGAATAGACAAAATAGTGCATGACTTCGATGCAAATTTAGTGAGTTAAAATATCAGTAGTTCCTTGATGCCATGCAAAGATTATTCTAGATTATTCTAGTACTTCATTAGCAATATTATCTTTATTTTAACCAAGATGATGGTATTTGAAATTAAATTAATGTGGTTTATCTTGTAATCTGTTTCTATAAATAAGGGTTGTTTAACGGTTTAATGCTAGTGGTATATTGATTATGAATGAAACTAGTAAGATTCATTCTCTTTTTTTATCCTCTATATGGTACTGGATGGAATTTCTCTTGAAAAAATGAAAATTTTACTTTTCTTTCTCTCTTCATAGTAAAAAAGAAAGAATTTTAAAGAATTTTATCTCCCTCTCATAGACCAAGTACCAAGGCACTCTCTCCAATCAATGAAGGCACATTCCAAGGCAGGATAATTTTATATTCATCCCTTACCCAATGAATTCTCACTCACTGCATTCCAGAGAAGGACATAGAAAGTTGATCATTAACAATTGCCTATCTTGAGCCAAACAGAGGCTGTTAAAAAAAAATTAAGGTTTATTTGAAAGTCACAGGATTTACATGTTGTTATTTATATATGTTTAATCAAGCTACTATAAAGCCAAACATGATAGAACAAGGCATTGTTTATATTCAAATATCGAATCTTTAAAAAGGGTTGAACTCAAGATAGTTATGAAGCTGAACATGATCGGACACAGACAATGAGCTTTCTTTACAACCATTTTTTTGTATGTTTTCTTAGCACTTTATAATTTTTCTTGTGTTTCAGTCTTCAATTTCAATGTTTTCTATAAATATAATTCTGACAACATCAAATCTCTAGGACACAGGGTTTCCTAGCACTCTTCACGGGAGACACTGGAGAAATCAGAGCTGAGGTAAGAGAGCAAATTGATACAAAAGTTGCAGAATGGAGGGAAGAAGGGAAAGCCGAAATAGTACCTGGGGTTCTCTTCATCGATGAGGTCCACATGCTCGACATCGAATGCTTCTCCTTCCTCAACCGTGCATTGGAGAACGAAATGGCTCCGATTCTCGTCATCGCCACGAACCGAGGGATCACAACCATCCGCGGCACAAATTATCGTTCGCCTCATGGAATACCCACCGATTTTCTCGATCGCCTCCTCATCATATCCACCCAACCATACTCCAAAGAAGAGATTCATAAGATTATCGAAATTAGATGCGACGAGGAAGAAGTGGAAATGTCTAAGGACTCAAAAGTGTTGTTGACGAAGATTGGCACGGAGACATCTTTGAGATATGCAATCCATTTGATCACAGTTGCAGCTCTTGCCTGCCAGAAGCGAAAGGGAAAGGTGGTTGAGATGGAGGATATCAGTCGAGTTTATTCGTTGTTTCTCGATGTGAAAAGATCGACACAATATTTAATGGAATATCAGAGCCAGTATTTGTTCAGTGAAATCCCCGGTGGGGTTGATGATGAAGATGCCATGAATTTGTGATATTAGAGGGAAGAAGGTTTTGTTGTTGTTTTCTAAACTAGACTTCATTGTCTATGATTTAAGTACACCCCACTACCTATGTATGAAGTTTGGTGGTGAGAGTTATGAAATTCCTTCTTTTTGTTGTATTATTTAAGGCTTCATAGAAGACTAGTGCAAATGGTATCATTTTTCTATGATTTTTAAATTTTTGTACTATTTTTAAAGACAATTCTGTAATTCAGTGATTAATATAACTTTATTCAAGGTTCCATTGTTAATGCTTTTAATTTTTTATTATTTAAGATTTCTGAGAAACTTGATTGATTTTTTTTTTTTGAAGATTTTAAGAACTTTGGACTTATTTTAAAGCAGATTTCTGTGGTTGAAATAATTTGCATATTATTGTTCTGTGGCTTGTGTAGCATGTATATATAAATTTAATGCTATGGTGTTGGATACAGATCTGAAATACTATATATATATGCTATTAAATTTCATATCTGAAATTGGATCAAAGAATATAGAGTAGACGTAGCATAGTAATAACATACCTTGGATTCGATACATGGCTTTTAGATTTTTAGTGTTTTCTCTGTAGCATCACCTTGGATTTAAGTACCAATCTCCAGTTGGAAAATGATAGTTCATCAGATTTATTGACTGGCCATCATCTCCCTGAGTAATTTCACTTGAATCAGTTTGGGAAGGCTGAACAGCAAGAGGGCAGGCTGGACAGCAAGCGAGGAAGGACAGCAAGAGGTAAGGCCGGACAGTAAGCCAGGAAGGCTGAACCGCAAGAGGGCAGGTTGGACTGCAAGTTGGGAAGGCTGGACCAAGAGGGCAGGCCGGAAAGCAAGCGGCGAAGCTGTTGGGGGTGGCCGGCAGCTAAGGAAAGTGGAGGAGAATAGGTAGGGAAGATAAAATGAGAGATAAAATCATCACCTTGGAGTTATGATAAAGCCGGAGCACCACCACCTCCACAGATACAACCCACAAAGGGAAAAATAACTCCTCATGGGAATCTGAAGTCAACAAATAGCAAAATCTCCCAAGACTCCTAGCAAACCAGCATAGATATAGACCTAACTAGGCAGGAAACATGAAAGGAAAGAAGAGGGGAATGGAAAAAGGATGAGGCGGACAGTAACGATCGAACCGAGCGGGAGACACAAAAGGAAAGACGCCAATGCTACCTCTCCCCCAAATGCCGCTCGATTTGGGTGGGATACGCGAAAGAATAGGTCGCCTGGTCCGCCTGATGCCGCTCGCCCCATTGGATGGCTGAATCAGGTTCCCTGGACCGGTCTTACTAGCCGGTTCAGCCAGCTGTTTGTTTTCCCGACTCCCCTAGACCCGCGACAATGCGGGAACCTGCTCCCGCGTCCACATAGGGGAACCCTGTGTTAGTCTTCTGAGGTTGGAGGGAGTTGCATTTTTATTTGTCGAAGCTTCAGGCTCCTCGTAGTACATTCTCTGTAGCAGAAAGTTCATGGTTATACAGAGAATGAGATCTAAGAAGATTATGGCTCTGTTTGGCGCAACTGCAGATTCTCAGCTTTTCAGCTGTAGCTGCGCTTGCCGAGAAAGTTCATTGCGGGGAGGCGGTGTGGGAAAGTAGGTGTACGTTTGGTGCGGCCGTGTGAAAACGATATGAGCGGCTATTTACTGGAGGAATGACCATTCTGCCCCTATTTAGTATAGTAGTTTAAAACAGAACTGTTACAATCACATATTTTATACTTCAGATGCAGAAATTCCTTTCAAAATGAAACAAATGTTCAGATACACCTAATATCACAAATTTTTGAACAATACAAGTTTCAAGTTTGAGCACGAAATAAATCACAAATGAAACACAAACACTCGAAAATAATCAGATTCATCCACATTTGCCAGATCCTCTCAATTCATCCCAACAAATAAAATAAAATAAATGAATTACATATCTTTACTATTTCAAACTAGAGGAATTTTTTGTTTTTTTTGTTTTTTTTTTTTTTTTGCGCTTTTACATATAAAACACTTAAAACTTCAAATACAAGGTATTAATCATCCAAATTCAAAATTTTCATTTCATCCTAATGCATCGACTCGAGTTCGTTGTGAAGGTGTTAAGGGGTGAAAGCTTGATGTGCTAGAAGCTGGCATAGAAGAATCGGTCAACTCGAGTTCATTGTGAAGGTCATTGATTCTCTGTAAAAGCTCTTTCAAATACTCAATTGCATCGCCGAAAATGGAAACTTTATCCAGCCATCTACAAAAGTGTTAAATTTCTTCATATATCTCTGAATAGAAAAAAAGAAAATATTTTGCTTCAAATAAGAAATGGCATTTTTAACATCAAATCAGTGATATGTTCTTTTAATAAGTTAATCAAAGAATGATATTAATCTTATTCCACTTTCTTTTTTTGCCTATTACAAGTATTAATTAAAGAATAAAAGAATTATTGACTGTAAGAAAGAAATCTCAACTTTCTTCCTGTAACAAATCTCAGCATTAAGAGGAGCAAAAGAATCAAAGCAGAATATTCAGAGGAAGATGAAACCTACTCGAACCATGTTAGTTTTGGAACCCCAATCAATCTGGCTGAGGTACAGTCGAGCTTCCAGCAACGTCCATGGGAGCCCAGGCAGACAAAGAGCTTGTCCATCTTCTTCCTTCCTCTCCACAGGAAAGCTAATAACAAGAAATTGTCCAAACATAAACAAGACTTAACAGCAATAGAATCTGAAATGAATTCACTAAGATTGTGAATCAAAGCATCATATTAATTAAATTTACAGTGATCTCGACCCTAAAATTCAATCTGCCAATCTCCAATTCACTGAAATGAATCTGCCAATCTCCAATTACAGAGAAATTTATGCTTTTGACCGCATGTGAAAATCTAAAGCTAGTATTTCAAAATAATCACCAAGAACTATCAAAACACAAACAAACCTAGGAAGCTATGGAATTTAAACTTAATTCAATGAAAGAAGAAAACTCTCTGCTATTGTCTGGGCATGAAAGTCTGAAGCTAGATCTGGATGATAATAAACAGGAACTGTGAAAGCCAAAACAGGCATTGGAAGAAACTGAATATGAAAGAAATTCACTACTTGAAGAAAACTCATCTCTTCTGACCAAGAGAAACATATGCAAACTAAGTAGAAGTGCTCATGTGGCATTGCCAACAACCTTCGAAATATGGAATTCAAACTTCATACTCTATCTTCTTCCGCCAAGAACTTTCAATGTTAAATGAAAATCGTACACCAACAAGGAAGAGTTTTCATAAAAAATTCCATTCACAATTGCAATGAATTAAAGCCCAAAGAAAAAGGGCAAACAATAAACAAGAACTCAGAGAAATTAAGTAGTTTACTATATTGTTTGTTTTAATTTTTACACACATCACAGTATGAAACATAGAGAAAACCCACAGTGAAGAAACCAAGAGATTACAAAAGGAGAATAGCAGGAATCACCAATTACCACACTTGAAGCACTCACCTGTTATAAATTCTTTCACATATTCAGCTAAATACAATTGATAACAAAAGTATAGTCAGGAATCATAGTTCACAAAATCCTTGAAGATTGATCAGACCAAATTAATATTCAGCCATAAACTTAAAATTTAAACATGTCCAAATGTGTCATCTATTACAGTTTGATAAAGTATCCACAAATTGAGTCCTAAAATTTATCAAATAATGACATGACGATGTTATATAAGTATCAGCGTTTCATGTTAGCAAGTGGAAAAAACAATCTACATGCAAAACAGAAACTGTTCTAGGCATGTCCTAACCCTCCACAAGTGTGTTAGCCTTTGGATTGGAGGCATTTAACCTATGCCATACGATCTCAAATCCGATGGAGATTAAGGTACGATCAAACCAAATCTGATTACATATTCTGTCAAAAGATCTTCTAATGTGAAGTGATTCAATTTCAAGAAAAAGAATTGATTCTCCTATTAGTGCAAACAACTGGACAAATGCCAAACCACATCTCCAAGCAAACTAAAGTTGGTGAATAAGCCCTGGATCATCTATTTACCCTTTTTAAAAATCAATGCACATGCCACAAAATTGAAAACATAATATTTCATTTGAAAGAGAACAAATCAAACAAATCAGGAGGTAGTTTGGTGCTCACATAAATCTGGCCTTTTTCGGCGACATATGTCCAGACCTTCGCAGCCACCCCAGTTCTCCAATCAAACTCGATGGTTATGGTAGCTGGCGGCTTATGATCAGAGGTCTAGAAGCAGGCTAGATAGTCGCCGGCTTCTGACGATGTGAAAGTGAAATTACCAGAATCAACGGCGTGGTGTATACTGCTCCCGTATGGAGAACTAACCTGAATCGAAACAAAATGGAAGAGACAAAGTTACGCGGATTAAGTTTTCCGGAGGAAATGGAAGAAACATCAGTGGATTGACTGGGAATGGATACGCTGACGGTGATCTTGTCGAACTCCGGGAGGGGCTGGTTCTCGAATGGATTGATGACTGAGTACTTGCCAAACAACCATGGAGTTAAACTTGATGTCTTCGGAAATGCACTTGGTTTGACCCGATTGCATGTCAAAGCAAAGAGCATAGGAGAGAGGCGTCAGAGCAAGAATGAATAAGCGGAGATTTGCCATGGATCTAGCACCACCGCAGCTCACATTTTTCTCCATCCTCAATCGGTAGATACAAAGGGTATGTTTCTTTGCGCCAAAAACATGGGCATTTTGGAATATTTAGCAAGGCAAAGCTGAGGCCGCAGAGTCGATCCCGCGGCCGGCTTTCCGCCCGCTTTCACTTCCTTCGACCGCGAAGCCGGGAGCCAAACGATGGAATATCGTAGTTTGAGGCCGCGCCGCGTGAAAAAAGCGGCTCCAAACAAAGCCTATGTTCCAGTTGCGACTGATGTTATTTGTCTTGATTTGGAACTTGAGAAACTTCTTGAACTACCTGCTGCTCCTGCCAATGGTGGGCTGGAATTGCAAACATTGATTGAAGATTTTCAAAAGGAGTAAAGGCGCCCATCCCAAGTATAGGAGGATGAATATGAATATGTTCAATCTTAGCTGGAATTTTTATCTCGGGGTCCACTGGAGCTGGTTTTGTCTCTTCCTAGTTGTTCGAAAAATGAGAATCTCTCTGAAGTCGATATCTTCTTTCTGGTCACCGTTCATCTCTTCAACTGGAAGCTGGTATACAGGGTTTTTACCCAACTTTTTGATGATGCCCTGGTCAGTGAAGTGGATCACTCCCCTGTTGTGCATACTGCTTCCAAATGTCCGAATCTGTGGCACTTGTAGCACTTTTTGGCTATGAAAGACTTGCAGGTTGATTTTGCTGGATAGTAGCAAGGGGGGTCGCTTGGTGTTGCGGTCTTTTCACTTCGCAATCTAGAGTTTGCAACTTTTGGCTATAGGAAGTTGGTAAGAATTAGCGCTGTGTTTCCCGCTTCATATTCATATCTTCTAGTTCCCTCCAACCTTTCAGATCATGGTAGATGGTAGCCTCCCATTGACTTTCATTCTCAATGTACGCGAGACTTCGCTGAAGTTGGCGGATCTCTTGCTGTATCTCTTCTTAGGAAGGATTAGGCATGTATCTTATTAGTGGCATGGCTAAGGTTTAGAAATAAGAGAAAAAAATTTTGGTGGATGTGGCTTGGGTAGAGGTGGATTCTAGGGACACTAGGATAGGGCAAGGGTGGGCTAGCTCTGATACCAAATGATACTGGAAGAAAAAACCCAAACCACAAAAGAAACTTTTATTAATAGGAAACGATGGTCAAAACACACACAAACTAGAAATAACATCATCAAAACACAAAACGAAACGGACACCTCAAGTGTGTATTCCAAGAACAGTAGAGATCAGATAGGTGGATCAGAATGGTTTGGATAGCAAGCGGGAAGGCTGAAAAGCGAGCGGAAGGCTGGACAACGATCGGGAAGGCTGGATAACAAACGGGGAAGGCAGGACAACAAAAGGGAAGGCCGGAGAGCAAGCGGGGAAGGCTGAACAGAAGGCTGGACAGCAAGCGGGGAAGGCTGAACGACAAGAGGGCAAGCTGGATAGCAAGCGGGGAAGGCTAGACTACATGCGAGGAAGTTGTTTGGGGTGGCCGATGGCCAAGATAAGTATAGGAGAAGAGGCAGGGAAAATAAAAGAGGAGATACAATCACCACCTCGAATTAGGATACAGTCGGAGCACCACTATCTCCTCGGATATAGCCCACAAAGGAAAAAAGGACTCCTCACAAGAGTCTGAAATCAACACAGCAAAAACTTCCTAGACTCTTAGCAAAACAGCATAAATATAGCCCGAACTAGGAGAGAAACAAGAAAAGAAAGAAGAGGGGAAAGGAAAGAGGAGGCGGTGGCCAGTAACGCTCGAGTTGAGTGGGAGAAAAGGAAAGACACCAATGTTGTTTCTCCCCCAAATCCCGCTCGATTAGGGTGAGAGACGCGAAAGGACAAACCACCTGGTCCGCCTGATGCCGCTCGCCCCATTGGATGGCTGAACCGGGCTCTCTGAACCGATCTTACCAGCCGGCTATTTGTTTTCCCGTCTCCCTGGGACCCCTGACAATGCGGGAATCCGCTACCGCGTCCAAGCAGAGGAAGCCCCGCATCAAACAGTCCTATATCACAAGTGATACAAGAGTTGAGTTCCTGGTGAATTAGTAGGACTATTATCTATTAGTTATTATGCCTTTGGTGTTTCACCTCTCAACATCAATTGCATTGTAAATTCCTAGATAGACAATTTTGATAACCTGAGAAGAGGCTTTTGATCTCCTCAATGCGCAAGTCTTTCAGATTATATGAGCTCAACAAATTTTGGCTAGGCAATTTCAAAATTCAAGTTGGAAATCAATGGTCTTAAATTTTAAATTTTGGATTCTCAAATATCAAAATAAGTTGATAAAAAAGTATTTAGTCCGGGCTTGATGAAAAGAAGAAAAATACAGAAGGCGCATAACAACCTTACTAACTGGAAGGCTCTTCCATCAGAGGCTAATACTAGGACTAGTTACATCAAGCCCAAACTAACCCAAGTCAAACATACAATGTTAGTAAGGTTTATGTAGCCTATTATGAAAATCAAGACGGTTTGAATTTGAATTTCAAGCCAAACTTCTCAAGATGTCAATTACAGGGATAGAGAGGAGAAAATAATTGCTATCAAGACTCAAATTCAAAGACCTAATTCAAAAAACATAAAGTATGCATTTTTAAATATCAAAGTTAGAGAAGGGCCAACTACTCTTCAAGGAGTTTTTGAATCGCCAATGCATCGATTATCATCATTGTGGTTAGGAACTTTCCTACTAAAATGACACATTATCATAAGGTAAATGCGAATAGCTTATAGTCCATTTCAATATTTCTCATCTAGTTTGTTATAAATAGGCATATATTAGGTAATGTGGAGAAATGTGTCCAAGACATTGGATTTAATTGATGGGTTTGCTAGCGTGAAAGTTGGTTCAAGTTATGGTTGATTTGTAATTTGCATCCACTAGAAGGCCTAAGGTTTGATTTAACATATTTTCAAAGTCCTTGTGCAGACCGAGTTGGTTGACATGAGTATTACATCCTTTGGTAGACAGATAGCAAGACATACAACCACGAAGAGGAGAGAATTAAAGTAATGGGTTTATGAGCTTACTATAGAGATGGTGATATTGATTTGATTGATTTGAAAGGGCTCATTTGCTTTTTTACTGGACCGGTTAATAAGTTCCCATAATATATCATTTAGGCTTTTGAATTGTGTACGATAAATAGAATTGACTTCATTTAAAATTTGAGATTAATGCTCTATTTGCACGTTGCCCAAAAGGTTGAGGCTTGCACTCCTATCTCTTAGTATGTTCACATGTGAGATTTATAACTCAAATATTGGTATTTGAATCTGCCAATAGTGGGCCTTATGAACTCACATAATAGGTTAAAAAGCTTAAATGATAGGTTTTACTGCCTTGTCACATAGACAAGTTGGTAAGCTTAATTAAATTGTTTTAATTTTGATATTTGATATAGTGTTTATTTTGGCACACATACTAAGACTGACTCACTAGGACTCTCGAATCAACTGATGGATAACAAGATTAAAATCAGCCCTTAGCATATTTGCCCAACCAAATTAATATTGAATGTATTAAAGTTAAGATACAGGGATATTATAATCATTTAGGCCCTGTTTGGGGAAACTTATAAGTGCGGCGGCATTTTTAAAAACGTCGTCATACCGTTTCGATCGCAATTATCACCCGCTGATTTAAAAATGGGGATTAAAATTTATTAAACATGCGGCCAGCGGGAGGACCCTTTTTTGTTGGCGTTTTTATTCGTATCTCAATCGAATTACTCCCGTTACCCTCCTCGCTATTCATTCGCATCTCAAGCCCATCCCACTTCCCACGCCCATGAGATAACTCTCTGTGGTAAAAAAATGTCGGCAGCAGAAACAAGGGTTTCATGGCGCAAGATCAAGTCTCGGTGGCGCTCACACGAAGGAGAAGCATTTCTCCTTTTCTCTTCCCCTCATCTCTGACATATTCTGCTGTCGGTTTTCATGACAATTTGCGGAAGCTTTTGAGCAATTTCAAGGGTGGTAATCAAATAATTTTTCCTGTGATGGCAAGAATCTTTCCGACGATCCCTTTTGTTGAACGAGTTTAGGTTCAACTTTTTAATTGGTTACGTTACTATTGTTTTCCTCCTTCCACTTTCACTGTATTGCCGAGGCATCAAGGATGGCCTGAAAAGGCAACCGGTGCAGGCAAAATAATTTTAGCCTTCCTGGGCTTGGTGAGATATTGGAGCGGTAGCTTGTCGTCTACTTCGTGTGGGATGCTTTAGCTATCATTATCTCATACCAACGTATCAAGGGTTTGAAAAAATTTTAAAGCAGGATTTAATAAATCCTGTTAATCCCTCGAAACCCTGGCTTGGTCCCAGTACCCCACTCTTGGTTCGCCCAAAACCATCACTTATGCTCGCCCTGCTCATGCTCGAAACATCACAATACAATCGCAACTTGTGATAATGAAGGTAATGATGGGATGGAGACGTACCTTGATCTTCAATACTCCCATCTTTCTCCCCTTTATGCTCTGCCACTACTTGAAACCATTGAGGAAGTTAACTCCCATCTTTCTCCAAGGAAAAATGGATTAAAAATGGGATTTGAGGTTTTTTAGAATTTACTATTTCTGATTAAGAGAATTTTTTTATATCCCATGAGTGATGGCAGTAACATTTTTGTTATTTTGTAGGATTTAGTTTAACTGCTGCTTAAATTCTGCACAAATTCTATTACCAACAGTTTAATAGTTTATTCAGTTCAGGGGCAGAATAATCATTTATCCATAAACAACTGCAAATAGTTGTTTTCCAAACGCTCAAACCAAACAGACAGACAATTTATCCGGATCAGCCTATCGATCGGCAGCTTATTATCTGGATACATATTATGCCATTAATTAACCTTTATGAGTGTTGACATATTATGCTTTTTTTTCATTCATTCTTTTACAAAGGGAATTTCTAACTAATTATAGATATTAATATATTAAGCTTGCCAGTTATGGAACATAAAAAATGACTAGAGAATCGAGTTTGCAAATGAAAAATAACTACCCATGATTTTATTGAGTTCTCTCATGTTAAGAAGGCTATGAGGCATGCACCAGACATATGACATGGTAGGTTTCTTGGAAAAGCTATAAACCTATTGATTCACCCTGAAATTTATGTCAAGGTGGAGTGAGATGCAATTTAATCCATGAGGATTCTAGAGAGAGAAAGAGAGTAGATTATACTATTGTTGTCAGTGCAGTCAGTGTCTCGTATGAGCAAATAATTATTCTAAAATTGTACGAAAAAACTTTAAAAAGGATATTCACGAGATGGGATATGTCGATTATGGGGCAACAGAAGCAAAGGTGGGTTGGTGGAGATGGCCATTGAGAGGAAGAGCTTGAGAGAGATGGAGCGGATGACATGCTGGGTGCTAGCATATGTGCAGAAGAACAGTATTGCAAAAGAGTTGCACAAATCATACGAAAAGGAGATACAAAGGTGCAAGCATGCAATATTGGACAGTTACACTAAATCAAAGAGGAACCGAAAGGAAGGAAGTAGGGCACCAAAGGGAATTGTACAGGGACTGCAGTAAGGGATTCAAGGTTTTAGTTTCAAAGGAGAATCCAGGACACCATGTTGGCTTGTAAGACGAAAGAGAAGTGAGGGATTATAGGTTTTAGCTTCAAAAGAGAACCCAGGACACCATGTTGGCTTGCAAGAGGAAAGAGAAAGTGATCAGGCTAACCAGGTCATCTGTGTGTTGGGGGTTTAATGATGTGAGGTCAGACACCAGCGAAAGATCATGCATGACAGAGATGCACATGCCCACACGCATGAGAGAGAGAAAGAGAGAGATGGAGAGAGAGAGAGAGACGAGCAACATGCATGAGGTTTGCAGGCACAAATGGCGTATGGAGTTCGTGTGAATGGTATATTGTACAAGATGTTAATCAAGCTCCTTAGCAAATGAATTAATGTTCAATGGGTAATTTGAGCAGAGATAATAATCATGAGTAATTAATCCCTAATAATTATTAATTGAAGTAAATTTGTACGATCAAGCAATTTTTTCCATGATGACGTGGCCTATTGCTTTTCCATTCAAGCCAACCAAATCTTTGCTTCGAGCTACGAATAAATATTTCAAGTATATCATCAGCATTATATTACATGCAGATGCATTCTTACTAATAAATTCACTTAAAATTCTATCAAAAACTCTGCTTTTCTATGTATCACATAAGATAATTCCTTTTTGCAATATATTGGACCCGGTTACAAAATATGAAAAAGAAATCAAGCTACGTATCATACAACTTCGGCCCAAACCTTGAAACTAAAAGGGAACATTTAGTGAAATTTTGACAAGTACTTTGGATACCAGCAAATGCTGAGAAAGCATCATGCTATTTAGGGTATTTCCATAGACTGGAAATGGATAAAATAACAATAATCAGTTCACCATGAGTCCTTGAAACTTCGGATATGATAGAACAAGTTCGCATGGAAAATATTATCCTACACCACAATAGGCAACAACATCAATCCTTTTTCTCCTTTGTGACCTATCGAGTATCATATCTTCACTTAATTCTAATAGATTAAAAACATTTTTTATACAATATGCCAAAGACTTTTTAGGTCCACCACTTTTCTTACTAAAAGTCAAATCTAAAACATCTACTCTCCTAAAAGGATCATCAGACCGTCAATGTTTAATGTGACCAAATCATCTAAGATGACTCTCCCATCAGGTCCTGCTGAAATGCCAAAAAAAAGAAAAAAAGAAGGGAAAAAAAAAAATGCAATGCTCATTTTTGTGCAGAAATGTAGAAAATTATAAAGGGATAATTACGTACAGACCACCCAAAACATTGCCATTTTCAAATTAAGCACCAAGGAGATTTTTTTGAACTACCGAACCGATGTATTTATACGCGCCACGATCAAGTTAGTGAGAATTTGATAAAAATGAAAAATATGGGTTGGAGCTTTACCATGAATTTTAATATTTGCATTACAATTTGAAAAATGGATGAAAGGGGGTGGTTGATTTGTAAATAGAAAGTTTCTGGTGGTCTGCATGTAATTGTCCCAATTATAAAGTGATTAAGTTAAGTATTCCTTGAGAGATCATGCTTGCATCACATTGAGCAAAGATCCTACTTTGATGCGAAAACAGGGATTCTCTTTCATAGTGGAATCCAATGAAATGAAAGAAATCTTATTTGACCAAAAAAAAAAATACAATGATTGCAGATAACATACCTCTCTTCAAAAGAATCAACTAGACAAGGAAGCTTTGGCTGAATACCTGTGGCTTTTGTCAACCATTTATTCCCTAGTAGTGCTTTATCAACATCAAAGAGTTGGATCTCTTCAGCCTATGAAATAGCACTAATAGGTACTCCAGGATGACCCATCTCATCCAAAAATTCTTGAACCTGAAACGAAAATATGCAAACAAGCACAAAAATCCTGACATTAACACTGAAACTAAGCCAGATAATGCAAGTCCCTCAATAATAACAAAATTGCAGAGAAGAACGCAGTTGGTTTGTTTCAATAATGTCTAAAGACACCCGCAGTACAAGCCTCCTAGAAAATTACCTCAGGAGGCTCAAATAAGCTATCAAT
Source organism: Papilionanthe hookeriana x Papilionanthe teres (assembly GCA_022702705.1). NCBI lineage: Eukaryota > Viridiplantae > Streptophyta > Magnoliopsida > Asparagales > Orchidaceae > Papilionanthe > Papilionanthe hookeriana x Papilionanthe teres. Next base: position 70,117,383 of record CM040427.1, on the reverse strand, counting down.
ATTTTCCTCGACTTCTGCAGTGAGGCCATCTTTCTACAGTGAGGCCATCTTTCTGCAGTGTACCGCCTCTGTTGCATATGCCAGTTGTGGATTAATGTGTGGAAATGCTGATCGATAGATGCTTCCAGAATGTCATCTAGTAAGTTCTTATCAAAGAAGTATGGAGTATACCTGAGAGGATGATGTAAAGCCATACTAAAACATCAAATTTATAAAAATATATAGGTACGAAAAGAAAAGAAAAGCATTCTCTCATAAAAAAAGGAATCAGTGGGCATTGTCAAAGGAATGAGTCAAAGCTTCCATCAATTTAATACACGTACATGTACTAATGTCTGTTATGGGCTTGTATATATACAATTTTTTTAATGTGCATGAGTTCATTGCTTGTGAGATTATAATCATGGCAGGCAAGTGCAAGGCTATAATGGATAGTTAATTAAATCGAAAATGAATATAGACCCTTGAGGTTAAAATGTTGAGATTCACAAATTTGTCTAATTTTAAAACACCTTTGACAAGGCTCCAATTCCATCTTATGATATTACATGGATAGCTCTAAATATGTTTAACCTTCAGTTGGCTCCACAGTGGCTAACATTAACATTACTAAATTTTTGTTGTCACATTTTATAACAAGGACTATAGAGAGGACAAAATGAAGCATCTTTTGGATGTTTGAGAGCCACTATTGAGTGTTGACCTCCATGTGTTCTAAAAATCGACGAGTGGAAGACAGGAGTACATTTGTAGAAAAATCAATCCAAAATGTCTCATTTGCATAAAAGCACTAAATTGTCCCCCATTTCACAAAATGGACTTTTCATGATAAATCCAAAAAGCTAAAATGACATAAATTGTCTATAAAATTTATAAATTATTATTATTATTATTAAAAGCATACAAAAATATATAGTATAAATCATCATAAAATTTTTCATTATTTTCATAAAATAACTTATATTAAAAAATGCAAATGGGGGAAAGAAAAACATTCATAGAAAAATCACACTAACAAAAATAGAGGATAAATAAAATTTATTTGCCCAATGATTTTTCCTTGCCTCAGTGGTCTTCTAAATATCCTACACAAAACAAAAAAAAATCACAAAATATCTTCAAATTTACTCAAAGAAGCAAGTTTTAATTCATCAATCATGAATTCCAACAGAAAACATCCCCTAACTTCCAATTCTCGATTTGCTTCAGGACCTGACAACATAGAAGAGTTGTAGCACCAATGTATGAACAAAAAACTAGAGCATTGTAACAAATCAAATTCCAGATTGTGGGACTAGCAATTAGTGGCAGTATCCTCCCAGCCTAACCATGAATTTAGGGATTAAACCTAGGATTAACCAGTGTTCTTTATGCACTCGGAAAAGAGTAAAGAATATGATTGCTTCTATTTGGCACATACAATATTTAATGCATCTCATTCCTTTACATTATTAAATTCACTACATAAGAATTGTAGATTTTATTATCTCAAAATTCTCCAAACCAATTTATCCAGAAAGAGTTATCTTTAGAATTAATATTTTCATTTAGAAATAGTTATTAGTTATTTTAATCTTAAGACTTACCTTTAGGAGTATTCGTTAGAAAAACCACTTATATCGACCTTTCAAGCTAAAGTCATATAATAGTAGACTAGAATTTGACTAAAGACCTCTTACCTCTACTATAACTCTGTATTACTTGAACGAAACATATACTTGCGTATAACCTCTAGGGTGCACATACATACAAATATAAAAACATGCAGAAAAATAGCACACGCCAGAGGCGCATCAATGTTAACCTACAAAACTACGTTAAAAATCAGAAAAATCCTTTCAAATATCACTAGAGCCTTTCAAAACTCTCCCCAAGTTAACTTCATCAGCCAAAACATAACATACCCAGTACAGCTAAATAAACTACGTCTGGATTAATAGTTCATCAACTGTGTACATAATGAACTAGCCCTCAGGACAGGATTACATGTATTAATCCAATAGAAAACCTTACCTACAGAACAGTCCTGCAAACTTGCAAGAACACTTACTCCATGGGGAACAAAAAAAAAAAAAAAAACAAATTTACATAAACATCAGTGAAATTCACCAATAATGGTGAATAATACTGAATAAACTTGAGAAAAAATCAAACAAATCAAGCTCTCCGTTTGCTCAAGCGCCATGAATTAGGCTCGTGGTATCTGTCATAGAGAGGCTCAATTCGCTCTTGACGTTTTCGCTTGCTCATCTTCGTTGGATCTGCAGATTTATAAAACCTCGGTGCGAGTTCTACGAGCCATTTGGGATCGACTACAGTAACTTCGCGCATGTACTCCTTTGTAGTCATGACCAGTTCATGGTAAATTACCCAATCTGGCTGCCTTTGGAAGAGGGCGCTGCTGGGATGGATGTAGACTGGTTGGTTCTCCACTAGGGTTCTATAACCCTCTTGAGGATCTTTTCTTGCAGCGTGAAAAAAGAATCCTGCAGTAATGGCCTTCCTTATCTTTGTGAAGTTCTTTCCGGCACTCAAAACGTCCAGTTTATACCTGTAGATCAACAAGAATTCAGGTGAAATTAATCAATATTGGGTTTTTGAAACTTTGAAAACATGATAGCATCTCAATTAGGCAGTGCAAGGTAAGTAAATGAGCAGTTGAAGAACCAAGCAATTCTTTACAAGTTGCATATTTAGAATGTGTTTGGAGCGGCAGAAGTTACACGTAAAAGGTTTGTAGAATAGTAGGAAAATTAAATTTTTTGAAAGCTTTTTGGTTATAAACTTTTTTATTTTTGAAAATTTTGACAAATTCCAGAAATTTCTAAAAGCCAAAAACAAAGAAAAAGTAGCTAAACGGATAGTGGCAAATAATTGAAAAAAAAATAAGGCGCATTCCCATACATAACACTAAATTTTTATGTATTTCATATCACATAAAAAATATAGCTATTTTAACTTTTAAAAAATGAACTAAACATTTTCATGCATAAAATGAGATATAGGTAAAAATTGAAATTTAGGCGTTAGATATGTAAATACATAGGTAAGATTAATGCTCGTGGTTTAACCAACAAATTGCCAATGACAAATCAATGATCATAATATGGGCCAAACTAAAACCAGATTCAAATTTCCTGATTTATAACGAGTTGAGCTTAAACACCATCAAATGTGCTTGAGTTGAACTCAAACCAAGCTTTAGTAATGTTTTTGCAAACGGCTTGAACACGAGCTAAGTCCTACGCAGCTCAGTTCAATTCGCATGTAATCCTAAGCTCTAGAAATAATATAAGGGAAGTGAATTATAAGCGATTCAAATTTGCAACTAAACTGTTTAGAAACACAGCAAAAAAATGCATTCATACTGAATGGAAAATAACGTAGATTTCAAAGAGAAAACAAAGTAGGAATAAAATTTGTCTATTAACTATAAGATGTGTTCTAGGTGTGCAACAGAATATGCAACCACCATAATTTAAATTCCAAAAGACCTACCTAACATGAAGCAGACCATCCGAAATACAAGTTAAAAAACAAATTGCAAGCCAATAAGAAATTAAAAGAGATAGAAGCACTCAGCATTGCAAAACATAATAAAATTTTCTAAGTGCAGAAAACAGTTTCTTACAGAAGAAAAAGAAGCGAGTTCATCAAAATCATACCTATCCATAATAGTGAGGAGTTGCTTCCTGACATCTTGAGCCCTCCTAAGGGAACGCGACTGTACAAAGTTCTCAAAACACCAAGGGCCAGAAAAGTTCTTAGCTTTCCAAGCCTCATAAACAGCAAGCAAAGTCAAGTGGTCTCCTTCTGGTTGGAAAAACTTGGCTCGCTTTTGATCTGCCTGGGCTTGCTTCTCCCTTGGCCTATAGAAAATATTGCCAGTCTGAATCATAGCAATGATGGTCAAGATTTCATCGCTGCATCCAAGGTCCACACTGGCAAGTAACATCTTTGATAATGGAGGATCCAATGGGAACTCTGCCATTTTTCTCCCTAATTTAGTCAAAAGTCCCTCTTCATCTAAAGCTCCTAGACTGTACAGTTGTTCCATTGCAGATATAAGGGCCTGAGGTGATGGAGGATCCATAAAATCAAAAGACAAGAGATCATTAATCCCCATAGCCTTCATATTCAATGTTGTTGTCCCAAGATTAATCCTTTGAATTTCTGGAATTGTAGTAGGTGACATTTCATTGCGATAGGCACTCTCGGTATAAAGACGATAACATTTTCCTGGACCAGTACGGCCAGCCCGACCAGCCCTTTGCTTAGCTGATGCTTGAGATATAGGAGTGATGACCAAAGAATCAAGACCTTGTTTAGGGTTATACACATTTTGCTTAGCAAACCCAGGGTCAATTACATAAAATATTCCATCAATTGTCAAAGAAGCCTCTGCAATATTAGTAGCTACAACAACTTTTCTCTTACCGGGTGGAGCTGGCTCAAAAATTCTCGATTGCATTTCACTTGGAAGTGCACTGTATACAGGCAAAATAATCAGTTCAGGCACATTCTTATCCAGGCCCTTCATTCTCTCATAAAGAGACTGACAAGCATGATCAATCTCTTCCTGACCAGTCAAGAAAAGAAGAATGTCTCCCTCAGGCTCTGTCAAGTGAATCTGTAGAACAGTGATTAGTGCTGCATCTAGATAATCACTTTCTGGCTGCTTCGTGTAGAGTATCTCAACAGGAAATGTTCTACCAGGAATTGTGAAGATATTGCAGTTAAAGAAATAACCGGAGAACTTCTCTGCATCCAACGTGGCGGAGGTGACAATCAACCGAAGTTCAGGCCTCCGTTTCACAAGCTGTTTCAGTAAACCAAAGAGCACATCTGTGTGGATTGTCCTCTCATGAGCTTCATCAAGCATGATAACAGAATACTGAGAAAGGTTATCATCAACCAAAATCTCCCTCAGAAGCATACCATCTGTCATATACTTTATCACAGTTTCTGGACCTGTACAGTCCTCAAACCTAATAGCATAACCGACTTCCTCACCCAACCGACAACCAAACTCCTCTGCCACCCTTTTTGCTACTGACATTGCTGCCACCCTGCGGGGCTGTGTGCACCCAATTTTCCCTTTCGTGGTATAGCCTGCCTCGGCTAAGTATTGAGTCACCTGTGTTGTCTTCCCAGAGCCAGTCTCACCAATGACAACCAATACCTGGTTATCAAACACAGCCTGAATCAGCTCCTTCTTTAATTTGTAGATTGGAAGACTCTGCCTCTGCTCTTGTATTGAAAGTTTTGATCTTTGGCCAAATGTCAAAGCTTTCCCATATGCATCTTTCTTCCATTCTGGCATGTCATAAGCAGACAATCCTACACCTCTCAGCTCCTGTGCAAGGTGCCTCTCACCTGTCTCTGGCATTGGATCTTCCCATGGTCGATTAAGATCCTTTGGGATGGAATCAAGCATGGTTCTCTGTTGCTGCTCGCGAACTTCTCTCCTCTCCTTGATGAGAGCAGACTGGAGAGCTGCAGCCCTACTTAAAGAGCCTTCTGGATTTTTGAAGATCTTTACAGGAGACATGTCAATGGAAAACCGACTCTGGCCTTGCAAAAAAGCAGGTTCATCCTCGTTGAGTTCAATCTCAAGTTCTTCTTCAGCACCCTCTTCCTGATATAACAATCCATCCCCCTCTTCATCAAACATGGGATATTCACGAACATCCAGAACACCAGCTGCAATCAGCTGCTTCGCTTCCCACTTTTCAGGCGAGCTCATCCTCTTCAAAGGCCTCCTGGACGAAGCATTATTATCATCCTCAAAAATGGTAATCCCCGAAAGACCTTTTCTTGCTACTGGACCGCTGTTCCCACTAGAGGGGTTGGTCCTTAAAGCTTCATCCTCTGTGGTTTTCCTTAGTGGAAGGAGATCCTTCCCGGTCTTCTGATCCACATCCCTCATGGATAGACTTAGCTTTTTCCCAGATATAGAGATCACCTTCACATATACATCCTGACCACGCTTCACCTCGTCCTTTGCATTGGTCACTCTTCTATTTGCAATCTGTGAAACATGAACAAGCCCTTCCTTCCCTCTGAAATCAGAAAGTTCAACAAAGCACCCATTGTCCATCAGACGCAATACCTTCCCCTTGTAAACCTCATAAAGCTCCGGTTCATCCGAAATCCTTCCACTAGAACGGGTTCTCCCATGCCTAATACCATCATCACCTTCGTCGTCATCACTATAAACTCTATGGTTGCCGTAATCATCTCTTCTATTACTCCTACCTCTATCTCTATCTCTATCTCTGTCTCGATCTCGGTCTCGGTCGTACCTGTGATCACGATCACGGTCGCGATGGCCTCTACGATCTCTATCATGCTCACGATCGCGATGGCGATCGCGATTTCTATCACGATCCCTGTCACGGTCGTGGTGCCTGCTTTCCTCCTCCGCTTTAACCTGAGCCTCCTTCTCGATCTCGCGCTCAAGCTCCTTGATGCGTTCGCGATCATCGCCACGAGAAAGCCCTGGAAAGGCGGAAGAGTCCTTCTTCGAAGAGGGATCAGTTGTGGGCTTTGATTTGGATTTGGGGGGTAAGATTGCATGTATGATGGTCAGGAGAGTGCGAACAAAGTAGTCAGGCATCTCGGCACCGTTTTCCTTGAGCTTGGCGTCAAATTCCTCAACGGACTCAGCTTTCCGGCCAAGTTCGGTGATAAACTCCGCGAGAACTTTATCGCCGCAACCGACATGGCTTTCAAGCTCGGTGCACACCTTGGAAACGAGGGAGAGATACTCGAGCTTCTTGAGGCCATCCTCGGCCTCCATCACTGCTGCCGGCATATTCGCGGGGTGGGTAAAACTAGGGTTACGTTCCTCTAGTGAGAGCCGACCGGATGGAGAAGAAAGATGGAAGTTCCGGTGGTCTTTGTACGTTGCGATCCCGTCGTTGCACTTCTAACCACGCCTTGTATCGTTTTGGCGGTCGGACGCGAAGATTTTCGCTGAAGGTTAAACGGGTAGACGGGGGGCGGGTGTAGGCGAGGACGGGGAAGGAGAAGATGGTGCTTTAATTTTTTGTTTTAAATTTAATTTGTTTATTAATAACTAACAACTAATTAACATTTTGTCAAATTAATTATAAAGAAATAAATAAATTTAAATGTAAATTTTTTTTATTAATTAATAAAAACAAACTATATATTATTTTAAGAGAATTTTAATAGTTTTTAATTAGTTCAATAAGTAATAAATTAATCATTAATTAATAAATGTTAATTTATTATTTAATAGAATTAATTTATTTAAATTAATAATAATAATTAATTAGTTCAAACAATATTTAACAATTGATTAATTTAAATAAAATTATATTAAATATGCATCGAACTTTGGAAGTCAATGTTGTGGTCGCCCTGGTCGTCGTCGTCGTCGTCGCATTTGCTGGCTGCCTCCACTTCCCAATTCTACCGGTCACCATGCCCCCAACATAAACGCAGGTCGTGGGTCGCACCCTTCGGTCAATCCGCAGGCTACGTTTCAGGATAAACTGTTTATCCTGAAACGCACAAGCTACCCCAAAAGGTATCCTTAACCACGTAAATCCTACTAAAAACTGCCATACAGGTTCTCAAGGTTTGCTAGAATTTACTTACAAACATACCAAACTATTTTCAGAATTCAACCACCTTATTATTGATAAATATGGATTTACATGATTTTATACATCTTAGTTGCAACGAAACATCCACTTAGGGTTGGTTTGAAGTTAAGAACATTGCATAGGGATGAGTTTGGGGCAGAAAGAGTTATGTGATAAAGGAAAAGGTTGAGCCCGATGAACCGACTCAAACAACGGATTTATATATGAAATTTGTTGATTTTCCATTTTTTTCTTATAACAACTAATTTTTTATGTTGCTAAATAAAGTACATGCATACAAAATATAAAATTAATCAACATTTATTTATTTATTTTAAATTTAGTATATTTATTTTCTTTTAATAAAACTTGATGTAAAATTTTCCATTATGTATCTTTTCTTTTTTTGGAGTGAACACTATTAGCATATAAACAACATTATACAATTTGATAAAGTTATAGTTTAATGTCTTAGTGTGCACAAAGTCCAACACACACACACACATAAATAATAAAAATGTAGCAGAAACACCACGACTTTTTATATGGAAAAACTTAAACAGGAAAAAAAAAACTATGTAGCCTAACCAAGTCAAAATAATCCATTATGTGACTGTAAGTCCATAGGTTGAACACTTTCCTTGAATTAGAGAAGATGAGATTATAAAGTTGATAATCATACAAACACAACAATAGTTCAATGATAGTTGTTGTAATTGTGCTACAACAAATGTATTTATTGGCAATAATAGTGATAGATAGGAGATTGCAAAGGTCATATTTGATTACTATGACGATAGTAATCCTCCACAAATATTGTAGATTGTTGTTGTAATAGCATCAAACTGTCATAGAAGTCATTGAAGTGGTTGGCCACAAACATCGTTGTAGGGAGGCTATAATGACAGGAGTTAGGCATGTATGTCACATTATGTAGCTGCAGTAATAACTGACCACATAGATCATATAAAACATTGCAAGAGTGTTGCCAGAAAGACTGTAGTTGAGTGTTGTAAAGATGAAGTTGGCCATAGTGGTCGTAGTGAGAAGCTGAAATAACATCAGTTGGTTAGAAAAGGCCGTAGTTGGGGCTATACTAATTGGTGGCTTCATCCCTTTTCCCAGGTTTACTAATACATTAGAGACATCACTTATCAATATATGGCATAAGAAGGAGACTTCAAGAGTTCGAAGAAGCTATTGTATTATAAGCACAAAGGTTATAATCTATTTTTACTGGGAGTTATCTTCAGATCTTCGATACAATATTATTCATTATCCCGTATTTGGGATAGGCCATTACACCTTATCCAGAGTACTCTGTTACACCGTATTAGGGTGGTTTGTTACTCCCTATTTATGGTGTGTCACTGCATCGTATTCAGAGTACGTCATCATACCATATTCAAGATAATCCTTAAACCATTTCAAGATACATTATTATACTATATTTTTAGGTTATTTGGTTTAGTTTGAAGTGTGTGATTTAGGACATTTCATTTGGAAGCATTATAGATGAGGGTGGTGATTTTTTATTCTCTATTTCTTATAATATGCTGTTCCCTTTATACTGTTTAGTTTTAGGTGGACATAAAAATTCCTTTATTTTGTATCTGCTTGGTGCTCTGCAGACCATTGTTATATGTTAGTTTATTTTATTTTTAGTACTTATTTATCATATGTGATTATTTGTGATTATGGTATTACTACATATTCTTTTGTCAGTTATAGTATGTGTTAACCTGTGATGTGTTTTACTCGTTTCTCTCATATTCATGTGATGTCTTGCCCTTTACTTAGTTTATGTTTTGTTGGTATTTGCAAGTGTAGTGTAGAAAATAAATTGGGGGGTTGTTATAAGAAAATTGTGCCCTATAGTATTTGTAAATATTTAAGTCTTAAAATTTCAAATAAAATTATAGATTTAACTAATATTCAATATAATTTAATAATAGGTAAGGGAAACGATTAACAGTGACATAAGTACTTATTAAGGATTGAAATTATTTTATTAACTCTAGCTAAAAGCTAACTTCTTATTACAATTAGTCTCCCTTTTATATAATGATTCTTAAACACAAACTAAATTATATAAAAAAATAATTCATCAAATATATAAAGTTTGATAACTAATCAATCAAAATAATTTATGTACAAACTAAAGTGCTCTGAATTAAATTAGGAAATGATTGAGTATTTGACTGGATAGAATTGATATTCAAAATCATTAAAAAATGTGTAACTAGATATAATAATTCTCATTAAAAGTTAAAATAAAATGAAAAATAGACAAAGCTAATATTTCTAAAGATAAAAATTCAGGATGCTTAGATGAGAAGTTTGAGGTTAAACTAGAATTAGAAAGGTTGGTATCAATTCGCTTTTTTAAGAGTTAAAGAATCAAAAGCCTCCTTAATTTAAATTCATAATAATATAGTCAAGAAGATGACAACAGAATTAACATTATATGATTCATAAGTCCACTTCAATTATATAATATATATATATATATATATATATATATATATATATATATATATATATATATATATATATATATATATATATATATATATATATATATATATATATATATAAGAGGATATTTGTGCACTTTAATTTTTCTATTTACTCCATTATTAAAGAACAATGCAATCGTAACATATAATCTATCATGAATTTCAAAAAGTCTAATTCTGATCATTGATTTACTTGAGGACAAGTAATCCTTAATTTTGGGCTATTTAATGTGTATAAAATGTGAAGTGTTGCATGTTTTATTTTTCATATTTTGTGTCATTTTTATTTTTATGGGTATATTTGCTTTGTATGTATATTATATAGGAAAAACATGAGCTTTGGAGTAATTGACATAAAAAGAGCTAACACAGTGGTGAGCATCCTATTGCATGGAGAGAGCACCCTAACACCAAACTTAATATCAATTTTATGCCAAATATAGAGCGATTGACATCTCAGTAACAGGACTCGAGCCCATCGAGCCCCTATACAACATCGCAACGCCATCCAATGCTAATGACATGGTGTTAGAAGTCGTACGTTGCTGCTTTAAAGTCATGAACCCTAGCACCACTATACCTACATCCAGTACCCCGCATTACTTTATCAGCATCACCGTGCCCGCCATCAGATTTAGGTGATATTAGTGATTTTTTGATAGTTCAGTTACGATAGATGATAAAATAACAAAAATAAATCACATAAAAAAGATTTTGGCTAGGGGGAGTTAGGGATCCAATGAGAAGACATTAGGGAGGGTGGGTGTGAGTGTTTAGAGTATGTAAGGAGTGTGACCTCTTTATTGTCAGTGCGAGAGAGTGAATCCAAGTGGAGTAACATTGATAAAGAATTATGGAGTAAAAAAGATTTTTATTAATTTTTATTGTTTTTATTTATGCACATTTATTTTGGATTTTAATTGAATTTGCTTGGATTTCTTTCCGAAAAATTGGGTTATGCTTCTTTGAGTATGATGAATAATTTTCAATCAATGAAATTTCCTTCAAGTCTATTTGGTATTTTAAATGCATACTGGTGTGTTAACCTTCCAAACTTAATTTACTTCAATTTGGCTACTTAAGAAGGTAATAACCCTTGTGATGTAGGGCTATTGATGTATGCTAGATTAACAAGTAAATTTAACACTCAATCACTCGGTAGAATAGAAATATTATCAGTAAAATATTACAATCGTAGAGGGGAATGAGGAACCATTGGAGACATTGTAGGTTTGGCTCGTGCTTTCCTATAGACCTCTTGTTTCTTTATGGAGAAGCTTTATATTTGAGTTGATTTAATTACGGATAATTAGGAAAAAGAAATTAGGTTTTTGGCTATCATGCCATTGTTCTGTCAATTACATAAATAACCTATAGTATTGTTTAATCTTTAAAGCAACAATTTTTTTTATTTGAATTGGCAAGTACAAGTTTTTGCTTTTTTTCATTTTTACAATCTTAGTGCTTGTTCGATTCACTCTTGTTTGAAAATTAATGTTCTATTGATCGCAAAATCTCAGTCCAATTTATCTTTTCTTGATCGATTAGTTTAGTGTTTTTAACTGCAAAACGTTTTAAATTGTCTAACCTAAACATCATTTGTTTTGAACTCCAATTTTTTTTAGTCAAATATTATAACTATTACTATGCTTGCTATCCAAATATCTGCCATCTTGTATTAAACTGAAAATTTGTTTGCAGCAATTTTACTAGCAGACTAAACAGGCAGAATTATTTAGATTACCATGAAATTAAGTTCTAAACAATTCAAAAAGTCCTATTTGGATTCTTTTCTCAAGTAAAAAATCATTGACTCAATTGGAGTTTCATTGTCATTAAAGTAAAACAATTACTTTTGATGAATCTATAACTTTGATAACATATATGCTTAATAGGAAAATATATGATGTTTTATGTGATGCTTTGCTGAAAATATATTACTTTGTAAGTCATGTGATGAGCTTTTCATATCCTTAATTTGGATTGAATGTTTTAGATTTTACCCTTCTATTCTTCCACACTAGCCTACTTTTGATAGTTTGCTAAATTTTGAACCCCTAAGAAATTAGGAAATTTCAAAGGCTATGAGTATGCCATGACTAGATGAAAACATTTTGGTACTACTATTTAGGAATAGAAGATGCTTTTATGATTGTATTAAGAATGCCGATACTACATAATTTGTCAAGAAGATTTGTTATGATGGTGATTTTGTTGTCGATGTAGTTAATGAATAGCTTCAAACAGTGATGAAATGTTGTAAAAAAAATTATTGATTTTAATAAGGCAGATGATCACAAATGTTATGAGTTTATGTGTTGGGCATCATTGAGAAAGTTAGATATTGTCATTTATGCTATTTGTAAATACTATAGTTTTGATGTATGAGTCATCTTATGGGGGTAATTAAGAAGTTGCAATGATTGAGGAAGGTTGTAAATGATAAGTAGTATGCTAAATTTTGATTGATAATGTGAATTTAGAGATATGAAAGCAATAATTTCTAACCATTATTGCCAGATGATCTAATTAGAGATTTATTCACTAGGTTCAAGCACCTTGAATTTACTATAATACAAAAGCAATGACGTGAAGATAAATTCAAAATCTAAAGTTAGTTCGAAAGCGCTTCAAGCATATTTTATAATAATTGAATTAAAGCTTATTGTAAACATAGAAATTGTTAAGACTATTATACCATATGAATTTTGGTGATGTTTGACAAACGATGCACTAATATCTAAGTTGAGTAGGGTGCAACAATAAAAAAATATTGGGATGGATGTCATATAGTTTGAACAATCTTTTGAATTTAAGAAAACAATGATCATATAGTTGATTGGGGAAGATGCATCAACAAGCAAGTGTAGAGAACTAAAGTGAAACGATGAAAAATGAAAAATGGATAGACCAACTAGAAGTTGTAAAAATTAGATCTGTGAATGGAGGATAGTTCATAAAATTGGTCCTATAGATTGAGCAATTAGAGATTATGATGCAGTCCGCACACACACTGAGTTTATCAAATGCTGGAGGGTGATCTTCGTAAGATTGATGTCATTAACAACAGAGTTGGTTAGGGCTCTCTTTCCCCAACTCTTGAATTTGAATGAAGTTCTCATTATTAGCTATTTAAGTATGGCTACTGTGAGAATTGTGGTCTTTTATCTTGCTATGGCATTTCTGCTTCTCAACTTGATGATTTTTGTGTCATTTTATATCTAGTTAATTAGACAACCTATTAAATTGTTTGGTATTAATTTGTTTATTTCTTAATTGTCAAATATTAGCTTTTGTGCTTTTCTCTTTCAAATTTGAAATCTGTTGTTTGGTTCACTGTTATTTTGAAAAATATGTTATCTACATTGCAACATTATTAATTTTTCAATTATAGTTCGTTTGCTGTTGGGCATTATTAGCTGTATTGATTGTAGTGCTCAACTCCTATATGCTCTGATGCTTGTTGGTTATGGACATTCTATTTTTATAGGGAAATTTACATGCATACCACACAATTCTTATGGATTTACATATCTAACTCCTAAAGTTTGATATTCACATTTATAACACCTCGTTTTAAACCTATGTATACAAAAGTGCATTTAACTCTTATGAACTTAATAAAAGTGGTATTTTTGATGCGATGTTAAAGATTTGAGTGCTATGAATGTATATATTGAAGTTTAGGTGTTAAACATATACATACATAAGAATTATGAGTTGTATGTAAAGGCTCCTTTTTTTATATTTTCCATCAAGATGATTGTCATCTAGATTTCATCAATTTCTGCAATTTTAAACTGTCAACAAACTAAGGATGTTGTTATGAATCCCCAACATTATTTTTTATGGTGGTTGTGTTGTTTCAGACACTGCCAAAAACTTACACGACACTAATGTCAGAAACATCATGTGGTATCATTTATTGATTTAGAAAAAGAATATGATGATATGGGGACAACTTTTGGACTCACCTTAAAAAGTTATTGGAGTGGTGTTAAGAGACATACAGTATTAATGGCATTGATTCAATACCTAATCAATGTTTTTTTTTCAAGTCTTGCACTTTACAATGTGTTAAAATATTATGATCTCTTTACTCATATATTTCTTCATATTTAATTTAGATGTTTGAAGGATGCTACTTATCTTTGTATTCTGTTCAACATTTGTCAACTTCCTGTAATTTTCTTATAGTTTTGTGGCCATTGTCGTGCCCATATTTTTTGGTCCTTGTCTATGTATCATAGGAAATCCTTTTTTTTTTTTTAAATAGCATAACATGGCATTAAGGTCTCATTGTCCCATGGAGTCCTTGTTAGATTATTTTCTCAAACAAAACCAGCCATTATTAGCTCAGTAGCATTTGAGCCATCAAATCCATTGTTACTTGTTATTTCATTCTTACTAAGGCAATAAAAAGATCTCATTGGTTTTTAAGAATGTAAAATCTTTAATAGAAAGTGTATAAATTCCTGATTTTGTAATTGTTTAGAAATGGCAAAATATGGATTAGAATACGAATTAGAATTCAGATGGCCAATTTGCAAAAAGAATGCAGTTTCATATTCAGAATATATTTTGTTTTTTGTAAGCTTTGTGATGAGCTTCCCAATTCCATGCTTATGATTGAATGGTATAGAATTTATAGTATGTTGGCTTGAGAGATTTGTTAGGAGTAGCCTTCTTAACAAATAAGGAAATCTTAAATGACAAGAAAATTCCATATGACTTGATGAAAGCATTTTGATGCTAGTATTTAGGATTACAAGATTTGTTTAATATGGTTGCAATAATATAATAGCTTGATTGGTGACTCATGTAATGAAATTATTGATTTATGTATGTTAGAGGGTAATGAAACAAAGGCTTGAAGCTTTTTTTTTTTTTTTTTTTTTTTTTTGTTTTGCATAATCGTTGAATTTTATTTCAAGGAGATTTATGAATGTGATTTGGGTATATTGATGTATTGGTGTAATTAATAGAGAAATAGTAAAGAGAAAATAATCTTGATAAATTTATGTTGATCTTATAAAACCACATAAGTAAATATTGTAAGAAATGATTTGTTATCTCTCGAATAAAACGTGTTTATTAATAATGCTTTGAAGTTTCTAATGATATAAGAGATGGCTATATGTTTGAAGCATGAAGAAAATAAAAATTTGAGACTAATAAAAAGTATATGCCCTTTTCTCTTATAAACAAGTAGAAAAGAAAATTATGTAAAGAAAAATAGGAAGCAATGAGCCATGATTGTTGTACAAGAGATTTTCCTCAAGAAAAAAAAACAAAGAAGTGGGGAGGAGATCTTCTATTTAGGATCTTTTTAGGGCAGTTGCAGCTTATCAAAAAGCTGCTGGGCAGAAGCTGGATGTATATTTCTTTTTTGCAGTTTTAAAACAGTTGTGTTGGAGCTGTTTCTGAAGAAATGACATTTCTGCCTCTATGCTATAGTGTTATTTACTTGCACATTTCATACTTGAAAGCAAATATTCAGTTTTAATGTTACAAAATAAAAACAAACACCTTATAAAACAATAACACGACAATCAAAATTAAAAAGAATGACTATTCGAATAATAATTAATAATATGATAAAATTGTTTTTAGAATTTAATTGATATAAAATTGTCTCCCGGAGTTATATGGTTGTCGCGAAGTAAACAATGAACATTGTAGTCCACATTAGCTCTACAATATTCTGGAGGTACCGAATATCCTCAAACTCATCTATTCTAAAGGTTTAAAACAACAAATCACAAATTCTTAGATGCAACATTAACAAAATAAACAAGAAGTAATCAATGCAAGTTTTATTAAAATGTGAGGTTGAAGAGAATATAGTATGAACCGTCAAATCTGTCACTACAAGAAGACAACAGACATTATAAAAAATAGTTCTTGGTTGCCTTTAAATCACGTAATGCCTAGCTCGTAAGTGTCACGTATGCATATCACAAAAAAAAACCATCCAAAAGAACCTTAAAAGCCATAACGCCGAAAAAAAGATGAACTGGATTACCTTAATTGGGATTTCACATGTGACAAGAACCGATTGCGATATAAAGATCATCCACAATAACCCTTAAGGTCAAATGTCTCATAATAGACCTCTAAAACCCAAAATAAAACATGCAATAAAAATTTATATTCAATATTATATCGACGGTTGCCACATTGGTCATCCATGCGGGGAAGAATACTACAAAAGAGAAAGAAATAAAATTGAGATTTAAAATATAGATGACTGGATAAAACATCAATACAATAAACAATAAAAATTTTCACAACACATTGCAAATAAGTAGCAAAAAAAAAAAAAAAAAATCAGTCCATTCAATAACCATCAATGGCATCTGTAATACACTCTCTCTACTCTATCATCTTCTCTGCACCTTCCCCATCCTGGGTTCAAGTCTCAGATAATTCATCTTTTGCCTGTTGATATTCATATGCTTCAGTAGGGACATGTGAAAAGTCTTCATCATCCCTGTTGAAGTCTGTAATCCCTTGTACAACAATAAGAACATCGATGCCACAAAAAATAAAAATTTTCAAAACACATTGCAAATAATGTAGCAAAAAAAAAAAAAAAAATACAATCGGTCAATTCAACATCCAACGATGACATCTATAATCCACTCTGTCAAGTATATCATCTCCCCTTCACCTTTCCCATCATGGGCATAAGTCTTAGGTAATTCATCATTTGTCTGTGATAAAGATTGTCTGAGATGATATTCATATACTTTAGTAGGGACGTGTGAATGGTATTCATCAGCCTAGTTGAAGTCGATGCTATTGCACAAAGGATGTCGTCGAATATAGTTATGGAGAGTTATTTTGGCCACCACAATCTGCACTTGTTTGGGAAATAAATGTCGGTATATGCCACAGTATGACTTATTTTTTCTTCCACACTCAAAAAGTTCTTTCAATGACACCGCATCTCTTGTTAAACATTTCTTTCTTACCTCGAGCGACATTGGTGGCTCTTTCAAAATCAGGAAAGTAATATTTGGTATTCAAATATGGTTTTAGAAATCCTCTTTGTAAGGGGTATCTAGCACCGACCAAATAATAATTATCTGGAAGAAAAACAATTAATTAGTTAAAAACAATATTTCATAAGTTAGACCCAAGCAAACCAGGTGGTGGGTGAAGAAAGTTGTATTTCTGAGTTCTTGTGACAAATTTGAATATACGACTGTTATGTACACTGCCTTCCCAATGAGCTATCACAAAAAGTGAGGCACATATTACAGTCACATATAGCCATGACATTTTGTGTTGGGGATTCACATTGTCTGATAAATGCGATCTTTTTATAATTCAAAACATGTGCATCCATGCGTATTTCATCAATCACTTCAACACAATTTTAAAGAGTTTAACATGTAATCAAATTTGCTGTGTTTATTTGAATTCTGGAGAAAAAAGAATAAATAAAATTACCTTAAAATATGATATATACCATGGGTCATGTAAAATCTCTAAGAGGGGTCCGCTAGAATGTTGAGTCGTCAGGTTTAATAATTTATGATGAGAAACTCATTACTGTAGTTAACCCAAATAAAAAATATCTACTAATTATTTTTGATGAGTGCTGAAATTGTTTCATGACTCCTCGCATAGATTCATTCTGTGATAAAATGTGAAAGGTTAAGGATTATTGCTAATACCTATATGGAAGTCATCCTATAGAAGCCAAGAAGTTCACAATTCATGTTTGGTTCCTCCAAAAGATCGATGTATACAGGTTGTGTCACACACCACACACTACCACCTCCACACCACACATCACACATCACACACAACACAACACCACCTCCACACACCAATCCACACACCACCTCCACACCACACACCACCACATCCACACACCATCACCACCACACCACATACCACCACATCCACACACCACCCCACCGCCAGCACACCACACGCCACCACCTCCGCACCACACACCAACTCCATACCACATAACTGCCTGCACACCACCTTCACACTGCACACCATCCCCTCCACACCATCCCCTCCACACCACAAAATCCATAATTTTGGGAAACCACTACCAACCAGAGCATTATAGCACAACCACAAAATTCATTTGTATTTTAATTAATTTCCACATGCAATCACCACCACCACTAAATTTGCGCAACAACCAACATCATAGTACAACCATCAAATAAAAAGAGCATAGAGAAGCCAGGCACTCGAATCGAATATAACACAGAGAGCCCATTAAAAGTGTAAATTCCAACATCACAACACCTCCACCCAAATTCATCAACTGAATAGATCATAGAGAACCCAAATCTATCAACCAGATATAACACGTAGAACAAAAACCATCAACTGAGTAGATCATAGAGAAACCAATAAAATCACAAATCCAACATCCGCACAACAACCTGAAAACCATTGATCAATTAGAGCACATAGAACCCAAACCATTAACTAAATAGAGCACAAAGAACTAAAATTTCTATTACATAATCCAAATGTTCATATAGAAAATGGTATAAAATACTGTGGGGGAGATGGAGAGCCAATGATCCAAACTGAGCCGAAAAACAAAGGGGAGAGGGAGAGGGAGAGGAAAAGAAAGGCAAGCTCACCGCAATAATCACTGTAACCAACCGAACCAAATAGAACCAAAACCTAGCCATCAGAGCCACATATCAAAGAGGATCGAGAGAGGTAGTGTTAGCTTTAGGGACAAAAATCGTGAGAGAGGGGAGAGAGGCTCGAGAGAGTGAAGAGTGGGATAAGACAAGCCATAGAGTAGGGTTGTAAAAGAATCGCGGGCCGCGTGATCTAACCTGCAATCGTGTTTCATATGGCATTTCCAAAAAAACTACCTCACCGCAACTACCAACGACATCTTGGGTAGCGGTGTAAACGCGCCAAACACGAAGGAGCCCAGGCTTAGCTTGTATTCGGCTCGTTTATATTTCGAGCCAAAAAAGTGTGTTCGTGTTCGACTCGTTTGCTTAGCGAGCCGATCACGAGCTGTTCGCGAACAAATAGCCGTTTTGACAACCCTAATCACGTAACCGTAAGCTATTAAGGGTTGGGGCAAGATTAAGAATTATTGTTTATATTAAAACATCATTTGAGTCTACTTTAATAATTTTTATTATATTTACTTAATTAATAATTTTAATTTATTATAAATCTTTTAAATTTTTTAAAAATACTTCTCATCAATATGTATATAGTTGATGAATAGTATTTCGAGCCAAAACGAGTCGAACACGAACGAACAAATCTTTGTTCGTGTTCGGCTCGTTAAGGCTTGTTAACTTAGCGAACGAGCCACACACGAGCTTCTTAACGAGCCGAACACGAGTTGTTCGAGAACAACGAGCCGCTTTGACAGCCCTAATCTTGGGATCTCCAAAAAACCAGCGCCAAACGGACCTTTATTCTCGTTTACTAGTGGGATTGGGATCTCCACCTCTTGTTTATACCTTCTAGTTTTATGCAGGATAACAAGCATGCAGGTAATGCAACTCTACAAATATTTTACCACAACAAGCTACCTTTTTTATGGTATAACTAACATGTTTCAAGAATGAGCTCCATTGAGCCTTTTCTTTTTAATACCTTTTACAACATCACAAGTAAGGTTCCCATCTCCTCCAACGCTCCTTTTTAACGGTTACATGAAAGTTTTAAGGTTCCATGTGGAAGTGCTGTCAAATTTTGTCATGGACATCATAACTTGGAGAAATTCTCCATTTATGAGGAGTTGGAAGAAGTATTTACTTGAAGCATATGTCAAATGTTAAAAGCTAAAATACACAAACTTTGACTCACGCAAGGACTCCTTATTATCATCAAAGGCTCCGTTGGAGAATAAGAATGGATGTTATTTTCTGACTTGGCGAAAAGGATGGTAAAGCACGACTACCCTCAACTCTTTTTGGTCAAAGAAGGTATAAATAGCATGAAGATTAAACAAATATAACACTTGTGCCTTTTTCGATGCTATGATATATACACCCTCATCATTGTATATCACAAAATTCAGACCAATAAACTGAGCTTGTGTCTGTGCGCGCGTCTTGCATTAGCTTACATAGAATTAATTAAAATTTAAAACCCAAGCATAGGTGAATATAGTCTAGTTGCATTGTATCCATACCAAATTTAAAGAAGTGCAAAAGCTTGGGCATCTATATAATGTCCCATATTGTAGAGCTTAAGCATGTATACATGTCATTTGAGCACATTTATGACCCATGTGCTTTATAAGCTCAATCAATCTTAGCTTGGCTATGCTCACAACTTCTCTTGTGGTTGTAAAATAAACTTCTAGATATTTTAGAAAATTGTATGATCGCTTAAAATGCCAAAGATGTTTTAGGGCTGTTTTTAATGGCAAAATAATTTTCGAGTTCACAAAAAATTTTAAATTTTGTGTAATGCTCCAAAGTTTTCATATTGTCATACACTATAGAAACAATAAAATAATATAAGTCTATTTTTTTAAAAAAAATAAAATTACCTCAAAGATCATCTGAAGTAGGGAAGTGTGATAAAAGAAGGGTAAAAAAGACTAGGGAATCACTGCGACATTCATGTTAAATCACATTCATCTTCAACATAGGGTTTACAATATTGATAACCGGATGCTTAAATTTGAAGTGTTACATCCCTTCTTAATCTGGATTAGATAATTATTTTGTTATGGAGATGAACCCATAAACCTATTGCTCTTTGATTAGGTTTGTGTACATGTCCCAAATTGCCACATAGTAACCTAATAATTATAGGTGGCAACTTAAGGAGAGGAGATGATCATAATTCGTGGCAACAGTGATTAATATCTTAGTTTTATGTTGAAGATGAAGTTGTCTGATAAAATGAGATTATGGATTGCTATTAACTTGACATCATGTTTATTAAAGATATCAATTGATGTTTTTGTGTATTTTTTATTTGTGACTAATACATTTTGGATAGATGATACATGCATGAAGTAACTAAAAGCTTGAATAATTTCTAGAGCTAAATTTTGGTGATCTGAATTTGTAAATGCTCTAGGAGTAAAAGAATCTTATTGGAAACTCATAGATAAATTTCAATGTACTATAATGAGCATAATCATATTAATATAGAATAGGACGTTTTTCATGAAAAAATGCATTATTTTTGTGGAATAATGAAAATGTTGCATATAATTTTTATAGAACTGAGAAGAATAGGTGAAATGCAATATTAATATGGTAGGAAAAACACGTATTTATTAGAAGGAAGAAAAAAAACTAAACTTTTATGACTTCTGCATACTCGATAGAAGGCAAAAAAAAAATCTACCATTAAGAGAGCTGAAAAGAATTGTAAAAGAATAACGGGAAGGGAACGATCATCTAAAGTTGTGCAGTTTTGAGTCTCATGTAGCAAGGAATGACTTTATGATGCTTTTATGGCTACTGAAGATTATGCTGATTGTGCAAGAGATTTTTACTATATATGTTTCTGCAGAAATGTCTAGCAGATTATTCAACTGTCATATTGACATTGTATTTGGCTACTTAACATAACCTTCACTTCTGTAACATAGAGAAATAAAGGGAAAAAATCGAACTTATGAAAATTACAAACCAGAGTGAAGCAGTAAATTAGGAACTAAAACGAGGAACTTATCTCTTTGTCTCTCACTCACTAATCTCGCTCTATTGCACAGCTTTACTGATATGTATTTTCAACGCTACTCAATTTTACTTTCTTTTCATACTGCTATATCATATTGACAGAACTCCTTGTAATCAAATATAAATCTAGGACTTATGTGATGTCTGGTGTGCAGGTATCATAACAATCCGCGGCACATATTATCGTTAGCCTCATAGAATATCCACTGATTTTCTCGATCACCTCCTCATCATATGGACCCAACCATACTCCAAAGAAATAATTCCTAAGAATATTGAAATTAGATGCGACGAGGAAGAAGTGGAAATGTCTAATGACTCAAAAGTGTTGTTGACAAAGATTGGCAAGGAGACGTCTTTGAGATATGCAATCCATTTGATCACAGTTGCGGCTCTCGCCTTGCCAGAAGCGAAAGAGAAAGGTGGTTGAGATGGAGGATATCAGTCGAGTTTATTCATTGTTTCTCGATTTGAAGAGATCAACACAATATTTAATGGAATATCAGAGCCAGTATTTGTTCAGTGAAATTCCCGGTTGGGTTGATAATGAAGATGCCATGAATTTGTGATATTGGAAGGAAGAAGGTTTTGTTGTTTTCTAAACTAGACTTCAATGTCTATGATATGTATGAAGTTTGGTGGTGAATCTGAGTTATGAACTTATTTAAGTCTTCATAGAAGACTAGCGCAAATGGCGTCATTTTTCTGAGATTTTAAAATTTTTGGACTATTATTAAAGCCAATTTTGTAATTCAGTGATTGATATCATTTAGTAGTTTATTCAAGGTTTCATAGTTCATGCTTTTAATTGTTTATTATTTAAGGTTTCTGAGAAACTCAATTAATTGATATTATTTTTTGAAGATTTTAAGAAATCTGGACTGACTTTAAAGCAGTTTTTTGTGGTTGAAACAATTTGCAGATTATTGTTCTGTGCCTATGTGTAGCATCATGTATATATAAGTTCAATGCTATGGTATTGGAAACAGATCTAAAATTTTATTTAACGCTTATATATATATATATATATATATATATATATATATATATATATATATATATATATATATATATATTACTTGGAAATTCAAGAAAAAAATTGTGCATTTTTAGTAATTGTTTTTTACCATATTATTCAATTAGTTGCTATATTTTTGTATTTTTGGGTTCAACGATTTATTTGATTCTAAAATTGAGTTTTTGCATGGTAAAAAATAATTATAATACCAGCAATACCTTTTAAAATGTTTCTTATATTAATTATATAGTTACCTTTTATAAATAACTTCAATCATCCTGATCAGCTGCCAATTCCTTAACTTAAATATAAGGCATTATTTTTATTTATTTATTTATTTTTAAAGATTGATCGATAGATAGTCGGAGACCGCCGATCAACCTCATAGGTTGAACTGACCGAGGAGCGACCCCCCTTCCAGTCCGGTGTGCTATTCAAATCCTCCCGTAATGGGTGAGATTCGAACTCTTAACCCGAGGGACTTACACCAAAAGCCGCAACCAATAAGCCAAGACTTTCGCACAAATATACAAGGCATTATATAATAATAATAAAAATATATATGGCGTCTTCCTCGGCGTCTCTCGGCTCTGCTAGGGTTTCGCCTCATGGCGAACCCTAGCAACCGTCCCTGTCGTCGTCACCCTGTCTAGCCGACTGAACGACGCGAGATTTCTTCCCGGGTCGCAGCGTCGGCGCTCTCTCCATCGATCGGCTATTCTCGCGCCTGCGCACGTTCTCTCCTGCGTCGATCAGTCCTGCTCACGTCGCAGAAGGGTCGTCTCGCGTCTCCTGCGTCGATCGGTCATGCTCGCGTCACTGAAGGGTCATCTTGTGTCCCAGCTTTTCACGCCTGCGCGCGTTTTCTCCTATGTCGATCGGTCCTGCTCGCGTCGCAGAAGGGTTGTCCGCGTCCCAGCTCTTTCGCTCGCAGCTCGCCGTGCACAGCTTGCTGCTGCGGCATTGTACGACCCGTCTGTTACTGTTGTGGCTGTCATTCGCTGCGGAGGCTACAGTCCGTCTGCGACTGTTATGATCGAACTCTGAGTCTGCTCGCCGCGAGACTGAAGAGTTGTTTGTTGTTTCCATGGCGCCGACTACCTTTGCTAGGGTGGTGGGAAAGGCTACTCGCAAAGGTCCTGAACATTTGGTTTTTCCACAGGCTTTTCATGATGCTGCGGCAGGAAGAGATTCTTGTCATTTTATTCACCATATTGGGGAGAAAGATGGCTCTCCTGCCATTATTTTTTCTGAGGCTGAGTTAAATGCTTTGAATGAGAAGGTGAAATTTACCCTTATCGGTAAGTTTGCTTTGGGACATCCTAAAATGGAGTCGGTGAGGAATTTTTCGACTCACTACACTTCATCAAGCGTGAAGATGGGATCGTTGGATGGCGTAAATCTATCGATTCATTTAACGCGTGGAGGACTATGCTGAGTTGTTCGCTGCTAATCTGTTTTTATCGCTAGGATCGAAATGAAGATTATAAAATTGAGATCCGCATTTTGACCCCTCTGACGAACTCCCCGTGGTTCCTATTTGGCTCAAGTTTCCGGTCTCCTATATCGATATTTCAATCGAACGTTCGTTTCAAATCGGCGAGTCCTCGGTACGCCACCGCAAATGGATGCTACCACTTATAACGTGACTACACTCGACGCTACTTGAGCTTTCATCGAGAGAGATATTACTCTCCCGTATGTTCATCGAACTCGGGTAGGCTCGATCGTGATGCTGTTTCGCAGTGAGGTGGTTATGGAGCACATAGCTCTTGTTACTCGTCCTCACCGTAGAACGTTTCGGGCACACTGCGGAATAGGTTTTATAGACTCTATCCCCAATCTAAGAGAGGAAATGGTAGGATTTTTATGGGACAGAAGGCCAATGGTTTGGCTGACACTGCCCCCCCCCCCCCCAATCTGCATCACTTGAAGAACAGGAACTTGATGAAGTTCGCCTTAGACAGGTTAACAAACGAGTTAATATTGTTACCCCTTCACCCTCTTCTGTTGCTCGAGAGATGGAGCGAATTGAGACCACTCTGGTGGACAGAACCTCGGAGAAAGAAAAGGATGCTCCTCCTTCTTCTCCTCTTGTTGTTCCAGTGACCAAAACCTGTGGTGTCCGATAGGTATTTTCAAAAATTTAGCAGAAAACGAAGAAACCCCCAAGTGATACCCATTGCTGCATCTACTGCTCCTATGAATCCGAAGGATCAACCCTCAGATGAAGAAGAAACGTAGAAGAAGAAGAAGAAGTCGAAGAGAAAGGTTGGAAGTTTACACTTCGATGCGAAGAAGTTCGAGAAGAAGCATTTGGAGAATTAATCGACGATATCACGCTACTCCTGAAATGGATTAGCACTTGAAGATTACTTTGTGGATCGCCACGAACCGGCTCGAGAAAACCGTCTCGGCGACGTCTCTCTTAGAACCGTTATTCGTATGTTTATTTGTTATCTTCTCGTATCCTTTGTTTCGAAGTCGTATGTTACCGTAAGCGCTCATTATCGGTCATATCTTCATCGATTCTGTAACCGTTTTATATCAATGAAATAAGCCTTTGGGCTTTGGATATATATATATATAAATTCATTTAGTTCGCAACTAAATTCTCAAGTAATAATGCATAACTAAATTCTCAACTAACCAGTTAAATAAAGTTGCATAAATTGCCACAATTCCTTCTAACTGAAACTTTTTGCATCAAGTTTTTGGGGTGAAATACTTTCTACAACCAAATTTGAGTGTGGCAAATATAAAAGAAATAATATTATTCAATTTCTAAAAAAGTTATAATACTCAAAAAAATTTTAAAAAAAATTATATAACTTGAACAGACCTTCCTATAAAAAGGAAAAAAAACATGGATCAATCATAACATGTGTTGAACTTTTTCTTCATGAATTTCTTATGGATAGTTCATCCCGGAGATACTTGAATAGCCTCCGACATTCGCAACAAATAAAGGATCCTTACCTTTAGTGCAGCTTCCTGATGCTAGATTTGCCTGCTCTAACTCTTTGGTCAAATCTTCCATGGTCTTCTTTAAGTTGGCTCTGTTCATCTGACCTCCTTCGCCCATCGACACACCGACCATTGTGATTTTCGGAAGAAGAGGGTTTGGGGGAATTTGATTTATATCATTCTCATCAGAGTGCATAATTCTGTCAGAGCATTGTAAGTACTGAAATTGGATCAAAGAATATAAAAAAGACGCCGACGTCATAATAATAACATACCTTGGATTTGATATACGGCTTTTAGATTTTTGGTGTTTTCTCTGTAGCATTGACCATGGATTTAAGAACCAATCTCCAAATGGAAACTGATAGTTCATCAGATTTATTGACTGGGGATCATCTCCCTGAGTAGTTTCACTTGAATCAGTGTGGGGAGCAAAAGAATTCAATTTTTCCTCATTTTGCTGGAGAATTTGGGGATTTGTAGGTGAACTGGAAGATGTAGAAGGCTTCTGGAAACAAGCCGCGCTCCTGTTAATATTTACCGTTACAACTGATGTAATTTGAGGAGCACGTAAAATTCAGGGGCTCTAGAAGTTTCCTCAAGAGGAAAACAAATCAAAATGATAGAGTACGAAGTCAAAATAGTAACATTAGTCAACGCAGCTCCTAGGAAGAGAATGACCATACTTGCATCCTTCGCCTTTTAAATCTCTAAAATAAGAGCTTCAAATATAAGATCAAATCAAAATCCCATCCTTTCCAACATGAGATAATCTACATGATTTCAAGCAATTTTTTAAAATCAATTGGCCACACATGCATCAGCTATGAAAATGGCGAGAGTGAAGAATAGTCCTAGAGCAGAACAGTCCAAGATTTGATAGTTTTTTCTTTTTTTTTTTATGCAAGATTTTTAATAGGATTGATGAGCTTCATATGGGAAGAATAATGATACCGGAAGAAAAAACCCAAGTTACAAAAGAGATTTGTATTAATAGGAAACAAGGGTTACAACATATGCAAACTGGAAATAACATCACCAAAACACAAAATGACACAAATAGACACCTCGAGAGTGTATCCCAAGGGCGGTGGAGGTCGTCTAGGTGGATCGGAATGGTCGGCCAGCAAGCGGGGAAGGCTGGACAGCAAGTGGGAAGGCTGTATGGCGAGTGGGGAGGCTGGATAGCACGCAGGGAAGGCTGGACAGCAAAATGGATGGCCAGCAAGCAGGAAAGGCTGAACGGAAGGCCGGACAGAAAGCAGGGAAGGCTGAAGGGCAGGGCAGGGTGGACAGCAAGAGGGGAAGGCTGGACAGCAAGAGAGAAGGCCGGACAGCAAGAGAGAAGGCAGGACAGCAAGCGGGGAAGGCTGGACAGCAAGGGAGCGGGCCGGACAGCAAGTGGGGAAGTTGTTGGGGGTGGCCGGTTGCCAAGGGAAGTAGAGGAGAAGAGGTAGGAAGATAAAATGAGAGATACAATCACCACCTCGCAGTAGGATACAGCCGGAGCACCACTCTCCTCGGATACAACCCACAGGGGAAAAGGATTCCTCGCAGGAATCTGAAATCAACACAAAGCAATAAACTCCCTAGACTCTTAGCAGACCAACATACATATAGCCCTAGCAAGGTGGAAAACAAAAAAGGAAAGAGGGGAAAAGAAAGCTGGGGAGGCAGCCAGTAACACTCGAACAGAGAGGGAGACACAAAAGGAAAGACGCCAATGCCGCCTCTCCCCAAATCCCGCTCCGGTCGCCTGATCCGCCTGATGTTGCTGCCCCATTGGATGGCTGAACCGGGCTCCCTGTACCGGTCTTACCAATTAGTTCAACCGAATGTTTGTTTTCCCGTCTCCCTGGACCCACAACAATACGGGAATCCGCCCCCACGTCCACGTGGGGGAAGCCTGCATCAAAAAGTCCTACATCACAAGTGATGCAACAGTTGAGTTCCTATTAAATTAGTAGGACCATTATCTATTAGTGACTATTGCTTTGGTGTTTCACCTCTCAACATCAATTGCATTGTAAGTTCCTAGATAGACAATTTTGATAACCTCAGAAGAGGCTTTTCATCTCCTCAATGCGCAAGTCTTTCAATTTATATGAGCCCAACAAATGTTGGCCAGGCAATTTCAAAGTTGGAGATGGAAATCAATGGTCTTAATTTTAAATTTTGGATTCTCAAATATCAAAATAAGTTGATAAAAAAGTATTTGTCCGGGAATATATATGATTTAACTTCTAACATTATTACCTCAAAAAAAAAAAGACCAAGATTGTTGATGCTAATCTAGAATCAAATGACAATTTAGTAATCAAATTTTATCACCTATTAATATTTGATCACTGCTCAGCTTGATGAGAAGAAGAAAAATACAAAAGGCGCATAATAACCTTACTATTTGGAAGATTCTTCCATCAGAGGCTAATACTAGGGTCAGTTACATCAAGCCCAAACTAGCCCAAGTCAAACACACAATGTTAGTATGGTTTAAGCAGCCTGTAAAGAAAATCAAAACGGTTTGAATTTGAATTTCAAATCAAACTTCTCAAGATGTCAACTACAGGGATAAAGAGAGGAGAAAATAATTGCTATCAAGTCTCAAATTCAAAGGCGTAATTCAAAAAGCATAAAAATTGCATTTTTCAAATATCAAAGCTAGAGAAAGGCCAACTACTCTGCAAGGAGTTTTTGAATCGCCAATGCATGGATTATCATCATTGTGGTTAGGAATTTTCCTACTAAAATGACACATTATCGTAAAGTAAATGCGAAGAGCTTATAGTCCATTTCAATGTTTATCATCTAGTTTGTTATAAATAGGCATATATTAGGTAATGTGGAGAAATGTGTCCAA
The DNA here is from genome assembly GCA_022702705.1 of Papilionanthe hookeriana x Papilionanthe teres. Taxonomy (NCBI): domain Eukaryota; kingdom Viridiplantae; phylum Streptophyta; class Magnoliopsida; order Asparagales; family Orchidaceae; genus Papilionanthe; species Papilionanthe hookeriana x Papilionanthe teres. The sequence goes on along the minus strand of CM040427.1, from coordinate 70,088,731 downwards.
GACATTGGATTTAATTGATGGGTTTGCTAGCGTGGAAGTTGGTTCAAGTTATGCTTGATTTGTTTGCATCCACTAGAAGGCCCAAGGTTTGATTTAGATATTTTCAAGTCCTTGTGCAGACCAAAGTTGGTTGACATGAGTATCACATTCTTTGGTAGGCACATAGCAAGACAACAACCTTGAAGAGGAGAAAATTAAAGTAATGGGTTTATGAGCGTAGATAGAGATGGGAGATTGATTAGATTGATTTGGAGAGGTTTATTTACTTTTTTACTTGGCAGGTTAATAAGTTCCCATAATATATCATTTAGGCTCTTGAATTGTGTAAGATAAATAGAATTGACTTGATTTAAAATTTGAGACTAATGCTCTATTTGCAAGTTGCCCACAAGGTCAAGGGTTGCAGTCCTGTCGCTTAGTATGTTCATGTGTGAGACTTGTAACTCACATATTGGTATTTGAATTTGCCAATAGTGGGCCTTATGAACTCACATTATAGATAGCACAGCCTAAATGATGGGTTTTACTGCCTCGTCACATAGAAAATTTAGTAAGCTTAATTAATTTGTTTTAGTTTTGATATTTGATATAGTGCATACTTCAACACACAAACGGAGACAATAACTCGCTAGGACTCTTGAATCAACTGATGGATAACAAGGTTAAAATCAAGTCCATAGCATATTTGCCCAACCAAATCAACATTGAATGTATTAAAGTTGAGAAAGGGGGTATTATAATCATTTGGTTCTTAAAAGAGCACTCAGCAATATGTTGTTCTTGGGAGTACATTATAATCTTCTTGATTTACACAAGGATTTGATGTAATCCTCGAATTTAATGTGTAGGCTATGATGTATTGGTATACTTTTCTATGGGTTGGTATGCTCAAAGGTACCATGAATATAAATCTATTACAATTTTGTATTATTTAAAAAACATTTTAACGAAGTATCAGCAAAATTATTGGTGAATTAATGGGTGTATTATATGAATATGTATTATTTATGGACATGTAGGCTACCCGCAAATGCTTTCTACATTTTAAACAACCTCGTAAGATACTATTATAATTAAAGCTAGGCGCTGTTTTACCAACTGAATTTGTAAATTGTATTTGGTTATGTTAAGAATTCAGATTTTTATCTTGCTCCCTAGTTGTCATGAGAATTAATCCAAGCTTTATAGAGAAACTAATATTAATTTATGCTAATTTGAGTCGCTTAAAAATGCATTTAAACCATTCAGTAAAACCCTTAAGAGCCTTGAAAGAACCTAGCACCACTTTTTCTTTGTATGATAATATAGGTATGTGAGAATATAAGTGTAATTTAGCCAAGTCAATTCGTCTTTCGGCTTGGGCTCAACTCAATAAGTGGCTCATGAACTACGCACAATGAGCTAAAAAGTCAAACTCAAGCTGGCCCCGACTCGACTCGTTAGCTAGTGAGGTGGCTCGTCTAAAAAAATTAATTAATAGAAAATATATTAAAATTGAAGGTTTATCATTAAATTATTAAAAATATTTTATATATTATATCAAGTAATTTATGATTATTTATCTTATAATTGTTCATTCTATTTATCATTTTATTATAACTTGAATTAACAGTACTTTCTCTTATTCATAATAAACAAGTCAGCATGAACTCATAGAATTAAGCTTGAGCTAGAGCTTGAACTTGATTAATTAATCAAGTTCAATTTTAAGCTTGGGGTGGCTCATGCTCGAATCAACTCATTTACACCCGTATATAAGATAATCTAACATCATTTATGCCATAATTTTGAGAATCTATCTTGATATAGGCATATGTGTTGCGAACAATTATAAGTTTTAAACATGAGTTAGAAGAAAGTCAGCTAGTAAGATGACTATTGGCAATTAATTAACCCTTATGAGTGTTTACATATTATGCTTTTTGGCATTCATTCTTTTACAAATAGAATTGCTAAGTAATCATAGATATTAATATATTACGCTTGCTGGTTAAGGAACATAAGAAATAATCAGAGAATCGAGTTTGCAAACGAACAATAACTACCCATGATTTTATTGATTTTTCTCATGTTAAGAAGGCTAAGAGGCATGCACCAGACAATAGACATGGTTGGTTTCTTGGAAAAGCTATAAGCCTATAATGTCAGGGTGGAGTGATGCAATTTAATCCATGAAGGCTCTAGAGAGAGGAGAGTAGATTATACTATTGTTTTTAGTATAGTCAGTGTCTCGTTTGAGCAAATAATTATGCTAAAATTGTATGAAAAAATTTAAGGAGAGCTTTTAAAAAGGTTCACAAGATGGGATATGACGATTATGGGACAACGCAATCAAAGGTGAGCTGGTGGAGATGGCCATTGAAGGGAAGAGCTTGAGAGAGATGGAGCGGATGTCATGCTGGGTGCTAGCATATGTGCAGAAGAACAACATTGCAAAAGAGTTGCACAAAACATACAAGGAGATGCAAAGGTGGAAGTATGCAATATTGGACAATCACACTAAATCAAAGAGGCACCGAAAGGTAGGAAGTAGGGCACCAAAGGGAATTGTACAGTGGTTGCAGTAAGGGATTTTAGGTTTTAGTTTCAAAAGAGAATCCAGGACACCATATTGGCTTGCAAGAGGAAAGAGAAGAGAGGGATTGTAGGTTTTAGTTTCAAAAGGGAATCCAGGACACCATGTTGGCTTGCAAGAGGAAAGACAAGGTGAACAGGCTAAACAGGCCATCTGTGTGTTGGTGTTTAATGATGTGTGGTCAGACACTAAAGATAGATTGTGCATGACAGAGATGCGCGCGCGAGAGAGAGAGAGAGAGACGAGCAACATGCATGAGGTTTGCAGGCACAAACGGCTTATGGAGTACATGTGAATGGTATATTGTAGAAGATGTTAATCAAGCTCATTAGTCGATGAATTAATGTTCAATGGGTAATTTGGCTTAAGCAGAGATAATAATCTTAAGTAATTAATCCCTAGTGATAATTAATTGAAATTTGTAGGATCAAACAATTTTTGCCATGATGACTCAGCCTATGATTCACCATTCAAGCCAACCAAATCTTTGCTTCGAGCTATGAATAAATATTTCAAGTATATCATTAGCATTATATACATGCAGGTGCATTCCTACTAATACATTCACTTAAAATTCAATCAAAAACTCTGTTTTTCTATGTATCACATAAGCTAATTCCTTTTTGCAACATATTGGACTTGGTTATAAAATATGAAAAAGAAATCAAGCTAAGTATCATACAACTTCGGCCCAAACCTTGACACTAAAAGGGAAAATTTAGTGAAACTTTGGCAAGTACTATGGATATCAGCAAATGCTGAGAAAGCATCATGTTACTTAGGGTAGTTCCATAGACTGAAAATGGATAAAATAACAATTATCAATTTACCGTTGGTTCTTGAAACTTCGGATCTGCTAGAACAAGTTCACATGGAGAATATTATCTTAACCACAAAAGCCAACAACAACAATAACAACAAAGCATTTATCCCACTAATTGGGGTTGGTTACATGATTCCTTTTTTTTTCCATTGTGTCCTATTAATTGTCTTATTTTCATTTAATTTTAATAGATTAAGAACATTTTTATACAACAAGCCAAAAACTTTTTAGGTCGACCACTTCTCTCACCAAAAGTCAAATCTAACACATCTACCCTCGTAACAGGATCATCAGACCATAGACATTTAATGTGACCAAACCATCTAACATGACTCTAATCTTGATTGCCACTGGAGCTACACCAACCCCTTCACGAATATATTCATTTCACATTTTGTCTCTGAGTGTAAAGCCACCCATCCACCTAAGCATTCTCATCTCAGCAACACACTTAGTTTTATGCTTATCTTTTATAGGCCAATATACTGCATCGTAAATCATGCAAGCCTCACCATCATCTTATAAAATTTTCCCTCAAGTCTTAACTGAAACAATTATATCACACAATATACCCAATGCATTCCTCCACTTCACTAATAATATCCCCATCTATATTACCATCATTTTGAACAATAGACCCGAGATATCTAAAACCTTCACTCCTTTTGATGACTTGATCACCCATTGTTACAAATGCGCCACTAAATCTACTGCTACTAAAATTACAATATTTGTCTTTAGTTTTAGATTTACTCAAACGAAAGCCTTCAGACTCCTAAAGTTGACCTCCATAATTCAAGTTTTTCCTAAACTCTTTCTCTAGTCTAATCCACCAGAAGTATGTCATTAGCAAAAAGCATATACCAAGGTATATCCTCCTGTAAATGTCTGGTAAAAACATCCATAACAAAAGCAAAAAGATAAGGGCTTAAAGGCAATCCCTGATATAATCCAACTAAAATAGAAAAATACTTTGTCAATCCTCCTATTTAAACACAAGTAATAACTATATTATAAATATCATTAAGGACTTGAATATAAGTCATATCAACACATTTCTTTTATAGGACTCTCCAAATTATTTCTCGTAGTACCTTATCATAAGCTTTTTCAAAATCAACAAAAAATCATATGTAGATCCTCTTTGTGCTCTTTGTACTTCTCCATTAAACCTCTTAATAAATTTATAGCTTCCATGGTAGACTTGCCCAACATAAATCTAAACAGACTTTGAGAAACATTGACAACATGTCTTAACCCTTGTTCAATTACTATATCCCATAATTTTAATAAAGGACATATTAACTTAATTCATCTATAATTTGCACTCTTGTGCATCCCGTTTTTTCTCAAAACTAGGACCAAAATATTCTTCCTCGACTTCTCAGACAGCTTTAAAATAATATTAAAAGGTTTGGTAAGCAAAGATATTCCTAAATCTCCTAAATATTTCCACACTTCTATTGGAATACCATCAGGTCCAATTGAAAAGCCAAAAAAAAAAACAATGCAATGTCCATTTTTGTGCAAAATGTAGAAAATTATAGAGGAATAATTACATAAAGACCACCCAAAACATTGCTATTTGCAATGCCCATGAGATTTTTTTGAACTACCGAACCAATATAGTTATACGTGCCACGATTCCAATTACTGAGAATTTGATAAAAATGAAAATTATGGGTTGGGGTTTTACCACAAATTTTTATCTTCGTATGAGAATTTGAAAAATGGATGAAAGGGGGTGGTTAATTTGTAAATAGCAAGTTTCTGGTGGTATGCATGTAATTGCCCCAATTATAAAATGATTAAGAGATCATGCTGGCATCACATTGAGCAAAGATCCTACTTTGATGGGTAAACAGGGATTCTCTTTCATAGTGGAATCCAATGAAATGAAAGAAATAATAGAAAGTAGCAGTCTTTCTATTTGATTGAACAAAAAGCACAATGATTGAAGATACCATACCTCTCTTCAAAAGAATCAACTAGATAAGGAAGCTTTGGCTGAATACCTGTGGCTTTCCTCAACCACTTATTCCCTAGAAGTGCTTTATCAACAACATCAAGGAGTTGGATCTCTGCAGCCTTTGATATAACACTAATAGGCACTCCAGGATGACCCATCTCTTCCAAAAATTCTTGAACCTGAAAAGAAATTATGCAAACAAGCATAAAAATCCTGATATTAACACTGAAACTAAGCCAGATAATGTAAGTCCCTCAACAATAATAAAATTGCAGAGAAGGACGCAGTTGGTCTGTTTTAATGTCTAAAGACAACCACAATACGAGCCTCCTCAAAAATTACCTCAGGAGGCTCAAATAAGCTATCAATATTTTCCTCGACTTCTGCAGTGAGGCCATCATCTACAATGTCCCGCCTCCGTTGCATATGACGGCTGTGAATTAATGTGTGGAAATGCTGATCGATTGATGCTTCCAGAATGTTATCTAGTAAGTTCTTATCAAAAAAGTATGGTGTATACCTGACAGGATGATGTGAAGCCACACTAAAACATCAAATTTATAAAAATATATAGGTACGGAAAAGAACAGAAAAACATTCTCTCGTAAAAAAAGGAATAAGTGGGCATTATCAAATCACTAAGTCAATGTTTCCATCAATTTAATACACATATATGTAATAATGTCTGTTATGGGCTTGCATATATACAATTTTTGTAATGTGCTTGACTTCTGTGTTCATGAGATTATCATCACGGCAGGCAAGTGCAAGGCTATAATGGATAATTAATTAAATCGAAAATGAATATAGGCTCTTGAGGTTAAAGTGTTGAGATTCACAAATTTGTCTAATTTTAAAGCAACATTGACAAGGCTCCAGTTCCATTTTATGATATTACATGGATTGTTCTAAATATGTATAAACCTTCAGTTAGCTCCACAGTGGGCAACATTCACCTTTTTTTAGGTTTTTTTTTTTTTTTTTGAAAATAACATTACTAAATTTTTGTTGTCACTTTTATAACAAGGATTATAGCAAGGCCAAAATGAAGCATCTTTTGGATGTTTGAGAGCCACTATTGAGTGTTGACCTCCATGTGTTTTAAAAGTCGCCCAAGTAGAAGACAGGCGTACTTTTGTAGAAAAATCAATCCAAAATATCTCATTTGCATAAAAGCACAAAATTGTCCACCCCCCATATGTCACAAAATGAACTTTTTATGATAAAATCCAAAAAGCTAAAATAACAAAAATTGTCTATAAAATTTATAAATTATTATTATTATTATTAAAAGCATACAAAGACATAGTAAAAATCACCATAAAAATTTTCATTATTTTCATAAAATAAATTATATTAAAAAAAGCAAATGTGGAAAAGGAAAACATATATAAGCACACAAACATAAATAGAGGATAAAAAAAAATTTATTTCAACACCAAATGTCCAATGATTTTTCCTTGCCCCATTGGTCTTCTTTATATCCTACACAAGACCAAAAAAAATCACAAAATATCTTAAAATTCACTCAAAAGAGCAAGTTTTAATGCATCAATCATGAATTCGAACAGAAAACATTCCATAACTTCCAATTCTCAATTTGCTTCAGGACCTGACAAAATAGAAGACTTGTAGAACCAATGTATGAACAAAAAAACTAGAGCATTGTAACAAATCAAATTCCAGATTGTGGGACTAGCAATTAGTGGTAGCCAACCATAGCAAATCATGAGATATAGAGATTTCAGCAGTAACTCTGGCCTGATAAATACGCAGCAAACCTGCTCCCGGAACTGTAGCATTAGCAGTTAACTAAGCATCCGGTGATCAGCAAAAACAAAGTCAGCTAGTAGCAAGAGGGTATGGTAGCAAGAAGCAGTGGCTAAAAAATGCATAATCAGTTCCATCATTCCTTTACAAAAACCTGTCACCTAGAATTTTATTTGTGGGAGCATGATACAAAACCAGGTTCCATGGTTCCATGACCATGTGCAAAAATCCCATTCATTTATAAGAGGGTAGTGAAGGCTTAAATGCAAACAGCACAGCACAAGATTCACCAACCAATGCAAAATACATAGCAAAAAATAAAATTATAAGATGCTCGCAAAGTTACATAGAAGAAATCACAAGTAAAAGCAGGTCCATCATACTAAGTTGAACAAACATGTCATACAGTGTTTTTGTAATGTAAACTTTAGCTTTTGTAATGATAAAATTATATGACGCTTTTAAGATTTTAATGTCTCATAATATAATAAAGCAATGAAAAGAAATTAAGACCACAACAAATGCTCAAATTGGTGGCTAGAAAGAAAAGAAACATAGTTTGTAGATGAGAAATATGCATACCATTTGATACCATCAGCCGTTGCTATTGCAATGTTCAAGTTATCTGCTGTAAATACCGGAACTCCATTAACTTTTCTTCTTTCACCTTTTGTTGGAATGGTTCGCAGTAATTTATTAGCTGCCTTAACCTGTACAAGGAGAAAGTTTTGAAGGTTATTGTATGCAAGTTCATAACCCATGGAAAATTTTCACATACCTGCTTTTTATTTGGAACAAATTGAAACATGTGAGGCTTCTCCTGTAAAAATAGTAATAGTTTTAAGTTTTGAGTTGTGATCAAATAAACGCAAGTAAAAAATGTGATAGTTTACAAAAACAACAATTGGTAGAAAATAAAACAATTCAGGATCAAAACAATGTATATGAAAGATAACCTGGACACTGACACTACATGTGAATACTCATAAGTTACACCTACACTCCAATGGAGCTCATGGATCTCTTTCCTGTGATTTATGTCATGATAATCTTTATATTATTAAATGTGAGCTCGAAATGTTTCGGCTCCATATATACAAAATGAAAATGATTAACTTAAATATGAGTGTAATAAATACACGGTACTTTAAAATAGATCTTTATATGCACGCTAAACCTATTTTTGCTAAGATATTCATCATCTTAGAACCTTTATGATAATAATCTACATGAACTACACATCTAATCAAGCTATTAAAGAGGGAAAGTGATCTAGTGATAAAATTATTACATTAAAATAAAAGCATACATCAACCAATTCATCAGCACACATATTTAGCATACATCTACTGATGCATCCTGAATTCCTGGTGTTTTAAGATTTTATGCCCAAAATATAGCTTTTTCAATGTTCATGCTTTTAAGCAGCCAATCAAAAAAGAAGCAGAGGTCAAAAACTAGTCTTAAATAGTTACAAATTCCAAAAGAAAAATCCATAACTCTCCATAACAAAATAAGATACCCAGCATTAGTAGATTAAATCTAAGGATTGATAAATGGAAGGAGAGGATTAGAGCATCAAGAGTAAAATAAAGTGAAAGATTTTTTTGGTGGCTTAATCCATGGAAAGTTGCTCTATGTCATCGCCTAACAATTGCAGTATCTCTACTTTTCTTACTCAGACTAAGGCTGTGTTTGGTAGAGATTATAAGTGCGGTGGCGTTTTGTAAAACGCCGCCGCACTGTTTGAATATCGCGATTGAATGGAGTTTTAAGAGTCGCGATTTTATTTTACTGAAAGAAGCTAATCGCGGGTATAACCCTGCGATCCAAGTGGTTCTGCATCTATTATTCCGCAGTTACCCTTCGCCTTCGGGTCTGTTTGGGGCAGCTGCAGATTATTTATAATCTGCTAATAAGCGAATTATCGCGATAATCCGATAACTGCAGATTATCCGGATAGTCGACTTCGTTGTTTGGGAGCTTATTCGAACAACTTATTTGCGATCGTTATTGGATTATTGACCAACCGCCTCAGGCTCGTTACTTGTTTGGGGGAGCTTATTCAGAACAGCTTGTTTGAAACAAAACTGAATGAGGAGAAAAAATAGCTAAAAACTGAAGCAACAGATCAAACAGAACCGCGAAATCACTACATATCACATCAAAAGAACAAACATAGAGTTCTCACTCATCTATGCTCAGTTCAAAAAATTAAAGTAAACATGAATGATTATTCTAGAATCTTACAGAAGTGGGGTAAATGATGTATTACAATCTTTGCATTATTTTTAAAATAATTTCTGAAGTATATATATGCATTCAGAAGTTAATTGTATTGACAGCACTAACTGAACGAAATGAATAAAATTATTTGAGTTCATAAATTAACCATCAACATAAAAAGAAGGGTTCAAAGCTGTATGAAAATACATCTAGTTTTCAAAACGCATATTTAACATAATTCCTATTATAAATAAAGAGTCCTCTATTGTGCTAACTGAGATATATGCAAAAAACACAGGAAAAATAATTTATAAGCATGTATATGATTGATCTGTACAAGTGCAAGTCAAAGACTAGAGCATAAAATTTAGCAATAGAAAATAACTGCAGAAATAATTGATTAAGCATGTATATAATTGGTACCATCCAAAGCTTTGCCGAGAATGAACAAATAACAGGAGAAATAATTGATTAAGCATCTATATACCTCATTCATCATATACAAGCAGCAAGCACTAGTTCAGTGAATAAGAAGTTCATCTAAAGTAATCTCTATAAGCTAATACAAAATACAACCATCACCACTTCTCAATTCAGTGAACAACCATCAGTAGTGAACAACTATAACCATCGGCACATAAATAAAGTAAGTTTAACATAGAGCAATCAAACAGTTCTCAATTCATTATAACAGTACAAAATACAACCTTAAGGACTGTATCCATACAAAATACATGTAGAGGTGGAGTATCAACAGTTCATAACTTTGATGCTCTCTTCACCTAACAAAAAACTTAAGATACTCAATTAAAACCAAAATACATATTGCAACTACAACTAGTAACAGGATTATAACATTCAATTTAAAATTCAAAAGCAACATCTCCTGAGAACCGTTGTTCGGTTGTTGCACGATCGATCGCCCAACAACATTATGCGGTTCAGAAACATTCGAAGCAGAAGTGATGCTCTCCGATTGTAAAAAAATGAAACCCCGTGCAACGTTCTCCGATTGGGACACAGTTGAGTCCGAAATAGTGTCTGCCCACCTAAAAAGCTTGCGAGTCCTCCAGTCTGCGCTTCTCACTCAGCACACAATGACCGCTCGTCCATCGCTTACGTTCTTCAGTGATGTTAGTAACAATGATGGCGGCTACTGCAACAAGACATAACTTGCTCGAATTTCCCTAAATACTCGAAACTCATCGTCCTTCAGTTATTAAAAAGAGATTGCTTCAGTCTACTAATTTCTAAAGTATTAAAATAAAAAATCTAAAAGTTAATGATATGGGGCATTTACATACATACCACCAATTCCTTATGTATTTACATATAGCACCTATACTTTGATCTTCTTCCATTTATACCACCTAAAGCATTCATATCACATCAAAAAAATCACTATTTTAATTCTTAAAAGGTGAAACACAATTTTCCATGCAAAGTTTAGTTGGAAGATATGTAAATACATAAGAATTGGGTGGCTATGAATGCAAATCTGCAAATAATGATCCAAAAAAGATGACAGATGGAACTGTAAACATGAACAAAAGAAAAAAAGAGGTAAACAGAGAAGTTATAAGAGAAGTTTGAAGTTCTAACCTAGCAATGCTGGACAATATTATTTATGCTTAATAGTTAAGCCATCTACAACACTTCTACACTTTATAAACTATGAGTATACCAACCATGAAGCTCATTATTCATTCTTTGAAACTTGCTCTTCGTTGTTGACAGAAGATCAATAAAACTTTTAAAATGTTTGCATACTTATCTATATGCAAAAGAACGACAACCAAATGGACAACACTTTCCATGCTTGAATCTCTGAATGATGATAGCCGATTAAAAATTCAAGAGCGACTTACATACGTATAAATAACTGTAGCAGCTCAACAGTATACTTCATACTTAATAAATAACTGCATACTTCTCTTCATACTGTAGCAGCACAACAGTATAAATAACTGCATTGCACATTAAGTATAAACAACAGTATAAACAAAAGTCAAGCTATTTCTGAAAATTATAGTTTCCTTCAGCTCAACAGTAAAAACAAAAGTCAAGCCATTTCTGTAATGAGCTACAAGGCGCGCAAATCTCATCCAAAATAATCTTTCCAAATAAAAATAGGAGGATAGAAGCACAAAAACAAATTATAAACAACTGCATTGCTTCTTTGATAAAGAATTTACAAACAACTGCATTGCTTTATGCACGCCATTTCATATAATAGCCCTGCAAGCATATGTTCTGCTATCAAGTTTTACTCCATTTCATCCATATTTGGAGCAGCAGAGAAGAGTTGATGGAGAGTTTATCGTGCCAAAAGAAAACCCAATATTAGGGTCTGATCTGCCATCAATTCCCAACGTTCCAAATGCATATTTTTAGTTTCTAAACAGATTTATCTCTTGTGCCTTATCTATGAATATTCCCAGGTAAACATCAAGTTATTAATGATAAATTTAGAATATTTTATAAAGTTGGGAAGGAAGTTAGTTCCACCCTTCGCAAGGAAGAAGAGTTTTGCTAAAGTTTAAATGAAATTCATTGACTTAAACATGGTAATGAAACATCTATGATACAGTTTGCATTGTGGAAAAAAAAACTATAAGAATCAATACCCATCAGTAATTAGGCATTAATATTGCAAATATAATTAATGTCACTTAACTATCGCATCTATATAGAATTATCAATGTTTCTTCCTTGGCCTTCCAAACGGGGCTCAAGCACTTAAAACAAGCAGCTTATCAATGTTTCTTTCGGTTTTCTCATTTGCGGACCAACGGTTTCTCTAAAGAGGAGCCATCCAGTCGCAACAATTCCGAAAAATTCCTCTCAAGAATAGTACGTAAATCATGTAATAAATAATACATTGCGTGCCTCAGAATATATGTTCTCATTCCGTGAAGCAAAATGTGGAAGCAACGGTTGCCATTGAACATAATTTTGTGGTCATCCAGGCTACTTCACACTTTGTAGAAGCACTCATTCCATGAAACCAACACCCAATATTCCCTTAGGATAGCAGTAAATGAAAAGTCCCCGAGATTTTAAATAAAATGCGAAAATTTTCTATCTTTACTCATTTGAATACATCTGAGCCTTCACACCACAAAATTTTAAATATCTTGAACTTTTACATACATACGATTCGATTATTATGTGTAAGCCTTCACACCACAAAGCATTCGAGTAAACAATGCTTATGTATTTACAGGGGAGTAAACAATGCTTATGTATACACCACAAAAGCATTAAATTGGACGACAATTCGCCTCCATTTGTCTTGCGAGTTAACATATTAAAGGGTTAATGATGCGATATGCTTAAAAGATTTACGGATTCCACTACTCTTTGTTCATGGATCCGGAAGAAGCATGCTGAAGCAATGCACCCGATGACTTCTAAAACTCTTAAAGGGTCTCTTGAGTTCTTGCATTAACGGGATAATGCAAAAGAAAAACAAGGATTTTCAACAAACACAAGAACAATTGTTGATATAAAATTAGTAAGCATGCATTTGGGTGGCAAACAATAATTCAATGGCCTTACAATACAAAGAAAAGTAGTAAGCCCGTATTTAGTTAAAAACCACAAAACTCTTATGTCTTAAATAAAAAATACCCACTGTTTTTCACAGAACAGAGCAGCATGAGCTGATTGCACCTCTTTGAAGTCAATATAAGCATTCACAAATATTGCTAGTTTGATAATTAAAAAGCTTTGAAGATCTTAATTAAACTCAATAAGTATTAAGAACCACAATTCATAAATGCTCAATGGTAGGCTTCATCAAGAACATCACAAACGAGAGTGAAAATAACATTAACATTAACATTAACATCATATGTATCATCAAGACCGAGGAATCTCGTCGGCAATCTGGTCGAGCAACGCAGCCATCTCCGTTGCCCCTTCGCCTTCACGAACATTGTTACGATGTGAATCTTCCTGCGGTATGAGCCGTCCAACATGAAATTCGTATGCTTCGGTGGAATGCGGTAGTGGTCATCTTACGCATAAGTGAAGTCGCATCGATCCGGGTGAGTGCGGTCGGATGTAGTTGTGCTAATGCTGTAATGGCCACATCTATCTTCACTTGCTTATGAAATTGGTAATTGGGCATAGTCGCGTAATATCGCCCACTTCTTCCATACTCCGAATGATCTTTCTATCACATCGCGTAATGAGGAGTGCCGTTTGTTGAATATTTCTTTTTCCCGCGTGCAATCACGCTCGATCTTTCGAAGTCGGGAATGCGATGCTTTGTGTCGGGATAAGGCTTAAGATATCCCTTCGTAAGGGATATCCAGCGTCAACAAGGTAATATTTACCTATATGAAAAATTTAATTAAGAATAATTCAGAAATTTCAACAATGTTTGTTGTATTTACGTACCATGAGGGGGGTGTGGAAACTTATGTTCGTCACGTCTAGTTGAAAATTTAAAAACACGGGTATCGTGTGCGCTCCCCTCCCATCCGGCCATGACGAATGTAAAGCACATATTGAAGTCGCAAACGGCCATGACATTTTGTGTTGGGTACTACAACGTCCGATGTAGGGCACTTGGTCGGTAATAGGTACTCGTGCATCGACATGTGTTTCGTCAATAGCTCCAACACAGTCCTGAAGATAAGCATATCTCCAGCTTTAATAATTGAGAAGTACAAGATTTCAATATGAAGTGATATGTTTGAAATATACCTTAAAGAACGGCATGTAGCGAGGATCACTTGCAATTTGAGGGGAAATTGACTGGAATGAAGGATCCACAGACTTAATTATTTTCGAACCCAAACTTACGGAGCATTCGAGCTCATCGAAATACTGCTAATGGTCTCGATGAATGTTGGAAGCGCTCCATGAGCTCTCGATGGACCGGTCTGCGACAAGATGTACGGTGTAATTGCTAACACCTCTCGGCATGTCGTTCCGGACCGAGCCATTCAACCCATGTTCGCGATGTAATTCATAGAGCAGGTCATTGAAAATCTCTTTCGTCATTCGAAACATATTTGCAAAACGTGTCGGGTGTCCCTGTAGTAACTCACCGACCCATTTATCACTAACAAAACTCGATGTCATACATGAAGTTCGGTCGAGGTACGTTACATAGTAGTGGTATAGCAAAGTAAGAATCGAATAACTTTCTAACCGAGATTCGATTCTCCGGATCCATCTTATTGAAGCTATTAAAAATGAAATTGTAAAAACACGTAGTTATCTAAGAACATATAGAAACATAAAAAGCATAATCTAAGAACATATGAAACAACTAAATTTATCATCATAAATACGATGGAAAACTCGCATACTTAGAATAGGTAGAGAATAATCCATACATAAATAAAACGGATAAGTATCAAAAAAACATAAATGAAACATCATGAACATCTATTTTTCCATTAAGGAGCGAAGAAATTGAGTCGATCTTTTGCAGACATGTAGCGGAAAAAATCTCTACACAATGGATCCAACAGTAACTTAGCACAATCAATGTATAGTTTTCTGTCCATCTTAATTTCATCATGTGTCTCTAGCAGTTCAAGACTCTCCTGAATGACAATTTCTTGAGAGACAGCAGACTTCGTTGGCATTGAATCGACCAACTTTTCTATAGTGTCTCTGATGAATGCAGTGCCCATTTTTTCCTTTGCACCTTGAGTCTTTTGAAGCACTCGTCGATTCCGCATCTATGTGGGTGTGGGAGGGCCTTCGCGGACTCACTTGCTCGCTCGGTTTCACGGTCATCGAAGTGTACAGAAGTCATGTTGAGATGGGGTAAAGGCATGTGATCCGTCGCAACAACCTCACTGAACATGGTATCCGATTTTCTGACCAATTGGATCAATGCCATTTGGATTTGAGACTTCTGTCGACAATACAGCATACGAATCATGATGCATACAGTAAATCACGATTAATTTAACGATACATAAATAGAGAACTAATCATGTAAAGTAATACCTTAAGTTTTTCGATTCACTACGCATCGGAGCAGTCTATCGTACGCTTTGAAGGATCCTGCCAAACCTCGTAGATCTCTTTTAAGTTCTTTCCATATTTTCCAGTCCCTCTTTAATTGATCCCACTTATTCTTAAATTTCATTCTGTCATAGTTCTTTCCTGTCAATTCGTTGAATTTGGTCATAACATTTTGCCAACCTTCTCTACTGAAAAAGGTTGATGGCCTATTTCCTAACTCGATCTCTTTAAGACAGACATCACAGAATATATTCGTAGCATTTCGTCACATACGGCTGACGATCCACTCACGTTCGTCGCGCTCATTTTAAGTATTCACTAAGAATGTAGAAGATGAAAGCTAGGTATGAATGTAAACACATAGAAATTTTCGAAGAAACTACGGACATTAGGATGCAATCAAACTACGTAAATCATAAGAAACGATCATATGCATCGCTCTCGCTTATCGATTTGGGCGGTTAATCGAAAGAGAGTTCGAGTTAAGCGAGGAAAGAAACGATCATATGATTTTACGCTCCATCAAACCAATCCTCCAATACTTGTAATTTCCTAATAAATGCGAGTTTCTCTTCTAATAATTTAGCGTCGCACGCTTTCTAGCAACCATAACATTTTACAGAAAATGTATTGTTAATTTACGCAACTCAATCATAAGTTCCAACTCCCCAATTCTATAACCATTATCATTCTCAACATTAAACTATTTTAGTTCTTGAAGTGACCTAAATTTCTCAATTTTAGGTTAAATGTTAACAGATAAAACATTATCTCCCACAAATCGGAAACATTCCTCTGAAGAAACAGACGGTCATAGATTATGCATTTTATAATATATTTTCTCACAATGAAACTCATCAAAAAAAGATTATCTGACCAAAACATTCCAATACATTCGTCCAATATGTCAAAAAATGCAGAACAATTTTTTTAGAGGTGAGAGGAGAGGTATTTTTTTTACCAGTGGATCGGCTTCGCTTTCCTTCAACTTCCTTCGCTAGGGATCGGGAGGTAGCAGGGGGAGTTCGGGAGGTAGCAGTGGCTTCTCCTTCGGGTTCCTCTTCCGGTGCAAGGCTGGATGGCACGGGAGTGTTCGGGATCTCTTCCGTCGCAAGGCTCGATAGCACGGGAGCTTCTCCTTTGGGATCCTCTTCGATGGCGTCGCTAGGGCTGCCGAAAAGCGTCGCTAGGGCTGAATGGCGAAGGCTGTGTTTGGTAAGGATTATAAGTGCGGTGGCGTTTTGTAAAACGCCGCCGCACTGTTTGAATAATATCTATTATTCCGCAGTTACCCTTCGCCTTCGCCATTCAGCCCTAGCGACGCTTTTCGGCAGCCCTAGCGACGCCATCGAAGAGGATCCCGAAGGAGAAGCTCCCGTGCTATCGAGCCTTGCGACGGAAGAGATCCCGAACACTCCCGTGCCATCGAGCCTTGCGCCGGAAGAGGAACCCGAAGGAGAAGCCGCTGCTACTTCTCGAACTCCCCCTGCTACCTCCCGATCCCTAGCGAAAGAAGTTGAAGGAAAGCGAAGCCGATCCACTGGTAAAAAAAATACCTCTCCTCTCACCTCTAAAAAAATAGTTCTGCATTTTTTGGCATATTGGACGAAGGTATTGGAATGTTTTGGTCAGATAATCTTTTTTTGATGAGTTTCATTGTGAGAAAATATATTATAAGATGCATAATCCATGACCGTCTGTTTCTTCAGAGGAATGTTTCCAATTTGTGGGAGATAATGTTTTATCTGTTAACATTTAACCTTAAATTGAGAAACTTAGGTCACTTCAAGAACTAAAATAGTTTAATGTTGAGAATGATAATAGTTATAGAATTGGGGAGTTGGAACTTATGATTGAGTTGCGTAAATTAAAAATACATTTTCTGTAAAATGTTGTGGTTGCTAGAGAGGCTTGCACGGCTAAATTATTTGAGAAGAGAAACTCATGCATTTATTAGGAGATTACAAGTATTGGAGGATTGGTTTGATGGAGCAGAAAATCATGACTGTTTCTTTCCTTGCTTAACTGAACTCTCTTTAGTTAACTGCCCAAATCTGATGGAGTAGGAGCTGATGCATATGACTGTTTCTTATGATTTCTGTAGTTTGATTGCATCCTGATGTCTGTAGTTTGCTTGAAAATTTCTTATGTGTTTACATTCATACCTAGTTTTCTTATTTCCTACATTACTAGCGAGTACTAAAACGAGCACGACGAACGTGGGTGGATAGCCAGCTGTATGTGACAGAAATGCTACGAATATATTCTGTGATGTTTGTCTTAAAGAGATCGAGTTAGGAAATAGGCCATTAACCTTTTTCGACAGAGTAGGTTGGCAAAATGTTATGACCAAATTCAACGAATTGACAGGAAAGAACTATGACAGAATGAAATTTAAGAATAAGTGGGATCAATTAAAGAGGGACTGGAAAATATGGAAAGAACTTAAAAGAGGATCTACAGGTTTGGGCTGAGATCCTTCAAAGCGTACAATAGCTGCTCCCGATGCGTGGTGGGCTGAAAAACTTAAGGTATTGCTTTACCTATGATTAGTTCTCTATTTATGTATCGTTAAATTAATCATGTTTACCTAACTGTGGTTGCTATTGACGAGGTTGTGCTGTCGCCCAAGAAGTTCAAATCAAATGGCATTGATCCGGAATTGGAAGAGAAGTTGGATACCATGTTCAGTGGGGTTGTTGCGACGGGATCACATGCCTTTACCCCATCTCAGCATGACTTCTTCGGTACACCTGATGACCGTGAAACTGAGCAGCTAAGTGAGTCTGGCGGAAGGCCCTCCCACACCCACATAGATCTGGAATCAACAGGTGCTTCAAAACGACTCAAGGTGCAAAGGAAAAAAATGGGCACTGCATTCATCAGAGGCACTATAGAAAAGTTGGTCGATTCAATGCCAACGAAGTCTGTTGTCTCTCAAGAAATTGACATTCAGGAGAGTCTTGAACTCCTAGAGACACATGATGAAATTAAGATGGACAGGAAACTATACATTGATTGTGCTAAGTTACTGTTGGATCCAATGTGAAGAGATTTTTTCCGCAACATGCCGCAAAAGATCGACTCAATTTCTTGCGCTCCTTAATGGAAAAATAGATGTTCTATGATGTTTCCTTTATGTTTTTTTTTTGATACGATCTGTTTTATCTATGTATGGATTATTCTCTACATATTCTAGTATGCAGTTTTCCATCAGTATTTATGATGATAAATTTAGTTGTTTCTATATGTTCTTAGATTATGTTTTTTATGTTTCTATATGTTCTTAGATAACCATGCGTTTTTACAATTTCATTTTTAATAGCTTCGATAGGATGGATCCGGAGGACTGAATTCGATTAGAAAAGTTATTCGATTCTTACTTTGTTATATCACTACTACGTAACGTACTCGACCGAACTCCATGTATGACATCGAGTTTTGTTGGTGATAAATTGGTCGATGAGTTACTACGGGGACACCCGACACGTTTTGCAAATATGTTTCGAATGACGAAAGAGATTTTCGATGACCGCTCTATGAATTACATCGCGAACATGGGTTGAATGTCTCGTCCGGAATGACATGCCGAGAGGTGTTGACGAATTACACAGCACATCTTGTCGTAGAATCGTCCATCGGAGGAGCCATGGAGCGCTCCAACATTCATCGAGACCATTAGCAGTATTTCGATGAGGTTGAATGCTCCTGTAAGTTCGGGTTCGAAAATAATTAAGCTCGCGGATCCTTCATTCCAGATCAATTCCCCTCAAATTGCAAGTCGACCCTCGTTACATGCCGTTCTTTAAGGTATATTTCAAACATATCACTTCATATCGAAATCTTGTACTTCTCAATTATTAAAGTTCGGAGATACGCTTATCTTCGTGATCGTGTTGAGCTTATCGACGAACACACGTCGATGCACGAGTACCTATTACCAACCAAGTGCCCTACATCGGACGTCGTGGTTACCCAACACAAAATGTCAGCCAGTTTGCGACTCAATATGTGCTTTACATTCGTCATAGCGGATGGGAGTGAGCGCATACGATACCCGTGTTTTTAAATTTTCAACTGGACGCGACGAACATAAGTTTCCACACCCCTCATGCGTACGTAAATACAACAAACATCGTTGAAATTTCGAATTATTCTTAATTAAATTTTTCATATATGTAAATATTACCTTGTTGACGTTGGATATCCCTTACAGAGGGGATATCTTAAGCCTTATCCCGACACAAAGTACCACATTCCCGACTTCGAAAGATCAAGCGGGAATGCACGGGGGAAAAAAGAAATGTTCAACAAACGGCACTCCTCATTACGCGGTGTGATAGAAAGATCATTCGGAGTATGGAAGAGAAAGTGGGCGATATTACGCGATATGCCCAATTACCCATTTCATAAGCAAGTGAAGATAGTTGTGGCCACTATGACATTGTACAACTACATCCGACGGCACCACTCCAGATCAGATGCGGACTTCACTTATGCAAAAGATGACCACTACCAGATTCCACCGGAAGCATATGAATTTCATGTTGGACGTCTCATACCGCAGGAAGATTCACATCGAAACAACGTTCGTGAAGGCGAAGGGGCAACAGAGATGGCTTCGTTGCGCGACCAGATTGCCGACGAGATTGCTCGGTCCTGATGATACATATGATGTTAATGTTAATATTATTTTCACTCTCGTTTGTGATGTTCTTGATGAAGCCTACCATTGAGCTTTTATGAATTGTGGTTCTTAATACTTATTGAGTTCAATTGAAATCTTCAAAGCTTTTTAATTATCAAACTAGTAATATTTGTGAATGCTTATATTGTCTTCAAAGAGGTGCAATCAGCTCATGCTGCTCTGTTCTGTGAAAAACAGTGGGGATTTTTTATTTAAGACAGGAGTTTTGTGGTTTTTAACTAAATGACGGCTTACTACTTTTCTTTGTATTGTAAGGCCATTGAATTATTGTTTGCCACCCAAATGCATGCTTACTAATTTTGTATCAACAATTGTTCTTGTGTTTGTTGAAAATCCTTGTTTTTCTTTTGCATTATCCTGTTAATGCAATAACCAAATGACCCTTTAAGAGTTTTAGAAGTCATTGGGTGCATTGCTTCAAGTGCAGTTTCTTCCCGGATCCATGAACAAAGAGTAGTGGAATCCTGTAAATCTTTTGAAGCATATTGCATCATTAACCCTTTAATATGTTAACCTGCAAGACAAATGGAGGCAGTGGTTGTCCAATTTAATGCTTTTGTGGTGTATACATAAGCATTGTTTACTCCCCTGTAAATACATAAGCATTGTTTACTCGAATGCTTTTGTGGTGTGAAGGCTTACACATAATAATTGAATGGTATGTATGTAAAAGTTCAAGATATTTAAAATTTTGTGGTGTGAAGGCTTCAGTGTATTCAAATGAGTAAAGATAGAAGATTTTCAGATTTTATTTAAAATCTCGGCGACTCTTCATTTACTGCTATCCTAAGGGAATATTGGGTGTTGGTTTCATGGAATGAGTGCTTCTACAAAGTGTGAATAAGCTTGGATGGCCACAAAATTATGTTCAATGGCAATCGTTGCTTCCACGTTTTGCTTCACAGAATGAGAACATATATTACAATACTGCAATGTATTATTTATTACATGATTTAACAGACTATTTCTTGAGAGGAATTTTTCGAAATTGTTGCAGTTTGGATGGCTCCTCTTTAGGAGAAACCGTTGGTCCGCAAATGAGAAAACCAGAAAGAAACACTGATAGACTTGCTTGTTTTAAGTGCTTGAGCCCCGTTTGGAAGGCCAAGGAAGAAACATTGATAATTCTATATAGGTGCAGTAGTTGAAGTGACATTAATTATATTTGCAATATTAATGCCTAGCTACAATGGGTATTGATTCTTATAGTTTTCTTTTCCACAATGCAAACTGTATCATAGATATTTCATTACCATGTTTAAGTCAATGAATTTCATTTAAACTTGAGCAAAACTCTTCTTCCTTGCGAAGGGTGGAACTAACTTCCTTCCCAACTTTATAAAATATTCTAAATTTATCATTAATAAGTTGATGTTTACCTGGGCATATTCATAGATAAGGCACAAGAGATAAATCTGTTTAGAAACTAAAAATATGCATTTGGAACGTTGGGAATTGATGGCAGATCAGGCCCTAATATTGAGTTTTCTTTTGGCACGATAAACTCTCCATCAACTCTTCTCTGCTGCTCCAAATATGGATAAAATGGAGTAAAACTTGATAGCATAACGTATGCTTGCAGGGCTATTATATGAAATGACGTGCATAAAGCAATGCAGTTGTTTGTAAATTATTTATCAAAGAAGCAATGCAGTTGTTTATAAATTGTTTTTGTGCTTGTATCCTCCCATTTTTATTTGGAAAGATTGTTTTGGATGAGATTTGCGTGCCTGGTAGCTCATTACAGAAATAGCTTGACTTTTGTTTTTACTGTTGAGCTGAAGGAAACTATAACTTCCAGAAATATCTTGACTTTTGTTTATACTGTTGTTTATACTTGATGTGCAATGCAGTTATTTATACTGTTGTGCTGCTACAGTATGAAGAGAAGTATGCAGTTATTTATTCAATATGAAGTATACTGTTGAGCTGCTACAGTTATTTATACGTACGTAGCTGCCCCTTGAATTTTTAATCGGCTATCATCATTCAGAGATTCAAGCATGGAAAGTGTTGTCCATTTGGTTGTCGTTCTTTTGCATATAGATAAGTATGCAAAAATTTTAAAAGTTTTATTGATCTCCTGTCAACAACGAAGAGCAAGTTTCAAAGAATGGATAATGAGCTTCATGATTGGTATACTCATAGTTTCTAAAGTGTAGAAGTGTTGTAGATGGCCTAACTATTAAGCATAAATAATTTTGTCCAGCATTGCTATGTTAGAACTTCAAACTTCTCTTATAACTTCTTTGTTTGCCTCTTTTTTTCTTTTGTTCATGTTTACAGTTCCATACGTCATCTTTTTTGGATCATTATTTGCAGATTTGCATTCATAGCTACCCAATTCTTATGTATTTACATATCTTCCAACTAAACTTTGCATGGAAAATTGTATTTCACCTTTTAAGAATTAAAATAGTGATTTTTTTGATGTGAAATGAATGCTTTAGGTGGTATAAATGGAAGAAGATCAAGATATAGGTGCTATATGTAAATACATAAGGAATTGGGTGGTATGTATGTAAATGCCCCATATCATTAACTTTTAGATTTTTTATTTTAATACTTTAGAAATTAGTAGATCGAGAATCTCTTTTTAATAATCGAAGGACGATGAGTTTCGCGTATTCGTGAAATCCGGCAAGTTATGTGTCGTTGCGGGCTGTCATCATTGTTACTAACATCACGGAAGCAACGTAGCTATGGACGACATTTCTATTGTTGCCCGAAGTGGAAGCAGAGACTGGAGGACTGCAAATTTTTTAGGTGGGCAGACGCTATTTCGGACTCAACTGTGTCCCTATCGGAGAACGTTGCACGGGGTTCCATATTTTCACAATCGGAGAGCATCACTTCTGCTTCGAGTGTTTCTGAACCGCATAATGTTGTTGGGCGATCAATCGTGCAACAACCGAACAACGGTTCTCAGGAGATGTTGCTTTTGAATTTTAAATTGAATGTTATAATCCTGTTACTAGTTGTAGTTGCAATATGTATTTTGGTTTTAATCGGTATCTTAAGTTTTTTGTTGGGTGAAGAGAGCATCAAAGTTATGAACTGTTGATACTCCACTACTACATGTATTTTGTATGGATACAGTCCTTAAGGTTGTATTTTGTACTGTTATAATGAATTGAGAACTGTTTGATTGCCTCATGTTAGCTCTACTTTGTTTATGTGCCGATGGTTATAATTGTTCACTACTGATGATTGTTCACTGAATTGAGAAGTGGTGATGGTTGTATTTTGTATTAACTTATAGAGATTACTTTAGATGAACTTCTTATTCACTGAACTAGTGCTTGGTGCTTGTATATGATGAATGAGGTATATAGATGCTTAATCAATTATTTCTTCTGTTATTTGTTCATTCTCGGCAAAGCTTTGGATGGTACCAATTATATACATGCTTAATCAATTATTTCTGCAGTTATTTTCTATTGCTAAATTTTATGCTCTAGTCTTTGACTTGCACTTGTACAGATCAATCATATACATGCTTATAAATTATTTTTCCTGTGTTTTTGCATATATCTCAGTTAGCACAATAGAGGACTCTTTATTTATAATAGGAATTATGTTAAATATGCGTTTTGAAAACTAGATGTATTTTCATACAGCTTTGAACCCTTCTTTTTATGTTGATGGTTAATTTATGAACTCAAATAATTTTATTCATTTCGTTCAGTTAGTGCTGTCAATACGATTAACTTCTGAATGCATATATACTTCAGAAATTATTTTAAAAATAATGCAAAGATTGTAATACATCATTTACCCCACTTCTGTAAGATTCTAGAATAATCATTCATGTTTACTTTAATTTTTTGAACTGAGCATAGATGAGTGAGAATTCTATGTTTGTTCTTTTGATGAGTTAGTGATTTCGCAGTTCTGTTTAATCTGTTGCTTAAGTTTTTAGCTATTTTTTCTCCTCATTCAGTTTTGTTTCAAACAAGCTGTCCTGAATAAGCTCCCGAAAACAGTAAACAGCTTCCAGGGGCAGTTTGGTCATTAATCCAGCAACAGCTGCAAATAAGTTGTTCTGAATAAGCTCCCCCAAACAATGACAGCCGAACTTATCTAGATAATCCGCAGATTATCGATTATCGTGATAATTCAGCATCGCAGATTATAAATAATCTGCAGCTGCCCCAAACAGACCCTAAGGGGCTGACGCGGGAGCTTATTGGGGGTTTACTACTGTACCGTGGACACGGGAGCCTACTAGGGTCTCGGTACTGTAGCGCGGTCCAGCCCTACCCATTTTCTTTTCTACTTCCCTCCTATTCCGTTTCCTTATGTATAATTTTCCTATTTTACTCCTTGCCTATTCTATGCCCTTCCTTTTCTATTTCTTACTTATTATGATCCATACCCGTTCTATTTACTAATCCCTGTTATAAATATGTTGTTGGTAGTGTTAGGGTTCAATTTTTTATTATTATAGATTTCAATTTGTTGTTTTTGAGTCATTCTTCCATTCCGAGGGTTGTATCCGACGACGAGAAAGTGCTCCGGCTATAACTCGTCTACGTTGGTGTCGTCTCCAAGGGTCCAGGTGATGCTCCACCTGCACCCCCACCACCCTACCTGCACACACACACACACCCGAGATATCTATCCTTCCAACTCCCCACCGCAACCCTTTATCATCATCTTTCGGGTGCTCTGTCCACCCTCCAAGTTGCTATCCAGACCGCTGGCAACATCTTCTAGCATTGTCCACCCTCCAGGTTGCTATCAGACCACGGTCATCATCTTTTGGTCGCAGTACACCCTCCAGG
The DNA here is from genome assembly GCA_022702705.1 of Papilionanthe hookeriana x Papilionanthe teres. NCBI lineage: Eukaryota > Viridiplantae > Streptophyta > Magnoliopsida > Asparagales > Orchidaceae > Papilionanthe > Papilionanthe hookeriana x Papilionanthe teres. The sequence goes on along the minus strand of CM040427.1, from coordinate 70,063,876 downwards.
TTGTTGTCCAGAACGCCCTCGTCATCTTTCGCTCGTTTACCCTCCAAGTTGCTGTCCAAAGTGCTATCGTCATCTTCTGGGAGCTACCCAACATCCAGGTTGTTGTCCATACCACCGTCGTCATCTTCTGGTCGTTGTCTACCCTCCAAGTCACGGTCGTTGTACACCCTCCGGGTCGCTGTCCAAACTGTGTTGTCATCTTCCGATCGCTGCTCATCTTCCCCTGCACCCTGCTAGCAACCCTACTCCGTTCTGGTTCTCTCCGGCATTACTGCACACCCTTCCTTTCTAGTTGGACCTACGCCCTCCTTTTGAGAGAGTCATTTATGTGTTTTTTACCATTTTATTTCTAGATATTTAAAAAAGAAAAATATATCAACCAATTCATCTTAATATCGTGAATTTTAAGATGAGTGGATTTCTCGTTTATCTCCTCTGATTTTGCAATTTGAGATGGTGTTTTTACCGTTGAGTTTATGATAAAAATGGATGAAAAAGTGTGGAATTATTGTCTTACCACATTAGATGGAATGAATTTCTTTTACTCTTGTGATTTTACAAGTGTGTTCGTTTATTCTTCACCTCCACTTGAAAATGAATGAAAGAGGGTTCTTGATTTGTAGATAGCAATGTTCCAGTTGTCATGTATGTATTGTTGTTTGTTTACATCTACATGCACTGATTTTTTTGTGTGGGAATTTGAAAAATGGATGAAATGTTTCGGGTGCTCTTTATGTCTGATTCAATTCCAAAATATTGATAACTTTGATGCTTGAGTGAGAATTTGAAAAATGGAAGAAAGAGGGTGCTTGATTTGTAGATAGTAATGTTTCGATTGCCTTGTAAGCATGATTGTTTGTCTACTCTGATTTTTTTAGTGGGAATTTGAAAAATGGATGAAAGAGGCTGATTGATTTGTTGATAACAACGTTTCAGGTTCCTAGTATGTATCCGCCTCAATTCCAGAATAATACTTTTCAAGTATGAAATGCCCTAGCACGATTGGTTCTGTTATACACAACAATACACTACAGGACAAAAATGTCGTTTATTCAGAAACTTCTTTTGTCAAACTGCTAAAAACAAACAAATAAAAAGCTTCTCCGCAGCAGCTTTTTAATAAATTGCAACTGCCCCAAATAGACCTGATACCATAACGAGTGGGAAAAACAGTAGAATACAAAAATAAACTTTCATTAATATTAAAATAGGTTTACAACATGATACAAACGAAAAACAACAACACTAAAACATAAAACGACATAAGCAAACACCTCTCAAATGTATTTCAAAGATGGTGAAGGCCACCGACTAGGTGTGTCGAGATGGCTAGCAGGGGTGGCGACAACAAAAGAATGCTGATGGCAGTGAGGGGAAGGTGCAAAAGCACAGGGATAACAAGTATGAAGGATCGTGGGTGACCGGCAGAAGGTGGAGATGGAGGCCTAGGGGGTGATGCTTGAAGGTGCTGAACAATAAGGGTAGCGGTAATGAGGTGAGGAAGAGTTGGCTGTGAGTGCTCAGAAGGAGGGAGCATGGTTGGACAACAGTAAAACCTACAGGAAAGGGGGTTGGTCGGGCATTGGGTTGATAGACGAGGAAGGCCAGTGGGTGGAAGTGGGGATGAGAAGGCTTGGGCAAGGTAAAAGAGAATGATACAATCACCACCTCGGAAATGATACGGTCGGAGTACCAACACCTCCTCGAATACAACTCACAAAGGGGAAAAAGATGCCGCACATGAATCTAAAAATAAACACAACCAAAAACCTCAACCTTACACACATATAACAAAAATTTATATAATCCTAATACGGAAAAATAGAAAAAAAAAAGAAAAAGAAAAATTCCCACACAAAAGAAAGGCAAGAAGAATCCAGAAACGCTTCCTGGGTATGGTAGCCTCCTTCTCGGATTTCGATAGTTCGCGATGCTGCTCCTACTTCGCTTTTCTTCCAGTCAATGCACAGCTTCTCCCATGGTATTCACCGCCCCGAACCGGGCGCTATTCTAGCACCCGTAATCGGGCGTTGTTTTAGAGCCCTAAACCAGGAGCTGTTTCAACACCCGTAACCGGGCGCCGATTCAGCTTCCGGATCAAGACCCTTAGTATGATTTAGTAAATTTGGATTGGTTAAATTAACTCCTTGTTGGATTTATTAAATCCGGATTTAACAAGAATCGAAGGCAAAATCTGGACCTTAAATCTGAAATTACATAAATCCATGAAACTTGCTCTATTTTTTGTTTGGCTGGATTTAGTAAATCTTGACGACAAATCTTGTTAATAGTATGCTACCAAACACCCCCTAAGAATTTCAAGTAAAACAACAGTCTCACTATAATCCATAATATTACAAAATGATTATATGCTATCTAAATTAAACTTTATTCTTGTATAACATCTAAATAACAATTAGATTAATTTTCAGTTGTTGCTTTTCAAGTACTACATATATTACATTGCATCAGAAGATACAATATAATGAATAAGCTCGATCACCCAAAGAAAGATTAATGATATCAAAGCGAATCATTAATAACAGTTGTTTTTACAAAGCTTAAGCTCAAGATAAAATTCATCTTACATTTACTGCAATTGTAAAGGTCATATCCTTCGATAGTAGTCTTAGTTTACAAACACACAAGAGCCAGTTGAAAAGAGATCCAAAAAAAGCAAAACAATTGTGTTAATATACTAACAACATGCTGAATGATAAATATCCTTCTCAAAAAGCTAATAAATGTGTGGTGCTAGTAAATCATAGTAATGCCATTTCCAAACGTTAACCCAACCAAGATTACTTTCAACTCACAAAAGTTGTGCATGCATAATTGGATGAACATGAAACTTAATTTAAAAAATCATATCTAATATAGAACTATTTATTCTTATGCTCAATTTGAATATTATACAATGAAATTAATGGAATGCAATATTTGGCATTTGAAAACTTCATTTACCAAACAGCTGGATGGACACCATACATGTATATATCAAAACTCCTTAGGAGCAAACTGTACTGTAAGTTCAAAATATCAACCTTACCTTGAAGTGTTCATATGCTACATCAAGGCGGCAACCACCCACGATGCCAGTTGGAACATTCACCTTTTTGACATAGGTAACTATAGCAATTAATATGATACAGAATATTAATTATGGCATAATAAATGGCTAACCGAAATATATTCATGCAACACAATTACTAAGCTAGCAGATTAAAAATTTGCATAGGCATACATATGCAGGAAGATAAAAGTTGACAAAAAGAAACTATAGTCAATATTAGAATAAAATAAGCATTAACAAAGCTTAGGCCATTTGTTGTGGTGTAAGTGTTTGAAAATGGTAACAGCTGGGTTCCTAATGTGAGTTCTCAACTATATTTCCTTGTTTGGTATGGACACTCATCTTGCAAATTTAGTTATAGTGTTTGTTTGGGCTACAATGAGATTCATTTTTACGGATCATCTTATTAAATAATTTTTTTATTTCACTATAAATAAAAATAATATATTCAAATCCAACCTTCTTTTATTCTTATGATATTTATTATTAATTTCTGAAAAAAAAGCTAAAGTATAGATAAGTTTCCAATCCATCGCATGTGGAACCCACTTTTCTCACCTTTACGAATGAAACTTTAAAAAATAGAAAACACATTCATTCACCTTATACTACCTTCTACCAAACAAGCATTGAAGTTCAGTCCTGGATCTTGTTCCAATTACTTCAAATACTTAGGTTAAAATAAATTGGCCCTTAATGTGCCAAACTTTTACAAACCAATAAAAGTAGAACCTGCACCCAAAGTAGAGCTTATAATGAAATCTAAATAAGTTGCTATGATAGATTAAATGAGAAGAACCTTCAACATCCTTCTGCTGACAAGCAAGCCAAACAAACCTATAAATATCTCAGCTATGAATAATATGAAAAATAGTTGCAAAATAATTTGTAGATAAATCAATTTGCATCAATGTCACCCTCATCAATGTTCCCGGGACCCAACAATTTTCCACCTCCACGTTCATTTCACATTACTTCAGTGATTCATAAGATTGCACCTCATAAATCTGAACCATCATAATTATTCTATAATTATCCTTCTGCTTAATCATCAATCCTAAGATAATTATAACTATTTGTGCCTGAATTTGTAAATTATTATTCAAAGCACTCTAACCCTTACTAAGAAGTATCACACAAATGTTGAGACGAAAAGCTCATCTAATTCTAGCCACGATATCAGATATTCATTTGCCAGCATTTCTAAGGCGCAGCCTTAACAATTGCATTATCCAGAACATGCACTTCTTTGTTGCAACAAGTCTCTTTTCAAGCCAACAAATCTTCTTATTTGTAGCCTTCATTAGTACAGCTTTATCTCTATCCTTATTTCTCTTGGCAATCACTTAGTTCATTTCAAATCAAGAACTAAATCCAAATTTATAACACCCATTCAATATATCATTTTAATGAAAAGAATACCTAAAGTAGTCACAATTGGTCGTACATTCTTGATAGAAAGAGGAAAATTAGGTCGTTTACTTAGCATCATACCTCAACAAGGTGATCCCATATTCAATACAAAGGATAATACAACTCCATCGTGGTATTCTGGTTATGAATCTCCATGGTTCATGAAGTAAATGATATATACATATCCCTTTATTAAGCAAAGAAAATTTAGAGCACAGTAATTCAAATATGTTCTGAAGTTCATAACATATCCAAAATCCATCAGATCAAAATCAATAATCTGACCACAACGAATGGAAGCGATCCATCAAAATATACTACAATCTGCAATAAGGATTTTAGTAAGAGATTAACCATATTAAAACATCCAAATGAAATAAAGTAAAGATGTAGCACTCCTTAAAATTCATCTAAAAAAAGATTAAACATATGATTTTCTGGTGGGATTAAAAGTTAAATTTAATGTTGTATAGGTCCAAATTCACCAAAAAAATTCTTGAACAAATTCATTGCCATCACTCAAACAGAAGTGCAGAGGAGTTATGATGGTCAATAAAACCAAAGAAAGGTACTAGAAGTGAACGAATGATAATAAAAAATTTATAGCCCAAATAGTTACGCTCAATAAAGATGGTCAATAGACATTCTCTACAATGTACATATTGTAAGAAGGCTTTGCATACAAATAAAATATAGTAGAAGCTCAAAGCAAGCCACCAAATAAAAGTTAGGCCAAACTAGGAGGACAAGCAGAAGAACACAAACATGCTTATATAACATATATATACAAATTTACAAAGAATCACTAATTGAGTTACAAAAGAAGATATAAAAAAAGTTGCAATCCTTGCTGGCATCACTAGAAAAGACTCCTAGAACAAGTACTTATGTATTCATGGGTAATACCCCTCTTCTCATGTTTTTGAAGATTCAGAGACGCCCAATCCCAACCCAAGAATTATTGAGTACAAGCTCAAACAAATCAAGATCGAAATACACAACTCTCCATTGTTCAGATCTAATATTCGTCTAGATCCTCAAAATTGGATTCACGCACCCAAATGTGACTGAGTTGCTGACAACTCCACATACTCAACAGGTCATAAGAAAGGTCGTAGTCAAGTAGCCTATTATTTCACCAATATGATAACAAGAGCTATCAAATTCCAAGCCTGCTAACTTAATAAATTCAAGTGGACAGGTTAAAAAAAAAATCGTCTCAACTAATCAAAAGGTAAAGAAAAATTAAAAAAATGATCTCGCTTGAAAAAAAAAAGGTTAAAGTTTTTTTTTTTTATTATATCATCAACAAATTAAAATGTGCAGCCCCTTCAAAAGGTTTGAGAAAACGCTCTCTTCAACTGATCTGGCCATAAACATTGTGAAGACAAAAAGAACATCTTTTTCCGATAAGTTTGACAAAATACAAAGCACAGAATCAAGTTTATCCCAATATTTATGCAACACCTGAGGCTGAACCAAAGAAATTATGTCAGCAATGAGATCATTAGAGCATGAAGCACAAGGTTGATAACTCTTCATCATCAACTTAATACAAGCCCTAAGGGCTAAATCACTAGCATGCATCCTTCATTATCTCCATCAAAGGTTAAAACATAGGACACTCACTCAAAACGCCAATAAAGATAAATCAAATCAATTCATTCTTCAACTCTGTTCAAACATAAGCTGAATAAAAGGAAATACAAATCTCCTAAATTCTAAAAATGAGACACTCATCAATTTCTTCAAGCCAAAAAGCTGAAAGTGTAAAGCATATTAACATTTTTTACATATTGTGAGAGATGAGAAGTAATTGCGCGGAAACTGTTTCGAAAGATCCAAAGCAAAATTTTGAATAGAAGAGCACAAAATAAGAAAATCACATAAAACAGGAAAAATGCAAAATTTAACGTGAAAAAATCCGAGAACGGAAAAAATCATTGAGCCATACCACACGAACCCATAATGAAGAAAATGAGAAGAATTTTACAAATTACACCATTCAAGCCTCTCCACATTTTGGACTACTTCAAAACAATCATCTTCTTTGCACAAGAGAAAACTCGAAATCCAACCTTACTCCCATCGACAAAGACGGCAAAATAATTAGGAACGTCCTGAAAATCAGTTATTGATGCCTAGGATCCACGCTATGGCGTTACGGAGCTCCAACGAGCATTAGGAAGCTGCATTGTCGCGCTCACGGGCATTCAATCTTGGTTGGACGCTACGACGTTGCATCTGAAAATTGCAATTCTCCCTTCCAGGTGTTGGCATGTCATATTCTTGAATTTTGAACATGTACCAGGCTATTGCATGTACTACTATCACTATCCGAGTAACAATATGAGTGACTCTCCCCTCCACGTGTTATTGCCTCACTCATGTTGAATCCATGCAGGATCTTCTCAACATACTCTACCAAAATTCAACTTCAAAGTACATGAACTCATGTCCTTGTTGATTCTCATATCAATATCTTCTTGGTTTGACATAATTCCTTCATTTTACACTCCTTTAATAAATGCTACTTCAAATCACTAATCTTCTTCATATCTGCTCCAACAATCAACATATCATCCACATATAAAAATGATCAAAATGATTAATGAAATAACAATAATTTGATTGACACATTGTGTGCACACTATCTCACAAAAATTTTAACCCTATCAAATTTCATGTACCACTGTCTTGATGTTTACATCAAACCATAAAGGCTCTTATATTTACATGGCATATCATTTTTTTTTTTGAACTTTATATCCTTATAGTTGCGCCCATTTACAAATCTTTTATCCCCATGTAAGAAGGTTGTCGTGACATTTATCTGCTCCAGATGTAAATCTTCAACACAACTTTGATAGTTGTCATCTTCACTACAAAGAGCAAAGATCTTAATGCAGTCAACTCTTTGCTTTCGCTGAAATCCCTTCAAAACAAGCCTTGCCTGATAGAGTTTGATGTCATCTGATTTTCTTTAATCCGTAAATCACTTGTGCGGCCTTTTTACAATATGATACTTCTGTCAATTTCCATGTTTGATTTGATATCAGTGACTACATCTCAACATCCATGACAAACGCTCACTCTTTAAGTCATCTAATTAAATAATCTCATCATAACACTCTGGCTTATCACTATCAATCAACGATAAATAGAAAATGAAGAAGAATACTGTTTTTGTGGTCGTCGGATTATACTATGCCTTCTAACTTCAGAAGCAAGTATCTAAGGAACTTCCTGTGCTTCATCAGATTGAGCAAACTTTTTCCTCCATTCTCCTAATCACCAGTGTCTTATGTCTCAGCATCAGAAGTAATTAATAAACGATCCTGAATTTCGTTTTTCACCTTATAAATCTTTATTTTTTATTGAAGGTGAAATCACTACTAGTGCATTTTTTATTCTGTATAGTCTCAAACTTTGTAACTATATTCATCTTAGTCATATTTAAAGAAAGTGCACTTGACAAATTTTAAATCAAACTTACTTCTGGTTCATGCATTAATATGAACATATGACGAACAATCAAATATTTTCAAGTTAGATAGATTTACCTCTTTGCCACTCCAAGCTTTTTCAGGTAAGTCTTCATTCAAAAGTACTGATAGACCACCGTTTATTAGATAAACTGTAATGTACACTGTTTCTGCCCAATACTGATTTGGTAAATTTGCATGCAATCTCATCTCCTAGCACGCTCTGTGAAAGTCGTATTCATACGTTCAACAACAATATTTTATCGTTTGTCCTTGGAATAGTGAACCCATGCATGTCCTTCTAAACATAATAGTTCATGAATCTCTGATCACAATGCTCGCAATTCTGATTTGAGACACTACAACCTCAAACATGTCTCATTCTTACCATGTTTTTCACTTCTGAAACACATCAAATAGATCAAATTTATTTTCCAAGTAGTACAAAACTACATTCTTTGTGTGATCATAAATGAAAGTAACAAAGTATTGAGAACCTTCAATAGACAGAACTCGAATAGGACCTCATTTATCAGAATGCACTAACTCCAATTTTTTAGACTATAAATTTGACCCACTTTTAGAGAAAGTAACACAATTTTGCATGCCATAAACACAATTTTCACAAAAATCTAAATTTATAGACTTTAAGCCTTAAAATTTATTTTTAGAAAGTAGGGACGTCATACATTTCTTACTAATATAATCAATTCTGACTGTCAAAGACCTGATCAACCTTTGTTCCAACAACTATAATGGATTCAAACATCTCATTGGTTAATAAAAGGTGCCTTCAATGTTTCCATAAGCGATCAACATTGCACCTTTAGTCATCTTTAATGAATATTCTGCTGACCTTGCAAATTGACTCACATAAATCAAATTTCTTTTTAAGCATAAAACATTTCTAACTTCATTCATTTTCTAAACTGATCCATTTGACAACCTGATATCAATATCACCATTTCCAATAATACTGCAGACTTTATTATCTCCTAAATACACCTTCACTAGATTAGCTTGAATATAACTTTTGAACATCTCTTTGTTAGGGGAATCATGAAAAGAGACACATGAATATATTATCCACGATTCAATACTATTTAGGAATAAAATAAATGAGACAATGAACTTCATCTATGGAGACATTTATAAAGAGTTTTTTATCTGAAACTTCACCATCAACCATCTTCGAAGCTGAGTATTTCTTAAAGTGAGATTTCTTATCAAAATTTCAACATTTATCGTTCCCTTTTTTTTCTCAACATACACCCCTAATTTACAAGATTTCATTGAACAATATAACCCATCATTGCTAACAAAAGTAAGTTAATCAAGTTGAGTCGACTACCTTCTCTAGGTAGATTATAGTTTACGATAACCCGAGACAACAAAATCTTTTGACAATTCACTCCAAATGAAAATTGATAAATTGCTTTAATTCTAAAATACATTGCAACTACTAGACAGTGAGCAATTAGCATCTAACAAATAATTTTAATCATAGATTCTCTCATTATTTTTATCGTAAGAGCTTACACCTAAGAGAAACTTGAAATCCAATCTTTATATCCTCAGAAAATGAGGGTGAAACCAAGGATAATGTGATGCGAGGCTCGGGGTTGTGGGGGAAGACCGGCCAGTCCTTAAGAGATGGGGGCTGCTGCCCCTTCTTTCCCCTTCTTCCTTACCCTCCTTCCCTTTTCCTTCCTGTCCCCTTTTCTTTTATTCCTCCTCCTTCCTTCCTCACATTTTCTTTCTCTCTCTCTCAACCTTTCTTTCCTAAGCACTTTCTTATTTCAATTCCTGCATAAAATCTGAAATCATGATTATATTTTATTCTCTCTTCTTATTTTAAATCATATCCTATTTTAAACCCTTTCCTAAAATTTGAAAACCTGATTATATTTTATTCTCTTTCTTTATTTTCATTAACTAAAATAAGCCTAGCATTTTTATAAATATAGGATGATGTGCGTAGAGTTAGAGGTCTTGTTTTTTATATCTAAATTTAAGTTTTAGTTTTGATATTTTCCCTTCGAGTGCTATACACGATGTCAAGGTAGTGATCCAGCTGTTCCCCATACGAGGTTGTGATCATATTCAAGAGTCTGAGTGGTGCTCTGATTGTAGCTCGACCCTGACGAGGCATTTATCTTAACATACATTTGTTTCTCACCTGTTATTTCAGAATCCAGCCACTGCAGCCCCCTCTTCCACGATTTCAGCCACCTTCCTTCTCCGATCCAGCCACCACAGCCCCTCCAACTTGCTATCTGACCCTTTCAAGCCCTTCCCGGTAGCCAATCGACACCCCTACAACAACCGCCTTGCTGTCCCGGCCTTTCCGAAAGTGTTGGCAAACCTTCCCAGCCTCTCATGCCTTCACCACAACCACTGATCCAAGCTTTTGTCCAACTGCGGTTCGGCGCCGTTACTATCGCCAACCTGATGTCCTACTTCTTCCACAGCAGCCCCCACCTCTCCGGCCTTCACCACAGCCGCCAATCCAACCTCCCCTCATTGGGCTCCCTCCTCATCAAGTGTGTTGTCTTCTTTATTGAGTCATTAGTTGTAATCCTTTGTTTTGTGCATATTGTGTTGTCTTTTATTATTTCGAGTCTTCATTGTAACCTAGTTAAGTCACTAGTAAAATTGTGTCTTGTGTCATTGTTTGATTTAACTCCGGTATAATTATTTATCAAAGCTAACACAACCCTAGTCCCATTCTAGAGTTTCTAGCATATGCCCCTACTCAGTCTACCACAACAATTTTTTTTTTTCGTATTAATTCCTTTCTTTGCTCTTTCTTTTTTCCCTTCCACAGATCCCAAACCCTAACTATGCCACCAAAGAGATCAATGCATGAGCCTACTTCGAACAAGATACTATGAGAGCACAGCCATCTTCAACGGAGGCTTATGGATATTGAAGAGGAAATCAAGTGGGAAGAAACCCATGATCGTGATCTGAAAAGTCGAAAGCAAGAACAATAAAATATGAAGATGAAGCGAGAAACACGACACCAGTTCCTACCAACATACTACCGCCAAAAGTGGCAGACTCTAGCTTCCGAAGTGAGGAGACCATATCACCAAGCGACACCCTTGTTGCTATCCAGCAAAACCAATCCACAAGTCTGTCACAGCCAAAAGATGTTGCAAGTATCAGGGATTTGGACCATTTTGAAGCAGAATGCAAAATCAGAGGAGTGATCTACTTCAACGAGCAAGGCATCACCGAAAAATTGGGACATCGCAGAACTCCCTTATTCATGAACGCATCCAATGTCTTTCCTCCGTGTGATCAAAAAGAACATGAGACTTTTGATAAGGTTGTAATTCCTACTCCCCTAGAAGATAGAGAATTTATTGTTGAGACATACAAAGGTCACACAGATCAAAAAGAGTCAAAAGTTAAATTTTTAGTGAATGTTCTTAGTAACGACCAACTGATAGCATCTAAGGCGGTTACACTTCCAGTCCTCACTCCTAGTGTTTCACATAAAAAGATGAAAGGTCAGGGTGAAGCTCTTATCATTAAAACAAGGCAGAAAATGTCAGTTCTCCAAACCTTCAATCGTCACAGGGTAGACCCGGAAGATAACAAAAATCATCTATCAAGCAAACTCTTGCAAACCCATAAACCCGTTGAGGCCCAACTTGTCATAGATGAGAAGCATGTGAGATATTTACGTGTTTAGAAGTTGGCTAGAGAGAACCTATGTCAATGTGTATCTTCGGCTCAGATTATGCCAAACAAAAACAGATCGATAGGGAGGTATGCTGCAGGAGGGAAAAGCTCATCAGATGCTTTGAAAGCCGGAGCAATCGTTAGTGGGATCCATGAATGACCATAGAGAACTAGAAACTTTGACAAATGAAGTTGAAGCTCCCCTAACCCCTGGAGATGCGGGACACGGGGAGGGCCGGTTGGTCCTCAAGGGAGTCGGGCTGCCGCCTCTTCCTTCCCCTTTTTCCTTTTCCTCCTTCCCTTTTCCCTTTTCCTCCTTCCATTTTTCCTTCCTTTCCCCTTTCCTTTTTCTTCCTCCTTCCTTCTTCACCTTTCCTTTCCTTCCTAAGCACTTTCCTATTTTAAATCCTTCCTAAAACCTGAAATCATGATTATATTAAATCATGATTAGATTTTATTCGCCCTTCGCATTTTAAATCCTTTATTATTTTAAATCATTTCCTAAAATCTTAAAAAGTGACTATATTTTATTCTCATTCCTTATCTTCATTACAAAAAATAAGTCTAGTCTCTTTATAAATATGAGACTGATGTGTTTAGAGTTACAAGTCTTGTTTTTTATATATGAATCCAAGTTTTAGCATTGGTATTTTCTCTTTGAGAGTTATATTCGAGGTAGTGCTCCGACAGTCCCTCATTCAAGGCGGTGATGGTCTTTAAGGGTCCGAGTGGTGCTCTGGCTGTAGCTCGACCCTGACGAGGCATTTATCTTACCATACTTCTGTTTCCCTTTAGTCATTTCAAAATCCATCCACGACAGCCCCCCCCTCTTCCACTGCTACCAGCCACCTTCCTGCTCCCGTCCAGCCACCGCAGCCCCTCCAACTTGGGCAGTATGCCGACACCTATATAGCAAATACCTTGCTATTCTGACCTTTCCCATCACTGCCAGTGTTTACCCGCTCGCAGTCCACCCTCAGAAAGTGTTGGCGAACCTTCCCAGCTGTTGTCCTACTTGAAACAGCCCCCGGCTCTACGGCCTTCACCGCAGCCACCGATCCAGCCTCCAACGACATTCCTGCTTTTCTACAGTTGCAGTTCAACGTTGTTACTATAGCCAACCTGCTGTCCTAATTCTTCTACAACAGCCCCCACCTCCCTGGCCTTCACAGTAGCCGCCAATCCAGCCTCCCCTCACCGAACTTCCTCCTCATCAAGTGTGTTGTGTCCTCTTTGTTGAGTCATTAGTTGTAATAATTTGTTTTGTGTTTTTTGTGTTGTCTTTCATTATTTAGTGTCTTCAATGTAACATTGTTTTAAATCAGTAGTAATATTCTGCCTTGCGTCGTGGTATGAGTTAACTCCAGTATCATAATGTCTTATCTAGAAAATTAATCTCATTTTTATAAAATTTTGAAATATAGACAATTATAAGCTATTTATAGAACTCTTCACATCTAAAAAAATTATCATACCATTTTAATAAAATACATTAAAAAATTAACTAATTTGTATATCAATTAAACTACAAATATTTTTATTTCTTTTTTCATGTCTTTTTAATTTTCATACAGATGATAATTTAGTTTCCACAATCAGTACCATACAATTGTGAAACATATTCAACATGCACATATTATATCATTATATTCCTTTCATTCATCCTAGAATATTTGTGCACGTGTGTGTATAATAAAGTAATCATTTTCCAATGACAACTAAAAATCTAATATTATTAGGTGCATATTGAAAAGACTATATCAATCATATATTAAATCTAAAAAAGATTTGTGATTATAATAAGATATAATTACAATTACCCACATCAACCTTAATATTTATTTGGACAAATAAATCTTAAAGCCCCACCTCTTCTATCTGGCAAATAATCATACATATAAGAAACTCATCTTAATTAAAATTTTTAATTTAATAATACTTTTTATTACAATTTACTTACAAACACTATTTTTTTGTTCCATCATATCATTATACTTGATTAATGCTTACTTTTAGATTTCTAATCCCTTAAAATTTTTTGAAAGAAATAATCTATTCAACTGACAACTTTAATGCTTTGCTTTATAGCGACATAAATTTATGATTACTCAATTGACTAATTTATTTTACTAAAATAAAAGTATCTAAATTCACAAAAATAAATAGTTTAATCCTTATATAAAATTAAAGTATCTAAATTCCTGTAGTATGAAAGATTTGAGTGGTATAATGGTTTTTCTTTTTTTTTTTTTAAAGGAAGTTCCAATGTTAGATACGCGGAACCAAAGGGAATTGGCTTGTATGCAGGTAAATACCCCTTAATTTTTGGATAGATTGGTAGGACAGCTGATGTAAATGTTCTCCTACTCTATTTGCATGGAATGATTGTGGGCAACCATTTTATTTCAGCTGTATGCGAGAGGACTTTGTATATGAAAGCTTCAACCATTGTTATTTTATTTGAAGTAAGTTTTGTGAGGAATTGATGTTTAAAATACACAATCCCTTTAAATATATATAGCCTTTTCCTTTTCCTAAAGTGCATTTTTACGGGTCCAATAAATTGGTGTGACGAAGCAATGCATAAAAAGGTGGATTCCATTTCCTAAAATTAGAGTCTTGTTGTCTCATTTCACTTTCATGCTTCACACTTGCGATATCCACTAGTTGTATTTGGGAATTTATGTTGCATATGTGAATCTGCAATACTTGCATGGTATGTGTATAGATATGTGAATTTATGCTGCATATTGATGAAAATAGTAATGTTTATGTGTCTTAAAGTTTTATGGTCAATATCTTCCAATCTTTTATGATCAATATAACATTTTAAATCGAATCTCAAGGTGGTAGATACAATAAAAAATGGGCAAGAGATAGGGAGAAAGAAACAAAAATGATTTTTTATGACTTTTGTTTCAGAGAGATTGAGTTAGAAAATAGGCCGACAACACATTTCAACAAAGAAAGTTGACAAAAAATCACAAAAGAGTTTTCAATAGAGAACGTGAAGATTGTATGATAGAATACAATTGAAGAACAATTGTGATCAATTAAAAAAAATAAGAAAATTTGGAGAGAACTCAAAAGAAATTCCACAAGACTTGGATGGGATCAAGTTAAAAACACCATAGAATCATCTGCAGAATGGTGGACGGAGAAGCTACAAGTAAATTTAAAATTTTATTATATGTAATTGTTCAGCTAAGCTACATGTAGAAGTATTATGAATGATTTTTACCTTCATTTTTTTTAACGACAGACTATGCCAAACGCTAAAAAATTCAGATTTGGTGGAATCAAGCCTAAATTAGAGAAGTTTGCTCTAATGTTCAATGGAGTTGTTGCGACTGGTGGACATCCCTGAACTCCTCTGGTGGACATTCCTGAACTCCTCGAGACTCTCAAGAACCTAGAGAGAGTCAAAATGAAGCGATTCAGAGAGCATCGCATGAGATTAAAGAACACAGTGAATTCGGTCATGCAAGGGCTTCACCCTCTTTAAAAGCAAAGGTAGGTTGTACAAAGAAAATTGGTCCTGCTTTTCTTAGGAGTTAAATATTGAAATTAGTTTACCGCTTGCACAAACTTATCATCTGAGGCTAATACCACGAAACCCTTTTCATCCATTCAAGATGCGATAAAGATCTAGAGCAAACTGCAGAAGTTTATGAAAATGTGCAATTTTATCTTAATCAATGAAACCACTTTAAGATCCAATGAAGAGGGAACTTTTCATATTTATGGCTCATGAGAGGAGAGTTAATTACCTGTGCTTTTTTATAAAATCACAATAACTAATCCCTACCATTTAAATGTTTTCCCTATGGTGTATGCTTAATCTTATTTGTATTTGTAGATTGTCTACTCTCGTGACTATTGTATTGTCAATTTTGTGTTGGTATGAACCATCTTTGTTTTATTAATATTTGCACTAGTAGTGCTTTCTATTGTAATAATATCAATCGTATTGAGTTGTGGTTTAATATTGTTATATGCTTTTACTTATAGTAATAAATTCTCCTGTAGATATATTTTACTGAATTGTTTTGTTGTTATAAAATGGCGTGCAATAGTGATTGCAAATATTCGAAATTTTTTGCAGTAATGGATGCTACAAATAGAGAACACAGAAAATGTTGCAGACGGATTATTACAACAACCATCTACTTATTGTCTAAATACTATGACGCATACATCTATCAAACTCTGTGCATGACCTCAACTTTTACTGGGGCCAAATGGATAGGTGAGATGCTAGAGGGTCATCCTACGAGATTCCATAATATGTTTCGCATGAGTCAACTAGTCTTCACTGATCTTTTGAGTTAGCTCCAAAGTACTTAAGTCTTCATGGCTCATCAATGACAACTTCACGGGGGTTATTAGAAATAACATTATATATCTTGTTGCACAACCAATCCATAAGAGCAAATTATGAAAGATTTCAACACTCATCTGAAACTATCAGTAGATAATTTGCAATTGATTTGAATTCTTTGGTATAAATGTCTTACAATATCATCAAATCTCAAGATCCAACTTTCTAAACTATTCCAACACAAATATCATGTGATTATCGGTAAATGTCATACTTTAAGGTGTGTTTCGTGAACACTCGTCTTATGGAAACATGTGAATCCTGGAATATAAACTAATGTAGATTTGATGCAGGATTGCATTGGTGTCATTGATGGGACATGTAGATAGACGTGTGCAAATGCTAATAAGAAATAACATTATATATCTTGTTGCACAACCAATCCATAAGAGCAAATTATGAAAGATTTCAACACTCATCTGAAACCATCAGTAGATAATTTGCAATTGATTTGAATTTTTTGGTATAAATGTCTTACAATATCATCAAATCTCAAGATCCAACTTTCTAAACTATTCCAACACAAATATCATGTGATTATCAGTAAATGTCATACTTTAAGGTGTGTTTCGTGAACACTCGTCTTATGGAAACATGTGAATCCTGGAATATAAACTAATGTAGATTTGATGCAGGATTGCATTGGTGTCATTGATGGTACATGTAGATAGACGTGTGCAAATGCTAATAAGATCGCGCACATTAGAAGTTGCGGTTCACCAACGCAGAACATAATGGTAGCATACGACTTCAACATGCGCTTCACCTTAGTCATGGCTGGATGGGAGAGAAGCGCCCACGATAGTTAGATCTTTAAATTTGTCACCCGGTCATGTGTGCACAAATTTCCACATCCTCTGCAAGGTCCGTAGATAGTCCCATAAAAACACATACCATTTTGAATCAAAGATCCTTAATGACGAGCAAATATTGCAGGTAAGTATTATTTGGTTGATATTAGGAATCCACAGCAACGAGGTTTTCTTAAGCCTTATCCAAACACAAGATATCTCATTCCATATTTTGAAAGAGCGAGTCAAGTGATACGTAAAAGAAAAGAGATATTTAATAAGCATCACTCATCCTTACATGGTGTGATTGAGAAACCATTCGGTGTTTGGAAAAAAAATGAGTAATTCTGAGAGATATGCCAACTTACTAGTTTGATAAACAGATCAAGATTGTCGTTGTAATGATGACTCTCCATAATTACATACGACGTCATCATTCACAATCTGATATTGATTTCGCTAATGTTGATGAAAATGAATCTGTTGCACCAAAAGCTTATGAATATCAAATGGGACAAACAATTATGGAGGATGAAGTTAACACAAGTCATAGGTGATGGAGGAGACGAAGAGATGGTTGTGTTACGTTAAGCAATAACGAATTCTTTGGTTAGCAGTTAATGTGTTGTGTTGTAGATGATTGTGATCGGATCATGAGCATTTATTATTCAATTTATGTCTGATGCTATGTATAAAAATAGTAGTTTGGGTTGGAAAATATTTTTTTAGGCATATGTGAAACAACTTAAAAATTTGTTATGTGGTTAATAGAACATTTCTGCTATCTTCAAACAAAACATCATTAATTGGTATCGTGTGAGTCTTAGACTCTATAAATACATTAGAAAAGTAGCTGGTACCAATTGCAATGATGTCTTCCTGGACATATAGCCAATTTCCTTTGGAGTCTTTACTTTTCAATATTGCATTTATTCTTCCATTATTTTTAATACAAGCATGTAAGTATTGCAAATTTTTATACCCATCATGGAAATTATAGCCATAGCCTTTTGTCTAAGCAGAACCTCTTCCCCCTTGGTTGCCTACATCAGACTTGTATGTGCCTCATAAAGAACAACATTCACTTCCTCATGTTCCTTAGCTTCCAATATGAAGACAAAACATTGGTTCATGAAATATGTATTGATTTATGAAAAAGAATGGATTTTAAGAAATAATGGCATGCATACCACTCAATTCATATGTATTTACGCATATAACACCTTAAGCTTCAATTTTATTAAAGAATTGTCACCTTACCTGTGCTTGAATGAGTTTATTTCTCGTTTTAAAAGTTATATGATGATATTTATGTTGTAATATGAAAGATTTTAGGTGGCGTAATGATTAAAAAAGAAAAAAAAATATGTTAGATATGTGAATATATAGTAATTAGCTTGTATGCATGTAAACGCCCCTTATTTTTTGGAAAAGTAAACTCACAATTGGAGCATCAGGTGATATCAAAACTTTATGGGGATCAATTACTAAAAGGAATGGGATCAAATTCAAAATAGCTTTGCTTGTTGTTATCGTATCTTTTACCTGCAAGGTTTTAGAATGCA
This sequence comes from Papilionanthe hookeriana x Papilionanthe teres, assembly GCA_022702705.1. Classification (NCBI taxonomy): domain Eukaryota; kingdom Viridiplantae; phylum Streptophyta; class Magnoliopsida; order Asparagales; family Orchidaceae; genus Papilionanthe; species Papilionanthe hookeriana x Papilionanthe teres. The sequence goes on along the minus strand of CM040427.1, from coordinate 70,045,475 downwards.
ATACTTGCAATGCTTTAGAACTGATTTCCTTGTTATAAATTTTCAGTTGAGTGCTTCAGATTTCTACTGAACTTGTTATTTCGGATTTGAAGCCACCGCTTTGCTTGAAAATTTTTGGTGTTTTATACAAATTGCTTTCATTGTTATTTCGGATTTGCTGATTTGTTCAGATTTCTACTGGTTTTTCCCTTTTTGTCGGGTTGTCGGTTGAGCTATGACTTTTTCCAGCCATTGCATTAAAATTCAACCGTACTTGTAAGTGTTTTTCGTGCTAAAATATTTACAGTATTTGAAAGGTATTTTAATGTGTATTTCATCAGGTAAGTACTGAGCTCATTGTTATTTTGATATTCTTATGTGTTTGTGTCAAAAACTAATTGGCTTTGGCAGCTTGTGTCTTTTTTTGTGGTTTGATATGTGCCTCATTATTCACGCGGCTGGTTTTAAAAGGTTGGTGATGAGTAATATGACTCGGGGCTCTTTCGGATGAACTCTCTCAAGTGCTTCTGACAACCAAGAGCCTCTCATTCTAAGTTTATTGCTTTCTTCTAATGAGATATTACTTATCTCCATATGTTTACTCTAAACCCTGAGATTTGATATCCCATCGAGCCAACTATGGACTACAAAAAGTAGAGGTTTTGCTAAACAATTATTGCTTGTCTTCACATTTAAGAGTTTGGTTTGTTACCTGACAGTGCTTACTTGGTCTTCCTCACAAAAAATAATGTGCAGATCAAAATATTTTGCAGGATTACATAATCAAAATGAGCCAAACAATTCGTCGAGCTCTAAGGGGACCAAAAACCGAGCAATATGTTGTGATTGCAATGTGTTGTGTTCACCACACAGAAAGGCAACAATATTGGCAGCAAGTTTTATAGATGTCCTAGAAACCTCACAAATAGAGACTGGAACTTTTTCAATGGTTTGATAAAACAAAGTATACAACACTAGAGCAAAATGATGAAAAGATAACAACATTTGAAGACATGGTGAAGCATGATCTTAAAGAGCCGAATTTCTTATAAAAAACTTGTTCTTATTTGATTTTGTAATCGTAGCACTGCTTTTATTGTTGTTATCATTTTTATTTTGGTGATGATTTAATTTGAAGGACAAATTGTGCTACCTTAAGTGTATTTTCGTAGGCAAACTCGTCTATCTGGATGGACTGCAGTTTATGTTAACTAATATTTATATGATTATTTTGAAGGGAAAATTTTAGGTTAATGTTTATCTTGACTTCTCTTATGGCATTGAGTTCAAAAAATAACATAAAAAATTATCATTGGATTGACTGAACCGGAAGCATTTTCAAAACTGCATTTTCCAAATAGTCTAAACCAAACTGTGTTTCTATACGGAGGGCATTACAATCATTCTGTCTACACACAACACTTCTAGAACTGTGGTTTTTAAACAGACCAATTGCTTCTGAAACACCAGCTTCTAAACAGCAGTTTTTCAACAACATCATCTCAAACCAGCTTTTCTACAACCGCAGCTAAAACAAACGCACCCTAAGTTTAAATTATGAGGAACAATAAAAGCCTAGCTTTGGTATCGTTCAATATCAAAAAATTGGCATCGTCCTTTCGAATATCTAGGCCTATGCGATCAAATCTACTAACATTTATGCTCATGCTCAATTTCTCCAATTCAATTCACATTGTCTCGTTTTCGTTCCCTCTGTCTCCCCTCTCACCTCTTATTAGTGGAATCAACTAACATTGGTTCAGTTGAACAGGTGGCAATCGGTTTGAATATAAATCTTATTATTGACATTTACATTGTTGTGAAAAGTAATTGAGAGGATAGCTAGGGTTCATAAAGTCAAATGGTTGTGATGAACCGATGACGACATCAATGATAGACTCAAACAAACACATAAGTTTCTAGTTTAGATTTTGAATTGTATTCAATTTTAGATTTATTTGTACGTGCAAGCTCTGGTCCAGTCCCTAAAAGCAGTTCTGATAATAATTAACGGGGAAGCTCCAATTGAGATTCACATTCCATAATGCATGCAAAGTTATTCTCCATTTTATAATCATCTCCTAAAAATAACACACAAAGTAGGTTCAATACTTTTATAGATAACAACTTTAGTAGGCTTAAACTTGACCTTATGCGATGCCAATGTTTATTTTATGGGCTGTTAATGATGAGATGTAAAAGAAATCTCCAGACAACCGTCAATCTTACCAATAGCATATATTATTTGGATAAAGTAGGAAGAATTCTCAAAACAACCCTTCAAATACAGAATTTACAACCAAACCAAAAACTCTCAAAAATTGGGCATTTGGTTGGAATGTGTGTCGGTTGAAGAGATTGAGGTCATATGTTGGGTTAGAATTAGCACCTAACTTAAGTTAAACACCCAAATCATAGCCCTGAAAACATGCACCAGCACTACCTAAACTGAAAATAAACAATTTCAATAATAGTATCATGTTTATGTCATAAATGAAGCAACTATTATCATCAATAATTATGTGTTCCAGTTTTGAAGGTTCATTTGCAAAAGTGAAAAACAAGGTGTTCTCAGATGATGCAATGTAATCCTAAAAAAAAGAAAAAGCATAAAATGATTATAAAAAAAAACTTGTAAGATCTGATGCAAGACTTCTCATTGCAAAAACATTTGAAAAAGCACAAGAAATCATAATTTGATTGATGTTATAGAACATAGCTCACAAAAAAAACATCTTACAAATTTTTCATTTAACTCTTTAAAATTATCAAGATAACTTGAGTTAATCGTTTATAACAGATAAAACAAAGAAACAGAGTACAGCTTATGTTAATTTACTTTTTCTGACAGCTTATACAAGGGAAAAAAGAATAAAAGGGTCAAATTTCTACAATCACCTAATTAATTTTTGCATCAAGTTACTAAAATAGTAAGGTTGCCCTGAAAAACAAATAACATACTTGCATCACTTAAATCCATAAAAAAGCGGAAAACTGGTCCATTTGCTTCATTCTTGGTGACCCTTGCAAGTAACTTCTTAACCCAATCAGGCACCCTGGAAGAGAAAGTCACGTCAACAATTAAATCAAACTCCAGGATAAGCCAAGATATACAGTTGTAGGTATATGCCATCAAATTTCCTGACAGTTTAGTGTTATCTCAATCCCAAGGCATTGAAAGCAAGATTCTCGATTCTTAAAATGATGGGCTAAAATGAAATTTGAAATTAATAAGACATGATCATTACTTTTAAATATATTGGGTAGAACAGAAGTATATGAATTCACAATTCCAACCAATTCGGATGGGAGCAATAAAAAGGCCAAACCAGATAGAGGCTTGACAAATCAAAAAATAACTTCAAAGGGGCATCAAAAGCAGCAACACACAAGAAAAACATATTGGTTCTATATGATCAAAATTTATATAAGACTTCGTTGGGTTTAAAAATCTCCATCAAGCTCTCTTCATTATTTGATTTTGTTACACAATGAATTTTTGGAAGGCATGTTAGTTATTAAATAAGACAGTACCTAAAAATTTCAAACAAGTATAAACTACATGATTAGGTTCAAAGTTTCCCATAAGCAAATGCCCCTCAGATTAATTAACCTTCTCAATTATAGAAAAGTATTTTTTATTATGGATAATACATAGGCTCTACAATGCCTTGCTTTAATAGCAACAATTTGGATCAAATAAGAGAATATATACCTATTAACTTAAGAGAAGAAATTAGAGGAATGATAGCAAACCTAATTGATATTCCACCGGTCAATCATCTCGAGTTTATTTAGTCAATGGAGATAGTCAACCTAATGATTATTGTCACTCAAAGAGACCTCATAAATCTTAGAGAAAAATTTTTCTAAAAAAATACAAATTCTAAGTTAGCATTTTTCTAGCAAAGGACTTTATACTTTTTATCAAGTACGACTTATGGCTCACAACTCATTAATGTATCAATTAGGGAACATTCAAGCTTATTTCATACTGCAATAAAATGACACCCTATAATTAGGCCAAATGCATGGTCAAAGGGCACATGTCAGAGCCTTATTGGCGTGAGATCGAAATTTTTTTAATGTTACTGAATGTACATGATATTAATATTTTTTAATGTTAATTATAAACTGAAAAATTTGTCATATTTAACAGACTAGAAGAGAAAAAATTGGTGGCTACTTCGAACACTAAACAACTAATTTTACTTAAATATTGGTTTGTTATGTTTTTTATTTTTCTAATTTTTTGCTAATGAGATGTGATTCCCTCCAATTATAATTGAACCCATCATCAGGAAGAGAGCCCAAAGAGACTTATATTTATAGTACGGAGATCGATTTTGAAGGTGAACCATTCCGATATTATGCTAATTAAATCCATCAGGTAAAGATGTGCCTCAAAGATTTCACAGGCTATCGATGATAATGGCATGAAAATTAATGCAAAAGCATTTAGTTTATATAAAAGTTAATATCATGAGCCATATCAACCATTTATTTATTCACAAAGAATGGAGTTCAAAATTTTGTCAAGTTATAAGGCTTGTCAGCACAATCTATTCATTCACTGAGCATCAAGCCTAAACAAATTTATGCACATATATGGCATTCATATTCAATTACAGGGGAAGTTTGAGCCTAAATCTTGAAGATTTGAGGAAGGCTCAGAAGTAAAGACTCATGGCCCTACTATTCAAGTAAGGCACTCCCTTGGCACATTTACATTACTTCTTATATGATAGTTATTATGCTCAAAGGCCTTATCAACTATCCTAGTTTACTTGCAAACGAATTCCACATTTTCTCAATATTCGTGCCTTTTCTTCTAATTTTTAGTCATTTGGAAGTGTTGTTTCAAATTTTTTAAAGGAGAAAATAGAAGTATACAACACTAAGTGAGTGTAAAAAGGCTCAAGAATGCTCAAAATGTTTAAAGAAAATTTTAATCTTTTATTTTTTATGGCTTTTAAAAATTTCTAATTTTCTTTAAATTCTCTTATTCTAAATGACTTAAAATATTAAGAGCACTCATTGACCTTATTTATTCATGCACGCATGCATGTTATGTCTAGTTGTTTGAATTAGAGAACAGGTTTCATACTTTCTTAGGCAGCTCGCATGCTCTTGAAGCAAACAAATTTGGGAACGTTTCTCAAAGAGTGTGCGCTGCACTTTAGAGTTACAATAACTTCAAATGTTGGAACCCTGATAGCAATAGCATTTTAATTGATACATATATGTTGTTTCACAATTGGCACGTCAAGATGATTTTATGGAATATGCATGCTTTTTTCGACATATCATGCACACATTATAGTGCCACTGTTCATTTTCTTCTACAAATTTGCTTAAAATTGTGACCACGTTGATAATAAATTTCTCAAAAGTTGTATAAAACAACTTCCTAATTTTCATTTTTATTTTCACAATTTATTATGCAATTTGATTTGGGCAATGTTTCATATTCTTTAATTCAGACATCTAAGCTATTGCATGTTTTTCAGTGTGACACACAATACTTCCATAAAAAAATTACACTTTTTTAAGTGACATACTGTTGACCTCGTTTTTGTCGAGGTTTAGTTTTCCTCCTAGGATTTAGGGTTCTAGCGCTCAGGAGCTTCCCCGACGATCTTAGATTCCTAGCACTGGACCCACCTCGCTTTAGAATGTTTGAAACCGCTTCGACACTCTTTTGGAGTCCCGGACGGAGCTCACGACCTCTTGCTCACACGGTGGTAGGTTGGAATTAGCGTTAGGACTCGAATTGAGTTCCTATAGAGCCACCTGGACCTTAGGATAGCCTCGTGCACGTTTTACGCACGCACCGAGCACAAATCCTCGAGCCCCGGCCTCGACGTCTTCGAATTCTCCGCGACGGATCGAGATCGAGGTCGGAATGCGGAACGAGCGCCATCGAGGTCGAATTTCGACGAAATCGAATTTGACGCACTTTCGACTCGACCGGTGACGAGGTTCTCCGAACGACCTCGGATCGCGAAACGGACTGCGCCATTGCGTCCGGGACGTCGAATTTGCTAGGAAAAGACGTATAACTTGTCGTGTTTGGAGCGCGGACCCGCGACGCGAAATTTTACCATTTTTTATTAAATAAATCCTTATATTTTCTATTTAAATCCCATTGTTAAACCCTAACCCCACTCTCTCATCCGGGCTCGCCTTTTTTTTCTTTTCTCCCGGTCCCGATCCCGCCTCCTCTGGCTCCTGCGCGAGCTCCGACCTTGGTCCCTGTACCTTCTCGCCACTTCCCCCGGCGACTCGCTCACGCGAGCCCCTTTCGGCCTTCCCTGCCTCCATTGTCGCCCTTTTCAGCGACTTTGTCGCCACTCTCTCCCTCCCCTCTTTCTCCTGCGCGAGCTCCGACCTTGGTCCCTGTACCTTCTCGCCACTTCCCCAGCGACACCGCTCACGCGAGCCCCTTTCGGCCTTCCCTGCCTCCATTGTCGCCCTTTCCGGCGACTTTGTCGCCACTCTCTCCCTCCCCTCTTTCTCCTGCCGAGACGCCCGGGTAAGTGGGACGGTACGCTTCTTGCTCTTCTTCTTGAGGCCGGCTATAAAAGCCTCTTTTGGATTAGGGTTTAAGGTTGGCTCTTATTTTTCGATGTGGTGTTGTGTGTTACCATTGCCTTACCTCTCCTCCTCTCCTTTCTCTTCCTCCGTTGCTCACGGTTTTCCCTGAGCTTGTGTTCGAGTAAGGCGGAGGTCTTGTTGGCCTTGTTCCTTGAAATTTACGGAAGTCGGTCGATCGGTTTTTGGCTTGGTTTGCCCCCTTTGGTCTCTGTTGTCGGATTTTGGGGTGCTTTGCTAGGATACACACCGAGGTATGAGTTTCTTTGGCTCAGATTTTCACATGTGAGGCTATTTACATATTGCTATGCTTGAGTTGGGCGTGGTTATACATTCAAAATGGCATGGGGTTGCTTCTTGCTCTTCTTTACTTATTTTGCATACTTGTCCTAATCTAATGTGAAGCATGGAATGGTTTGTTTAGTTTTATATATGCATGTGGAGCTTGCTTCTTGCTCTTCTTACTTCTTCTTTACCAAAGAGCATGTCAAGGAAAGATTTAAGTTGATTTAAAAAGAACTCTATGCTCATTTTCATTTGAAATACATTAAGGCTTATGCTTGGATATCTTTGGAGGTATGGAAGTGCTTACCTAGGCTTCATGTTTAGTTGAATTTTAAACTCTATCTTGGCTCATTATACTCTTAAGCAAGTTTGTTTCATTCTAAAGGAGGCTTGAGGCGGCTATTTCTGTTGGCTTTTGTTTTCTGGGTTTTGGAGTTGTTTTGGCATTCGAATTAAGGGCTGGTTTTATTTTCATTTTTTTTTTATGCTGCCTAGCAGCTAGCCCTATTGCACTTAAAAAGGGGGGGCTTGTCTCTTTGCGTTTTCGCTGCTCCTGCAGCTGTCCTCTGTCGTGACACTTGGATTTGGGATTTAAGGGGGGAGCTGCTCCCTTTTCTACTGTTTCTGTTTTGCTGATTTTGTCCCTTTAAGCGCTTAACTTGGGGCCCTTTTGTGACTTTGTCTTGTTGCTGCCCGACAGCTGCTCCTGTAGTTTGTAGTGGGGTTCTGTTTTGGTTCCTGTTGTTCATGGAACCTCCCCAGTGCAGCCTTGGTTTGGGGCTCGGGTTAAGGTCTATATGGGGCTCGGTTTGTATGCTTTGTTAAGCTATGGCTGGGGTTGAATTGCTTAGTTACTTAGTGGATTTCTTCCTATTTATTTGTGATGAATTTGAAATAGTATAGGTGGCTCGGCTGCACCCTTATTTGGAGCTCCTTGAGGGCTCGGGTTTTGGCTTTGTGTTGAAGCTGGAAGTGTGTGAGCGGCTTGTTAGGGAGCTTTGGCCGTGAGCTTCACTTGTGATGTCTTGAATCGTGGGAAGTCTTACCTTGTTGTCTTTTGTCGGGCTCGGTCGTGAGTTTCTTTATGGAAATTTGGGATTTGGTAAGGGCTCGACCCTCGTGGCTTCTTTTGTTGTGACTTTGGCCGCGGGCCTCTCCTTGCTCCCTGTCTTGGCAAAGCTTGGGTGAATGACATGGTGGATGTGGTGATGTTTCTTCTTTCTTATCTTACTTACACTTGCTTATGAAGTTGGTGCGGAAGAATTTAAGAGCATCTCTTATTTGCTTTAATGTTTGGGAGTTAAATGTTGAAATTGATGAAGTTATACAAAGTTGGAATTGTAGCAATCATGTGATAAATTGATATCGGAATTGACGGGCGCTTGTTTCACACTTGTTTAAGGCCTCGAATTTTATGAAAATTGAAAGAAGAAAAAAAAAGGAATAAAAGAGAGAAGTGAAAGGGCTAAGCTCGGAGTTTGTGATAGCTCTCCTAGTTCGATGACCGGAGTCAGACACCGGGCAACGAATTCTTTTCTTTTATTTTGTTTTATTTTCATTCATAATTTTCCGTTATTTGGGAAAACGGGAGTGTGTTCTTGGGGTCTAGTCCTCACATTCTCCGAGAGTGTCGAGGTGCGCTTTAGTCCTTTTCATAGGACATGTGAGGTCGGTCGGGAGTCCAGGGTGATTTACTTGTCTTTTCTCTCCTTTTCCTTGACCCTCGTCCCTAGTTTTCACCTTGTTCTTAGCTTAACCTGCACACATACTGAGGGACATGTAGGTGTGCATATATAACCTCCTTGGGTTATATATGGGCCATCAACAAGCATTGTAAGTGCGGTGGGGACGATGATGCGGTTGCGAAAACGAGAAAAATTACGAGAGCCATGAGAATGGGGCCGCCTGTCTCGGAGGCTACGTAGAGAGTAGAGCGGGAATCACGGAACCGTTCGGCCGTCGTCGGGGTTTCTACTGCAGATGATCAAAGTTCGTAGTCCTGATGCTCTTAGGTAGTCAACCTGTGATCTGAAATGTTTTAAAACAAAAAAATACATGTGTTTGAAAAATACAAAATTACTCCATTACTTACATGGCCTTACTTACTATAGTTTTGGCTTGCATGAAAACCGAAAAAATGAAATGTGTGAAAACTTATAAAAGTCCACGGTTAGGTTATTCGAGTCGGATTAGATCTGCTTCGCTGAGAAAGTTGGGATAAGTAGTCGGCACTCGAGTCCGGATATTCGCATTGTCTACGAGTCCGAAACACCACCGTGCTTACTGGGTCGTTTGTAGGTTTCTTCAGTGTTTTCCGTGTTTTCCTACGGTTTTCTTTGTTTTCGTGCGTTACTTTTCTCGGAGTTTTCTACGGACGTTCTCTTTCTTGCTTTCTCGATTTCTAGTTTTCTTTTACGATTTTTCTTCGTTTTCTCGACGTTTTCTGCCGTCTTTCTTTCACTTTTCTTATCGGGTTTACGTCTTTGTCTTCTTTCTACGCACTGTAGTAATCACTTGTTTAGTTAAGTTGTTTTTACTACTACTTCTACTCCACTCCGCTTCTTTTTACGTGTTAATAAATCTTCACGGGAAATAAATAAAAAAAAGAAAACTATAAAATAATAATAAACGACGACGGCAGCATCGAGGATAAGCGGGACATACGGTACTCCTACGACACGATCTCTACTTCTTTTACTCTTGCACTTGCTTTCACTTTTAGCATTTACTCTCATTTAATCGAAGTACGTTTTACGCTTCGGTCACGTATCATATACTTGGCATGTTTTACGTTTTATCTGTATCTACTCGCTAGCACGTTTCATCTTTTACGACATGTCGCTCATGTTGATACGTAATTACTGTCTTTCGGTTTATACTTGTTTAGCATCTCTGCATGAGCTTAGTATACTCTCTGTTCGGCATGCTCGTGTTACGTTTACTTTTACTACTCTATCACGTGATCACACATGTCTCACTGAAAATAAAAATAATTTGCGTATCGAACTTTAATTCAAAACTTAAATCGCGATCTTGCGACGACGTGGAGCATGGAGCACGGTGGGCGGCACGGCCATGCTTCTTGACCAAGACACATGTATCTCGCTCAGTAAACCCATTCCTTAGTATAAGCAATGACGCTTAGGTTTCGGGGTAGTCCGCCCGTGCGACATAAGCCCTCACGCTTCTCTTTTAGGCGCTGCACGGCCGCCACGTGCGATATAAGCCCTAGTCCACTTAGGTTTCAGGGTCGTCGTCCGATACTGACGTAAATCCTCCCTGTCCTTTAGGTAGTTTGCATGTGCGGGCGTTATGCTGGCGTAATCACTATAATTAACTGCGGGATTGAAATTAAAATAAACTCGCTTTCAAAATTTAAAACCGGCCTTAGGATAGTACGGGACGTCACTCGAGTCATCCTCGAGATCCGTGACATCCTCTGCCATCTTTCCTTTGACTCCGAAATAGCTGATTCCTCCTTGCGCCCTCGCACGCTGTGGATTCTCTGCTCTCGAATTTCGTTGGAAAACCTCTGCTTGAGCTCGTGAAGATAGAAGCACGAGATCTAAATCGAGGTTCTCTCGGGTGATTTCGGTCGTACGAGGGGTAATTAAGCTATGAGGAACTGCTCTATAGGGAGTTTTAAAGGCAGGATAATATAAGCACTTGTTGATCGCTTTGTATTAAATAGGGGAATTTATCGATGCGCATAAAGGTTCGCGGACAGAACGGATATCATGAATTTCGTGGTTTATTTGATTGAGCGATATTGTCGAGTAGGACGTTTATTCTTCGGGATAGATGTATTCTTCGTGATGTTTCGCTCGTTCATTCAACTACTTATGAATGGGATCGAGTCGCTTTCTAAATTTTCACGTTTTAAAATTTAAAACTTTATTTTCAAAAATCAATGCGTATATTATAAATTAAATTAAATTTCCAAAAGAACGCTTTCCAAAGCTCCTTTAAGCGGCCGACACATACATGTTATGTTCAGAAGCGAAATTTTGCCGAGTAGTTCAAATAAGTCTTTTCCTTGTATTTTATTTATGTCATACTCAGGCAAAACATACGAGAGAGAAATTCATTTCTATAAATAAGAGCATCTTGCACATCATTTTCATGATGCTTTTATGCAGATAGTGCACGATAAGATGGCAGGGCGGATATCAGAATTTGCATTCATTGCAAGGCACCAAAATTCATTTAAGTCTACTTTTCATTGTTTGCTATTTTATTCAATGTCTTCTGCAATTTTAAGCATTACCATTTTCTGAGTTGACACTTTAGTTTAGTATTTTATCTTTTTATCATCGTATTTAGGTTCGGATATTATTCTGTTCAGCATTTTCTTTTTAAATTTTGGGTAGATTCCACATGCGCTACTACATGAATGTTGCAATGCGTGCCGCAAAATTTGAGTCTCCTACTATATTAAGAAAATTGCAAAATGAGTAATGCAGGAGGACATCGCAGCTGAATTAATTCTTCCACAACACAAAAAAGTCATGTAAACAAAGTGCATAAAGCAATTTGATAAATATTTGTGCACAAAATGTACGGGAATTTCTAGAAGCTCTTTCTGCACAAAATGTAAGCAACGGTGATATATACTCAACTTTACATCAAGAAAGACAAGTTTGGGGAGCTTGCCATGAGACTTAAAACTACCTTCTATGCCTTCTCTTGATGTCAAAATAATTGTGAGATGGAGCAAAATGAAAAAAGGGCTTGTGAGAAAAAAAACAGATAAGGAGAGAGGTTTAAGACTGAAAGTATAGAAAGAGAGAAATAGATGGAGGCTTGGGCATATGAAAAATGCTAAGACCAAGAAAAAAATGTTACAAAATAGATTATTTTTTTATTCTTTTCTTACTCCCTTCATAGACATAGCACCAAAAGGAGGCTACAATCTCTTGCTCGTTTCCAATATTTTATTATAGTTATTTATTTTATTTATTTATATGGGGTGTCTAAACAGTGCCCCCCATTAATATACATTTTCTAAGAAATGCGAGCATACAAAAGCACTCTAACTAGCATGATAACATTTCTGTACTATCACATGTTGTCGAATTTAGAGGAAGAGGAGAAAAAACACAATCAATCCCCATTAATAATGCTTTTTAAGCAAACTTTTAATGCAAATTTTTAATTTTTTTGTTCTCATCTTTAATTAGAGAAAGTCGTCTTAGATGGTTTGGTCACATTAAACATCTACCGTCTGATGATTCGGCTAGGAGAGTAGATGTTATATATTCGACTTATGTAATGAAAGGCAAATGTAGATCTAAAAAGACTTGAGCATATTGTATAAAGAATTATCTTAATTCATTAGAATTAAATAAAAATATGACACTCAATAGGACGCAATGGAGAAAAAGGACTCATGTAGCCGACCCCACTTAGTGGAATAAAGGCTTGTTGTTGTTGTTGTTGTAATAGGACTCAATGGAGAAAAAGGATTCAAGTGTCCGACCTCACTTAGTGGGATAAAGCCTTGTTGTTGTTGTTATTCATCATCATTATTACTATAGAGTTTTTTTTTTTTTTGGTTACATAATTATGTTTTATTCTATCCATATCTTTTTAGTTTATTATTTTTAAAATTATATAGCTTTTATGAATAATATTTTTTTATCATTTTCATTATTTTATTTATTATTATATTTATCATCACACTAATCCGTTGTGTAATCAATTTTTATATAAATCTTATTTTTTAATGTGTGTACAAGCCTATATTCTCTTTTCTCTTACATGTGGAGGATTTTGCCTCCTGTCAAAATATGAATAATACAAAAGTTCTTTGATTGTTTGGTCCTCTAGATACATAGAGACAATCCATTTGATAAATCAAGAGTCAACTATTTTAGAATAAAATTTAAAAAGGAGCACCATAATTTTTTCTTATAATTGTAGAAACTATTTACGAAAACATTGTAAAAAAGAGCATGACGTGATTGACTCGATGGTTCCTTTTTCATATTAAAAGTAACATAGTAACTCGCCCAAATTTTTTAAAATGTGTTTCTTTCTCTTTACATTGCCAGACAATACATATATATATATATATATAATTTAAGAAGCTCACCTAGTGATGGTGCAAGTTCCACATTATGTTGAAAAAAGTTATTTATGTGCATCTCGCTAAGACATTAAGTGAGTTCTACCTTTTTCCATTTTTGGGTGAATTCCTAAAAAAAGATTTTTATACCAGCAATGAAAACTATTTTTTATTAAATGAAAAATCTTTTTCTACAACAAATTTTAGAGATAAATTTCGAAGGATTTATTTACAACCAAACATTTTTTTATCTTTTAATTGTTATAGTACTATTTATTACTAAATTATCACGAATACTAATATTATGAAGTTGAAAATTATTTCACATTAAATTTTAGTTGAGTTATTTTTTTGCACTAAATTATAAAATTGGGCATAAAATAAGAGAAGTTATAATAAATCATAGCAAAATTTATATATTAATATCAAAATTTAACTTTATTTTATTGTTCAACTTGATTGACTAACTTTAGAGTAAATTTACAAGTCTTTCACAATTTTAATCATTTCACCCCCTTTTGAAGTCAACGTAACTTTGTAGCCTTTTGTTACTTTGAACATGCATTTCGCTTCCCTACGCAATTGCAAGCACTTTGTAGACATCTTCATAGCATTTGACATGCTTATGATAGCCATGTCAAATGCATACAGCTTTCTAACACAGTAATTGCCAACATTAAAGCCAAAGTTGATGTCATAGTAGCCCTCGGGTCATTCTTAGACAAAGAAGATATCATCCACTACACTTTCAACGGTCTTCCCTCCATCTACCAAACATTCAAGACAAAGAAGATGTCATCCACTGCACTCTCAATGGTCTTTCCTCCACCTACAAAGCATTTTAGATAGCTATCCGCACAAGTCTTCAACCTATTAGGTTAGATGATCTATACTAGCTATTATGTAGCGAAGAAACCAAACTTGAAGCTAAACTCCAGAAGGAAATACAAGTTTCAACTCATACCCAAACTGTTAACTGAAATAAACTCAGGTGATTGTTGTCCTCTCCTTACATTTCTCTGCATTCTCTTATGTCTTTCTTTCTTTCCTTGGAACCTGCCACAGGAATCTCTATTATTCTTGGTTTCAACTTGGCATCAATGCTTTCTTCCCAACGAAAACCGCAAGTCCGATCCTCAAGATGCCAGAAATGTCTACAAACCATATCTCTCCCAATTCCACACATATTGAACCCTACGGCTCCACCCAATGAAATTCCAACCACTTACTATGGCTTCTTGTAGACCAAAATCTTGTTGCGGTTCTATACTTTGACATCTCCCCATCATTACTATATTATGTCCTGAATCTTGATTCTTGCAAAGAACATTGGCTCATATTAGAACGACTTCAATCCACCAATCAATCTAGCATAATTCAACTCAACGACGAGCTTCATAATCTCACCATGAAAGATCAATCCATGACACAGTATTTATCCAACATTAAAGCCAAAGTCGATGTTATAGCCATTGTCAGATCATTCTTGGACAAAGAAGATGTCTCCACTACAGTCTCAATAGCCTTCCCTCCACCTACTAAGCATTCAAGACAAAAAAGATGTCATCAGCCACTACACTCTCAATGGACTTTTCTCCACCTACCAAACATTCGAGACAACTATCCGCACTAGTCTTCAACCTATTGGGTTAGATGACCTATAGTCATTGTTATGCAGCGAGGAAACCAACCTTGTAGTCGAACTCCAAACAAATACATGTTTCGCCTCAGACCCAAGTTGCTAACTAAAATAAACTCAAGTGATCATTTTCTTCTCCTTCCATTTCTTTGCATTATATTCCTCACTTGCGTCTTTCTTTCTTTTCTTGGAATTGGCTATAGGAATCTCTATTAGTCTAGGTTTCAAGTCTTTCAATAGCTTTATTTCAAACCAATTCTTATTATCTATAGGTTTCTTTGATTTTGTGGATCTGAATTTTTACTATTGTTATCGACAAGTGATTCTTCAATTTTATTTACTTACATATATCTTGTAGAATAGTAGTAGTCTTTGACAATCCCATCAAATCCTCAATAAAGATCTTCTCTATTCCTGAATTATCCCCTTGATTTCTATTGCATAAAAAATGATCTTAATTTATTAGAATTAAACGAAAATTTGACACTAAATAGGACGCAATGGAGAAAAAGGATTCGTGTAGCCAACCCCACTTAGTGGGATTAAGGCTTTGTTGTTGTTGTTGTTGATGATAATGTTTTTGTGTTAGATTGCTACTAGTGAAAACCAAAAAGTAGGCGAAAAATCATATGAACCTTCACTTAAAAGGGTGGTACCTTCTGAAGATATCAATTCTAGCGAGAGAGCTATCTTGTACAACGAGCAGTGTGGAAAAATAATAATAGAGAGATTTAAATTCATTCCATAAAAAAAATGAGCAAGTCCATAACTGACCAGCACAATCTCATATAAATGCTAAAGAGTTTCAAAAGATTGATGCTATAAAAATTGTTGTTCATTTAACTCACGCACATAAGAGAATGTAGGATTAGAACATAAGAACTTTTGACCAGAGACAAAGCACCCAACCACTAGGACAAATAGAATGCACATAAACATGTTATTGAAGATACAAATTTCTGAAATAAAATATAGTAAAAATGGGCATAAAAATAATTCAATGGATAGATAATGTAAAATTGAAACTGTAATATGAAAATTTCTATTGGTTGGATTTAAAAAAAGTATATTAATTTAGGCATATAAAGAGTTAGCTCAAGGCCCGTATGAGTTAGCAAATGAGATAACTTGATGTCATAAGCATTGCTACATACAGCCACATGACAAGTTGGTATTGTGATCGCACGTGAATGCCTTATGAATAAAAATCTGGGTAGTGAGTTTATGAAAGTATTAGGTTGGATATTTGTATGTGAGAGCTTTGAGAGAACTAGTCATTTAGTTAGCTTTTATAACACACAAATAATATTCCATAAAATAATAGGTAGTGGTGAGGCAACACTCAAACATAGATTGTGCGCACAATTTAGACTATAATGGGATACCATTTCACGAGTGAAAAAAAAGAGAAAAAATTCATACATAACATGCATGTATCTCGCTTGATTTCAAAACGACTACTGAAGTGAGAGGAAAAATTTTTTACCAGAGAGAATAGGCAAAATATTCAGAAAGATTTCAATGTGCACTACAGACTAAGTGCAACTTTACACAAAATCATTTGCAAATATGCCTTAGAAATTGCAAAAGCGGGAAAACATCAAATGGGTAAGGAATTATCAAGAGATGCACCTACAAGACCTATAGAGCATATAAGACCTATAAGAAGTTTTTCCTTTCAAATAACTCTAATTTCAAGCCTGTTGCTTGAGATAGAAATATTTTTGAAATAAATCATATTTTTCTTATTACTATTTTGTAGCTTTGTTTTATTATAATATTCTTTTGATATGCTTTAATTTTGATTACAACATCAGCGTAACATACCAACAATATGTAACAAATAATTAACAATGCAAGCAACGAGAACATATAAATGAGATTGAAATATTAATATATGATATTTTTAAGAAAATATCAAAATAAAAATATAATTGTTTCTCCATCTAAACCTATATGAAATTACATCACTTTCCGGAATATAACGATCCAATGGATAAAGCAAACGCCCCCTGGGTTGATATTCCTATATAGCATCTAATGTGTCAATGTCTTCCCCAAACATCAAACTGTTATATTTTGGACCTACGAAAACCATCCAATATTAACTAGACGAGAATTGAGGCTATTTACATAAATTTAAACACCACTCAATGAGAAATATGTATATCATATTATGGCTTTACATGTCTTCCTCAAACATCAAACTGGTATATTTTGGACCTAAGAAGACCATCCAGTATTGACTAGCTTTACAACTATCATATGTTGGTATGTTAATTGGGTAGCTTAAGACACGCTCTGCTCAAATCAAAAGATATATACCGCTCGAGCAAGAGAACCATAATTACCGTCGTAGCTAAATCTTTTTTGTCAAAATTTAGTTGATAAGATTGTGCATCAGTTGAAATCTCTTATACACCGCTTGCTTCCAAACTTTCTCATTGTATAGAATTTAGCGATTAGTATTGCATAAGCCCAAATTGTCATGCACATCGCGTCAAAAAGGCTCATTTCTTGGACCATCGTGCTAAGGCCAAAAAGATTTGATCTACACAATTATAGAAATTTGGCAATTAGAAATAAAATAAGATAATATTTAAATTAACATGTTATAATACTTTAACATAAAAGTAAATTATTTATTACATATGAAGTTATTGAAATGCTTTTAGCAAGAGCTTGTATAATATTGGATTAGAGATTCTAAAGGTG
The DNA here is from genome assembly GCA_022702705.1 of Papilionanthe hookeriana x Papilionanthe teres. NCBI lineage: Eukaryota > Viridiplantae > Streptophyta > Magnoliopsida > Asparagales > Orchidaceae > Papilionanthe > Papilionanthe hookeriana x Papilionanthe teres. The sequence goes on along the minus strand of CM040427.1, from coordinate 70,028,196 downwards.
TATTGAGTGGGCACTATTGAGTGAGTAAGTTGAACAAAATAATAAGTAATTCCTATTTTATTTTTAAATATAAAATAATAAATATTTATATATTATTCTAAATATATTGTTATTTGTAGAAATTTCTCACATTATGTAATTAATAATATTCACATTATGAATAATCTTTGGGACATTTAAAAATATACTAACCAATTCCTATGCATTTACATATATAACACCTAAACTTTACTTTTTTACACTAATACCACCAATATCTTTCATATATCCTCAAAAATACCATCATTTTAACTCTTAAAATGAACAATACACCTTTTTATGCATAATTGTGGTGGCATCTATGCAAAAATTGAAGTTTAGGTTTTACATATGTAAATACATAGAAACTGAATCGTATGTATGTAAATCTTCCCTAATCTTTACTTCACCTGTGAAAGTTCATGTTGAATGAGCTGAGTTCAATTATGAGTAAATTTTAAAAAATGACAAAATCAGAAATTAATTTAAGTACAACAACAACAACAACAACAACAAAGCCTTAATCCCACTAAGTGGGGTCGGCTACATGAATCCTTTTTCTCCATTGCGTCCTATTTAGTGTCAAATTTTCGTTTAATTCTAATAAATTAAGATCATTTTTTATGCAATAAGCCCAAGTTTTCCTAGGTCTTCCTCTGCCTTTCTTAACATAAGTTGTATTTAAAAAATCTACTCTCCTAATCGGATCATCAGGTGATCGACGTTTAATGTGACCAAACCATCTAAGGCGACTCTCTCTAATTTTATCCGTCACTGGTGCAACACCAACCCTATTACGGATATATTCATTTTGCATTTTGTCTCTAAGTGTAAAGACACTCATCCACCTAATCATTCTCATCTCGACAACACTTAACTTAACATTATGCTTCTCTTTTAAAGGCCAACATTCAGCACCATAGAGCATTGAAGGTCTCACCACCATCTTATAAAATTTTCCTTTCAGTCTAAGCGGTACTTTTCTATCACACAATAGGCCGGACGCATTCCTCCACTTCAACCAACCAACCTGAATTCTACTATTAACATCCCCATCTATATCACCATCACTTTGAACAATGGACCCGAGATATCTAAAACGTTCACACCTTTTAATAATTTGATCACCCAAAGTTACACTTCTGTCACTAGACCTACTATTACTAAAATTACATTCCATGTATTCAGTTTTAGACTCCAATGTAGACCTCCATAATTCAAGTTTTTCCTGGACTTTTTCTCTTATCTTATCCACAAGGAGGATATCATCAGCAAAAAGCATACACCAAGGCACATCCTCTTGTAAATGCCCAGCAAGACCATCCATAAATAAAGCAAAAAGATATGGGCTTAAAGCCGATCCTTGATGTAAACCAACAGAAATAGTAAAATATTTGGTCAATTCTCCTTCAGTTCGAACACATGTAACAACTCTAGCATACATATCTTTAATGACTTGAATATAAGTCATATCAACACCTTTTTTCTCGAGGACTCTCCAAAGAACATCTCTAGGAACGCTTATCGTAAGCTTTTTCTAAATCGATAAAAATCGAATGTAGATCCTCCTTATTATCTCTGTACTTCTCCATCAAACCTCTCGATAAATGTATAGCTTCCATGGTAGACACTGCTCGACATAAATCCAAATTGATTATGAGAAACGCTCGTAATACGTCTTAACATATGTTCGATTACCCTCACATAATTTTAAAGTATGACACATCAATTTAATTCTACATAATTTGCACACTCTTGTGCATCTCCTTTATTCTTAAAAATGGGGACCAAAATGCTCTTTCTCCACTCCTCGGGCATCTTATTAGTTTTTCGAATAATATTAAAAAGTTTAGTAAGCCGGAAACCCGCAAATCACACTAAACATTTCCACACTTCGATTGGGATATCATCGAGTCCTACGGACTTTCTCCCCATGGTTTTCTTTAAGGCCTCATCAAGCTTACTTTTTCTTAATGCGACGGTAAAAATGAAAAGTTTCGTTATTATTAACGGTATTAAGATCACTTAAGATCGATCATCTTTCAGCATCTTCGTTAAAAAGTTTATCAAAATAACTCATACTTTATGTTGAATATCTTTTCTAGGAAAAGACTTTTGATTTTCATCTTTAATACAACTTTCTTGAGTTAAATCTTTCTTTTCTTCTCTTTGTTTAGTTAGTTTATACGTATATTTTTCATCGTCCTTAGTATCTAACGTGTTGTAAAGATCGCTAAAAGCGGAATTTTTAGCGTCGAAGATTATTGCTTTTAGACTCACTGCAGTAGTTTTATATTTTTCTGCGATCTCTACGTTTTTACGTTTAAGCCGATTTTTATAACGTAACTTCTTATATTTTATCTTTTCTTACACATAATTATTCGACATGCATTATTTTTATTTATAAAGCTCTTTCTTTTGATCTCCAAAATCATCTTTAGCCACTTGTTTAATAGCGTTAATTAATTTTTCTACACATAGCGTTCGCGTCTTCGTGGACATCCAAATATTTAAATCTTGAATTTCTATTCATAAAAATAATTTTATTTGTGTCTTTTAGGTGCTTACATCTTATTCTACGATGTTGAATTCTAGTATTCTTTATTTTCTATTCTTCATGCTTAAAATCGAGCTAATAATCGATGTTAGATCTTAATTCTCGCTTGGAATGACCTTCACAATCCTTACTAATCTCGACGATCTCTTACTTGTCAAGAAAATAATCGATTTGTGTTTTATTAGATCAATTCTTATAAGTAATAAGATCTTTCATCTCTTTCTTAAATAAAATATTAGTAATAATCATATACATACTGTTAAAACAAAATCTAAAATGGCTCTACATTAGCCGTTAATCACTCCATGTAATGTAGCCACTATGAATATTTACGAAATATTCTACTACTCTACGAAACGTGTCAGTTTAAATCTCCTCCGATAAAATTTTTTCTTGAGGTATCGAGTGTATTAAGTCTTCAAATCGTTCAAGATTTATCTTTAGATTCTATGTCTAACTAACTTGAGGAGCGTAAGCGTTTATAATATTAAAAATCTTAGTATCAATAATAATCTTAAGTCTTTATAATTCTATCTCCATCTCTATTAATTTTAACAACGTTATCTTTCAAACTCTTATCTATAATTACACTCTGCACATTTCTAAGTACGACTCTTACTGGAATACTGTAGTTTAAAACCTAAGTTATCAATCTCCTTAGCTTTTTCTCCAACCCATTTAGTTTCTTGAATACATAAGATATTTATCTTTCATGGATCATAATATCAACCAATTCCATTAATTTACTATTGAGAATCACTATATTCCAAGATCATATCCTAATACTTAGTATCATGGATTAGCTTAACTTTACCCGCATCCATCCGTAATGTGGGAACCGCTTCTTACTGACATTACACTCGAAGCGCCAGTGTAGTGGCCATACACTTTCCAGCTGTATTCGAGTCATACGGCGCATCGCTTCCAGAGGACGCTCTAGCACTTACAAAATGATCGAAAGGATTCATGTCGTGATTTTTTCGACAAGTTTTACGCCTATTGTCAACTACCTAACGCAACCCTCCACTTTTCACATCCGGGACTTAGGGCCATGACAGCGATGTTATATTGAGTGTTTAATATAATTTAAAAAACAAAATAAAACCAACGTTATCCTTTTTTTTTAATAGAACTAATTACGTATGTAACAAATTTTAAGTTATATTGAGTGTGTTTAAAAATAATTTAATATATATTAATAATTAAAAATAATCTAAATCATATAATTTTTTAAAAATGAAAAAATAATAAAAAATTAAAGTAATATGAAATAAGATCTTAATTAATTTCCATACCGATGTTCTTATGGGCTCGTATCTAGTTTATGGAAAGCATAATAAAGAACATATTTATCAAAAGAACATTGCATAAAGCTACTCGTTTTCGTTATTCACTATAGATTTTAACTATAACATGGTTGTTCGATTCTTCTTCAAACTTAAAAGAGTTGTGTACAAGCCATATGCATAGTTCAAATCTAATATGATCTAATGATATCGACAGAGTCTTAGATAAATAATTAGAAAAAAAATAACAACTTTGATAGAAATATACTACTTAAGAATTTGCAATTGAATAAGAAAAACACTTAATGGAATTGTCTAACTAGTTAGTATAGACATATATCTAATTATAAAAATTAATTAAGTTATTTAGTTATCGACAAAAATTAGAAAATAATTTTTATTCTTGATTGATAATTTTATTATTCTTAATTTTAACATAAGAATTCCAAGAAATAAGATTAGACAACAACAACAACAACAAGTCTTTCTCTCACTAAGTGGGGTCAGCTACATAAATCCTTTTTCTCCATTGTGTCCTATTGAGTGTCATATATTCATTTAATTCTAATAAATTAAGATTATTTTTTATACAATATGCCCAAATCTTTCTAGTTCTACCTCTGTCTTTCTTAACATAAGTCGAAACTAAAACATCTACTCTTAAACGGATCATCAGATGGTCGACATTTAATGTGACTAAACCATCTAAGACGACTCTCTCTAATTTTGTCCGTCATTGGAGCTACACCAACCCAAGAAATAAGTTTAGAGGAATCACAAGTCCAATTTGTTCATTCTAATTACAATTTAGAACCAAGTCTTGTAGTTAAGTTAATCACTAGTGAATCAAGCCCAAAATTGGGCCTTTTGAAACACACTCCTTAACAAAGGAGTTTTTGAAACCTGAATTGATAGAAATACAGATGTTGATAGATATAATTTCTTCCGAGAAGATTTTCATTAAAAACTATATGAATTTTACTTTGATGCATTTAATAGGAGCATTGACGATAACATTGACCTAAAGAGTGATAATGTTAGTGCAATTGATAGGAAACTAAACAAGAGCATTAACTAGAGATTCTTCAGGCACTTGAAAGTATTGAATTATGACTTGCATCTAATATCTAAGGAAAAAATGTATACAAAATATTAAGTGATTGGCCATCTTTCAGAGACTTGAAGTTTATGTCTCAAATGAGTAAGGATTAGAGTATCAAACCAAACTTCATGCACCTTAACAATGGAGGAGCTCTTGAAATCAAAATTGATAGAAATACTAATAAATGTTAATAAAGAATTTATTTTAAGGAGATTTTCATAAAATAAAGTATTTGAATTTTGCTTTGATGCATTTCATTGGAACATTGCAAATATGAACCAAAAGAATGATAATGTCAAAGTAATTGATGGGAAACTAGATAAAAAGCATTAACTAGACGATGATGATGGTGATGCTTGGATAACTATGCTTTCGTCTAATTCCAAGGGAATCCTAAACACAATATCATAGTCCTTTTTTGGGGACTTTCGCCATAACAAAGAACAAGGATTGAAAAGTTGCTCATTACAGATGTAATCCCTAGTGGAAGAGAAGGATATATGTGTCCAATAAAAAAATGAAAGTAAAAATGGTAAGAAGGGTGACGTTCCATTCTTCTGAAAAGTTGTAGGAGCCAAGGGGAGACCTTGGCTGATGCTAGGAAAGGTGACTTGCATGCTATTTTCGCCTATGAAAATGAAAAATGAGAGTGTATTTCTCTCTATGTGGCTGTTCAGCTGATGTTAAGTGACAAAACAACTACAACACACCTTAGCACTTGAATGGAAATTTATTAATGGAGATTCAGTACGAGCAATGAAGATGGATTAATTACTTTAATTTGGTCAGAGTTAACACATGTTCATTGTTAAAAGTAAAAGGGAAAGATATAGCAAGATTGTCCTAAAATTCATTAGAGCATCATTTCAAATAGTGCAACTCGAAACACCGGCTAATACAGCACCCTAGTCTAAAAGTAAATTAAACAAAAAGTGGGGTTGGACAAAAAATCTCATTCTCATTTAAACTTCAAGCCAAAATTGTTATTATTATCCACTAAACCTTCCCACCAAGCTTTCCCAAATAATAAAAAGACAGCTAGTATAGTGAAGTTATTATATGTTCCTCCCAGAATCATTCATTGCCAAAATTTTAAGGCATTTGACAGCTCATTGTGATATCAAGTGGCTTTAGCATTTCATACTACCACCTAAGATCAATTGAATAAATTCCCAAGTACCCAACAGGTCATAATCAGACAAAAGTCATAAACTATATCTTTACCAAACTTGGAGCTGTGGGACTGAATATTCTGAAGCAAATATTCTACTAATCCCTCATAATGTACCTCTACATTATATCAAGGTCCTGGTTCGTAATAGTTGTTTTGGGCCTCTGTTGTTGTTGCTCTAGTTATCTTGAAATAGGATACCCAAGCACTAATATCAGAGTTATCCATCCTTCATCTCACAACTGAATGATTTTCCAACTATTTGCAGAATTTTTTATCAGCTAACAACCAAAACTCCTAAAGTTTATAATTTAACAAATAATTCTCCACACATGGTAGTCCTGCATCAAATGGAATAACTGGATGTAGTACAATTGTTTGGATTGTCAGTGGATTACTTATCCGAGTAAACTCGGTGCCCTTATGAAGTTTTCAATTCCACACCTAGAGCTCAGAGTAATCTGGAAGACCTTCAACTCTTAAAGCTCCTCTTTGGTGTGAGAGAAACCCTTCCATAGTGTGATTGATTGAACATTTGATGAAATATCTGGTATTGATACATGTGCATTGGCTCAAGCAACTTCGATGCTATAGCAAAACCTAATTTAAAAGAATGCTTGCTAATTAGCAGAATGGCAGGCCAAGGATGGATAGTTTTCTTTAATATTATGTTAACTCAAAACCAAACCAGATGCATAACCTTCTTTTTTTCTAACAAAAATTCTCAAATCAACAATAAAATATTTTCATTCATACTCATAAATTCACAATCAAAGTACTACCAACGCCTGGTGATCTCAGTCCTTACTTTCCATAGAGCTAAGAGCCTGCCCTTACATCTTAATCTTAGCATGCCTTGTGCAAGTCCGACATATCAAAGAAGAAAAAAGAGTAGTGACTGCCACATACTACTGAAACGATCGCTTAAGAAAATATCAATCATTCTTCCAACGATCAATATCAGCTGCCAAAAAATAAAAACTGAATGGAAAATGAACGCACCTTTTAGTGACGAAGGGGATGTCGAAATGCGTGGTGACGGCCATAAGGCCATTGCCAGAGCGATCGAGCATGCTGAAGACCTGTCCAACAAAAGCGGGTCCTCCGCCACCCCCTCCCTTTCGGCTAGAGCCGAGTCCATCGACTCCAACGCTCGATGAAAAGCTCCTTATCGAGGACGAGGGCAAGGCTACGTTCTGGTTCTGTCCAAGAGAATATAACGAAGAGGATGGGGAGGATGAGGACAGAAGTACAGGTACAGTGACGACTGAAAGCGGGGATGGAGGCGGCGGCGTGAATTTGGAATGGGTGACGACGCGGTTGGGGACGACCGCGGAGAAGGGCAAATGAGAGAGAATATTCGCTGTGAGGGACTGCATGCACCGACCAGCGGATTGGAGGAGCAAAGGAGGGTCTCTGTCCGACGACGAGAAGGTGGAGGGCATCATCGCCGATGCCGAGGGTGGTGCGGCGGAGCTCGGAGGCTTGGCGTGCTGATTCAGGCTCCGCACATTTTGTTTTCTTCCAGAATACTTCTCAGGGGCCGCTTGTATTGAAGATTTTTACGGGCCGTCTGATGTAACTCAAAGCAAGATTTTAGTATTTTGTAAATTTGAATTTAATAAATTCTACAAAATTAAATCCCAAAAAATTATTTGGCAAGAGATATAAATAAATTTGATTAAATTCAATTCACAAATAAGAGTAGAGTATAGATGGTGAAAAGAAAGAAAGACATGTCAAATCTAATATTACGTGTCTCTACATCAAATTTAAGATATATAAGATTAAAATGTTTCGTGCTTTATATTGAATCTTCATTTAGTAGCTTAATATGCATTCGTGCTTGTGGAAATAAATTTTTCTTTGGATTTATCTCATTCAGCAATCCTGCAATATGATTGAAGTACTCTCAGAGTATGTTAAACTTTATTTTAATTATTTAACGTTCAGAAAGCTACAAATAACTCAGAATGGTATGTACAACCTTCTCATAATAATCTTTCTGCCACATTTAGTAATTCATAAAAACACCATATTTAGCTTCTTAGTTTGGTGGCGCTTCATCCATTCTAATCGGATAATAAGGTCTTGTTCCGTCAAAAGCTATTTCTATAAATCTACTCGAGTCAAACTCAAGTGACGAATCATAGCTAGTTGAAATAATAAGCGAATTGAAGGGCTAGCTCAAGTATAAATGACTGACTCTACCTTATCAAGTGAAGTCCAAAATCAATAATTTATTTGAAATCCTTCACATTATAAATCTACCTAACTTCTTCAGTCATCAAGCATGTTCAATTCATGTGCTTCAAACTTAGACAACGAAACCTGTCCTTATGTAAGTATGTTAGAAGCTAAGATGTCGCTTGCGCGAAGGTCTCATCCCCATTAAAGAACTCCTCATTGAGTCATTTTATTTTTAAATATAATCTATTGAACATACATGACCTAAACATGTGAATATACAAGGTAACCTATAGATTTGATTAAAAGTTTTGTGGAACTTGAATATCTCTTCATTCAACGATTTGCTGGAGCACAATACCATATAATCATTGGAGATCTGGTGGTGGAGAAACAAAAACCAGGAGAATGTCTTGTGGATTATATTTTTCGCTGGAGAAATCTCAGCATAAAATGTGAACCACATCTTTAAGAACAACATGTAGTGGAAATTCTGCTTAAGAACATTCATGGTCATATAGCATTCATGGTCCTATAGCATTCATGCTTAAAGGATTTACGATAAAAACATTCAAAAAGTTGCTCAGCAAAGTTGTCAATCTACAGAGGTAGCTAAAAAAATGAGTGTAACGGAAAAGACAAAGAAGACAAAGCTGGTTAAGACATTTGAAAAGAAATCGAGAAATGTTGCAGAAAATGGTAAGCAAGTGATGCAAGTTCAACCAGAGCAAACAACAACAAAATATAAGTCAACCATTACAACTGTCGCATTTCCAATTACAATTTCAACAATCAACTTCGTTATCAACAAACAAGAAGTTAATGACTAAAAGAATGAACAAAAAATATCCATTCAAGACAGAAGTCGTTGGGAAGACATTTCGTAGCTTGTTGAAAGTGTCGGAGTTTAAATTGCCTGAAGCTAAAAGACCAAGAGAAGTCGACATGAAAGACAATCCTAATTATTGTCCTTATCATAGGATGCTCAGATATAAAATTGAAGAACGTTTTATTTTCAAAGACTGGTTGGAACGCAATTTCAAAGAAGAGAATATAGTAATCTCGAAAAAAAGAATATCCGAAAGAACCTGAAAAAGGTTCAGTCAATATGATTTCGGTCGATAAACTTATTCCTAATAATTATCCTGATAACAAAGACAAAGACAACATTGCTCAAGGTAAATCTTTTGAGGAGACTTTTACAGACCAACAAATCACAAAATCATCCAAGAAAGAAAAGAAGAAGAAAAGAAAGAACCAAAAATAATTAGAGGTCTTCAAGATATTGGGACTACTGTTCCTTTTGTATCTTCCAGTTCTCGTACTCCTTTACCTTCTACTAGGATAGTTGTCTCGGACGAAGGGAGGAAATCCCTCGAGCCGTTGACTTTGTATGACTTCCTTTTTATCCCTACTGTAAATAATAATACTTCCAGTTCTGCTTACATTTTGTCTATTTTTTATGCAACTTCTGAAAATGATCAATCAAATTTCGATCCTGTAGACAATACTCAAATCGTACCCGATCTCGATAAGCCCAACGATAACCAAAGCAAAAATGACAGCAACAATAATTCTGACAACGATGAAAACAAAGATGACACTGTCATACTCCAACTATAAGAAACACCAATTTCCATAGAATTGAAGCCTTCTGACATAGAGACAAAAGAGTCAAATATTAAACTAGAAGAAATAATTGAAGTCAATTTTATGAAGTAGAAGAGTTCTGCCTCCCAGAATGAGTCATAAAGAGAAAGAAAAATAAATAGTTGGAGTTTGCTATGTAACGACATTAACAAAATAAACATTAAAAAAATAACGACCTTAACAAAAACAAAATAACGACATTAACAAAATAATAATAAAAAAATGACATTAACAAAACAAAATCAAAACAACAACATTAATAAAACAAAACAAAACCACAAAATGATAAAAACAAAACCAAAACCTCCGTATGTGACACATACATTACCCCTAGGATGGAACATTGATGTTTCTTTCTTTGATCTTGACACTAAATATTTTCTTAGAGCGTGAGTATTAACGTTAATTAAAAGTTTTCATAGGCAATAACTATATCTAAGATGTAATTAAATATAGGAGCTTGCTCCTATAGGAGAATTAAAGAACTTAGAATTGGTATCACAACTAAAATCTCTGGTTATCAAGTTTTCTATGTGGTCGTCCTTATACGAAAACATCCAGATTAAGACATTTTGGAATCTTTTCTATAAGCTAGGAAGTGGCTTGGATTTCTAAGTGGTGGGTTCCATCTCTAGTCTTCTAGGATAATCAAAGGGGAAATCTTATGGCTAGATCCTAAGCAATAAGAGAGAATAAAGAGCTCACCAAAAATGAGGTCAACAGTCACGTCAAATCGATGATGCATTATAGGGAAGAGACTTGAGGGATATCGTATGGTGGTCGAGCCAAAGAGTGACAGTGTTGAGGGAGAAGAATGGAGGATCGTACACACCCTACTTTACACTTGTCTACTCAATTCAATGGTTCCATAGATTGCCTCGTTCATAAATGACATTTGAAAGGTGAGTGACACCTAGGCGAAGCTAAAGAGAATCTATGCTGAGGCTGAGAACCACATGAGGTTGTTCAAGATTCAGTGTGAGATGTAGACAACAGTACAAGCTGATAGATGGTTTCAGGAATATTCCATAGATATGGAGCATCTGTCATCTTGATCACTTCTCACTGATGTCGAGCTATGATGATTCTGGTGCAAGGAGGGGAGATCTGTGCACAGATAAGGACTATGCAGTTTTTGGTTCATATGAACTTGGTCTTTGATTAGAGCAGGTTAGTCCTCCTAACTCAGGTGATGATCCTTTCACTAGATTAGACCATTGCTATGATGATACAAGAGGAGAGTCGCATGAGGCTGCACTCCGAGTCAAGTGGACTTCCAGGTACGCAATTAGATATGGCTACCTCAAGCTAAGGTATGACAAATGTCCAGGGGAAGACTCGCAAGTGCTACACTCTGGTGAAGTAGGACATCAGGGCAAGGTCTCTCCTAGGCAATCTAAGTAGAGAGAGAGAGACATGTGGACGTGGACAGTTTGGTGTTCGTGATCATGGTCGTGGTGGTCGAAGAGGTAGAAGAAGGGGCTACTGGGGAAACTTGGTTGTAGTAGAGGGCAAGGGAGAGATAGGCGGAGGATCATGAATTTATGGAGATATTGACGATGAAGCAGAAAGCAATAGGTGATGGGGCTGATGATGCTTCCACTTCATTGTTATCAATGAGTAATATTGCTAATTATGCTTACTCTGACAAAGTTGCTTGTGATACACATGCTCTTGTCATTATTTCCATCACAAGATCATTAGAATGGATAATAAATTATGGTGCATCTTGAAATGTAACAGATACTGCTATAGAGTTTTATTCATATACTCACCTAGCTATTTTAGAGAGCATCCATACTGCGGACAACACGCCTTGTAGTTAGTAAGGGTATAATGAGATGTACTGATTCTATGACTTTGTTCAATGTTTTGCGTGTTCCATCTTTTTTCAGTAAAATTTTTAGTCATTAGTGTCGTTATTCTCCAACTAAAATGTATTATTTCATTTGATATTCCTAAGATGATTTTTTTAAAGAGAAAGAGATGAGCCATACACTTGGGACTAGAACATGGCATAATGGACTTTGGTACTTGGATAGAGATGGGATGAACTCAACTTTGACATTCATTGTAGAGACTGTAGGAGTGCGAGCATTGGGGAGGAGTGCGGAGGATGTGTTATTGCAACATCACCGATGCATAATACATTCTTATTTTAATTTACTAACTTGTTTATATTCATCGATATATGAAAAGATAAATAGACAAACTCATGTATGTGATACTTGTGAGTTTGATAAGTTTACTAGAAGCTCTTATATCAGTTATGAGAATAGGATTAATACATTCAAATGTTTAGGAATTTTGTTCAATTAGTTCAATGAATTGTTATCATTATTTTGTGACTTTTAGTTATTGTTTCTCTCATATTACAAGTGTGATGTGTTTGCTTGCTTTAAAGATTTTCACAAGGCAACTCAGAGTTAATATGGTGCAATAATGAAGATTTTAAGATCTTATAATGAGACATAATATACCAACAAGGCGTTAGGAGAATACTTGTCAGCTCAAGGGATACAATATCTAATCACATGTCCGTGCACACTAACACAAAACAGAGCAACTGAGAAGAATAATATACACATTCTATAGGTAGCTCAAACATGAAGATCGTGATGAATGTCACAAAACATTTGCAGGGTAAGCAGTTTTTACAGCTGCTCAATTGATCAATAGAAAGCCCTTAAGTGTGTTGGATTAGAAGTTTCCTTATCAGATGTTGAAAGGAGACAATAGCAAGATCCTCTTATTGATGGTTTTATGTTGTGTATGTTTTATGAAGGACAACATGCGATAATAGGGAAGCTTGATCTTATAGCTATGGAGTGTGTTTTTGTGGATTATTCTACTACCTATAAGGGGTATATTTGTTTGAACCTATTAGAGAAGAGAATGTGAGCATCGATGTGTCCTTCAGAGAATTCAAATTGCGCTACACCCTGGTGACATCACTCTTTGGTAACTTGTCAGATATTGGTGGTATGAGGCAAGATGGGGTGAGTGGTAATGCTGAAAAATTGGTACATGTGGGAGTGATGTATTCTTCTGTGATGTGGGATAAATCGGCTGAGGAGCTGAAAAGTGCATAGATTGAAAATGAGGCAATTTAACCCATAGGTGATATGATTCAGGCTGAAGGGAAGTTGAGGGTGTATATAAGGAGGAGGAAGTAGAATGATGGAAATGTACCCGCAGTGCCACTCGTGCCAACAAGTTCCTTATCCCGGTTTACCCTGACTTTAGAGTCACTACACCATCCACCTCAAACTCAGAACTCTCAGATTATATGGTTCCTCTTCCTTCTATTTCCAACCCCGAAATTTTAAGGAGGACATCTCACAAAACTGTGAGACATCCTTCTGATCGTTTTGGGTGAGAACATGGCATTGCATAATTTGGTTCATACTCTAACATATCACCTTTAAATGGATAATTCATTACATCTTTAGACATTATCTCTATATCCAAATGATGGCAAGTAGCTAACGAGAATCCCAAGTGGAAAGCAGCTATGCATAAGGAGCTTGGGGCTCTCAATAAAAATCAAACATGAGAGATAATGCCACCACTAGTATGAAAAAGAGTTGTTGGGTGCAAGTGGAACTTCATAGTGAAACAATATCCTTAAAGGAAGATGGAGCGTTACAAAGTACAATCGGTGTCAAAAGGGTACAATCAAATATATGTAATTTACTATGAAAAAACCTTTGCACTGATAGTGAAGATGAACACAACGAGGACACTAGTTTCTCAGACAGTGAATGGTGGTTGGAGGTTATACCAACTCAATATGAAGAATGCATTTCTTCATGATGATTTACTAGATGAGATATATATGAAGATACTATTAGGATTCAATATTGGCCAGACGGTGGGCAAGGTGTGCAAGCTCAAGAAGTCACTTTATGGCATGAAACAATCTCCTCAAGCTTTGTTTGGAAAGTTTATAAAGTCTATGGTGAGGATGGGATATCAACATATCAATGTTGACTATACATTGTTCTTCTGAAAATATGGAGGTTACAACACTATGCTAAGTCATGTAGTCACTAGAGAGCAAGTGGATGAATACCTCACAAAAGGACTTAGCTCTTATGTGTCAAGATGGGCTTAGTTGATATATTTGGCCCATCTTGAGGGGGAGTGTTGAGATTTATATCTTATTATAAAATAAGAAGTATAAGAAGGCTAGGGATTTATTTGTAAACATTGTAAAGTTACAATAAGAAATATAGAAGAAGTCGAGGTATTTATTTGTAAAATATTTTAAGGCTCTATATAAGCCTAACTAATTGACAATAGAAAATGGTTTTTAGAGCAATTTTTTCTATTAATTCTTAAGATACTTGGTCAGGTTTTTAACTTCGAAAATCTTCCTTAATATATTGACTTAAAGATTAATTATAATTTTCTTAAAGAACATTTTGATTTTCATTAAAAACTTTCGTGCAGTTATTAATGACAAATTGTATAGATCCTACAATTATATAATCATAATTTGATTGAGGGTGTTTCACCCAAGCTAAACTAACTAGTTGCTTTGGTAATGTCACAACAATATTATGGTGTTCATGACTAATGAAGTATTAAATTTGCAAAATATGAGATAAAGCTCTCATTCAAGTATTGAATTGCTTTGAGATGCATGGTTATTACCAATATTTGTGCTTGATCATATATAGATTTTAAGATTCCATAAGTTTCCCTTTGTTTTGTATAACTCTTTTTATATGTCTAAAAACTCTTATTTTGAGTAAATTTTCTTCACAAAATTTGAACATGAGAAAAGCTTCAAGGTGCTTCACAACTTTTTCTGCTTAAGAATGATGAACTTCATTGTTGAAAAAGAGATGACACACAATAAAGACAAGAATAATACTAGTTTAATTTTTTAGACTTGCACTCATTATTGTGGGAGAGTAGTCTTTCAGTATTCATCAAGAGGTAAATATGAATTAAGTAGAATTCATAAAAAAATGAGAATGAGAAGCCTTTTATGCAAGGTAATCCTATTTAAGGTTTTCTCAAGTAGATAGAGCGAGAATTTTTACCACTGAACTTGGAATCTCTCAGAACACCAGTGGAAAATAGTGAAATAACAACATATTTGTTAATAAAAAAATCTTCTAATAATATTAATAGATTTTTTTAGTATTCTATTAATTTTTTGGCATTATTTGTTTTGGAAGCCAATAGAATTTTGATGAAAATTTTATATCAACCGCTAGTTAAAATTACAAATAAAATTTCCATAAAGAAATTTACTTGCCACTAACAAATTATATCTTCTATAAACCAAAATAAACTTTCATTTCAACTTAGTTTTATTTCATTGATCTTTCATCTCCTCCTCTCATTTGCACATATGACTTTGACCTCTTGATCATGGCACATTGTCACCATCAATCATCTCTACTCTCTTTCTCTTGTTACACATTACTATAGCTCCTCATAAGTAATAACATCCACCACCTCCAACCATAATCAACCCTAATTGTCACTCATCATATCTCACATACCTGAGGTAATTGTTCATTGCACCTCCCTCTCGTTTATGCTCATCTTTAAACAAAGCTAATGATGTATTGGACCCTTAAAAAAAGCTTATGGCACATTGAATACAGTGTGATGACATATCTTAAATGTTGAGTAATGAATAACATCATATTAAAGATCCGACGATAACATCCGATAAAAATTGCTTACAGCTGTCTTATTTAGAATATGACGGCTCTCTCTGGACTCCTAAGATTTTCTATTTGTGTCGTTTATCGACAAGTGATGTCTCTGTTCTAAAATAGTAAACTTGAGAAAAGAGTTGCACCTCCCAACTACAATCTATATTGTTACTTACTACTATAACTCTCCATTATGGCTCATGTGGCTAACTATTACTATAAATTCCAACTACAACCTTTTGTGATCAATTGATGCTATTGCTGCACCCATCTACAACCTATATGACCAACTACGTCCTATGTTACTAATTGCTACTATAAATTTGTACTACGGTCTCTATGGATAACTACTATTACATCTTCCAACCACGACCTTTTAGTCCAACCAACGCTGCTGAAATATCTACCGCGAACTAAGTGACGACTTATTTTAACGAATATAGCTCTTCACTTCCTATATGACCAACTGTAGTCTATGTGGCCAACTACTACTACAACTTCCAACTATGGCCTTTGTGGCCAACTACTACTACAGCTTCCAACTATGGCCTTTGTGGCCACATTTTGCTACTACAACTCTCCACTACAACCTATGTAACCATATCTTACCTTTGTGACTAATTGCTTCTGCAACTCTCCCCTACAACCTATATGAGTAACTATGACCTATATAGTTAACTGCTTTTACAACTTTTAACTATGGCCTTTATGACCAATTGACGCTACTATAGCTCCCAACTACTGCATATGTGACTAAGACCTATGTGGCTAATTGCTATTGTAGCTCTCCACTATAACCTATGTGACCAACTATGAAATATGTGGCTAACAACTACTACATCTTCCAACTATGGCCTTTATGGCCAACTTATGCTGTTGTAGCTCCCCACTACTGCTTATGTGACTAACTATGACCTATATGACTAATTGCCACTACATCTCTCCACTATGACCTATGTGACTAACTACAACCTATATAACTAATTACTACTTTATCTTCCAACTATGGCCCTTATGACTAAATGAAGCAACTACAACTCCCCACCACTGCGTATGTGGCCAACTACAACATATATATATGACTAATCACTACTACACCTCCTCACTACGATCTATGTGACTAAACTACGATATATATGGCTAATTGTTACTATATGTAGCTAACTGGTACTGCAACTTCACACTATAGACACTTTAGCCAACTGATGATATTACAATCACTATCTATAATTTTTGTGGCATACTATTGTTTTTTGTAACAATCAACTATAACATTTGTCTCTTTGCCGCCCACCATCGCTATTATCATGAAAAACTCCATTTATTGTAACACAATTACAACTATTAAAGTTAGACTACTATTATATATATGTGATTATTAACATTGTAATTTCATCTCTAAATTAGGAGAAGAGTAGACCTATTTACATATAATTACGTAGCACATTACTTTCACAAAACTAGTGCTTATAATTTTTCCCTTTTCACGATTTTTCTACATAAAACAAATTGTGTTATGTTCTCTTTCTATTTATTTATTTTTTAATTTTTACGCATGTTAGCTCTTCTTGCAAAGCTAAGACGTCAAGTTGCCAGCCTACCACTATAAATAATCCGGCATGCAACAAAGACTTAAAATAAGAATAACTTCATTATCAATTTCCAACCACCAAAATTGCCCACTGGGTGACATATGATATACTAGGTGGTTGTTACCACTTAAACACACTTAAGAAATCAAAATACTTTTTTTAAATTTATTTGTCTAAGTATACAATTTAAAATAGTGATATAAAAAAGGATCATAGAATTCAACGAATTTCTAATGCAATATCACTAATGCCATTTAGATAAGACAATAGCTAAAATATTAAAAGGAAACCTTTGGCTTCTGTTCAATACTGAATCATTCAAAAAATTTAATTACCAGAAACCAAAAGAACATCTAAAAACAGGCCGACACGTCCGTTGCCACGTGGCTGCAATGTGGACGCAGTAACATACTTATTTTTAAATTAGTAGAATATGTGCAGAGATATTAAAAAATTTATATAACTAAAAAAATAAACATTTATATTTATATTTATGACATTTTGATGCATTAATTTAGGTATTATATATATACTGGTTTCGAAACAGGATGAGAGTCACACCCAAGAGATAAAGCATAAAACATACGAGAACTAAAAAGAGAAATAGAGTGTAAAATAATAAAGACTAGAATAAAAGAATTGTGTAACCTTTTATTAATGAAATGAACCTCTATTTTTAGTAAAATGGAGGTATAAAATCAATTTATTATTTAATCAATTAAATGATTGCATCTGGTTTAATAGGGGCATTACATGGTATTTTGGGTATTTACATAAATAAGTTTAAGGCTTAACTATTCTATTGCTCTATCAGCTGAGATTATTGAGCCTTGGTTCAGCAAGGCTCATTCGTCATACTATATTGAGTTGGGTTTGTTGATCGGTTCTTGTTAATATTTGCTTTTCTAGACTTAGTTCAGTTGGCTACTTTGGTCCGGCTATCGACTATGGACCATCAGATGAGGAGCCTCTATTGCCAGGATGAGACTAAGTTTACAGGTAGAAGATGAATCATTATATTTTGACACGTAGCTCACCCTTTAATAAAAAGTCTTTCGAGGTGCTCACAAAGTATATCATGGTAAAATCTTCGACGTCCTAATGAAGAGTCTTGACAGCTTTTATGAGAAGGCTGGCGATGCTGAGACAGATTTAGACTGAGTCATTTTCTTGGCTGATGGATCTTGGTCCTTGGTTCAAAAGGCCTACATTCAACCAACCTATAATCTCGGTCGATGGGATCCACTCCCGATCAATTTAATTATGTTTATCTTTCAGTGATAGAACATATGGTCTTCCTTCTTTAGACCATCCTTGATCATACTTTTATGCATATTAATCTGTTAGATTTCTTCGAGATTCTTGCTGATACATTTCTCTTGTGTAATATTATATGAAAGAATCATGTCAGCATGAATCTTGAATCGAGTTAAGAGAAGTGGGCACATGACAAGTAGGATGGGTTCGTAGTCAAAGGATAAAAAGATCAGGGTCAACGAGGGTAATTCAATTTATGGTGTCATTAATTAATGTTGGACCAGGCTAAGAACATTGTAAAGATTCATCAGGTCAGCTGCCTCTAAACATTGTCTGACCGACACAATGGGCCAAACGAAAGAAGAAGCCATATATCAGATGAAAGAAGAAGTCCTATGTCGGATGAAGGAAGAACAATGTATGAAGGGTAGGGCCGAACAAAAGGCATGTTCAGTCAAGAAACACCCAGACGATCCACACATCATTCGACCTGCCAATGCAAAATGAATGGATCCAATGCAATAGATCGAAAGTTCCTCAGTCGATAAATTTAGTCTATTGTCAAGACTGTAAAACTTTAATGGTAAGAAAGTCTTAGATACCTCTATACACCTTCTTCACAGTGGAGGCTGATCCACTGAAAATTTGATAGCTTTTTAATGTCCATTTCATACCTGTTTTTGATGATATTGCACTTTAAAGAAAGGTATTTTTCATTATTTCATGCAGGTATAATGATTTTAGGCCTTTGGAGAAAAAGGAAGCAAAAAGGAGCAAATTTAGAGCAAAATGCAATTTATTGAACTAGCGCTGAATGACACTATCACCAACGCCAGACCGCACCAATTTACAGAGACTTTTGACCAGAAGGCGGAAAATAGCACTGGACGGCGCCCTATCTTATGCTGGACCACGCCTTATCCCGATTTCAAACTAAATTCAATGTATTTGGCTAGATTTTGGAGGGATGGTTGAGGAAACTCTTTGGAAATCAGTTATGACCGAATTTAAACTATTTTGGAGCCAAATTTAGAGAGGGAGAGAGAGTTTAGAGTGTGAGGAAGTGAAGTGTGAGTGTGTCTTTTCATTTTGTTTAGGAAATCTGAGGTTTTGTGTTTTCTCTTCTAAGGAGTATAGGAGGAGAGGGAAAGTGAGAGATTTCATCTTCCTTACTTATCTAAAGAGAGAATTGTGTGTCGTTGTGAAGAAAGAAGAGTCAAAGAAATTCCTTGAGATTTGCTTGGGGAAGAGTTTGAGATAAGTTGTCTTTTCTTTACTCTGTTTGTATGACGTTGCTTATATATATATATATATATATATATATATATATATATATATATATATATATATATATATATATATATATATATAATCCATGTTTTGTCATCCTTTCCTCATGAGACTTAAGTGGATTTCTTTGTCTTCCTCCTTTTCATGTGATGTTTTGATGTTGTGTTATGGAAATGATGTGCTGATTTATTATGGAGAATTTGTGATGACCTTTTCACTTCGTACTTCATTTACTTTTTTATCTAGCCAATTAAATTGTTAAAACTTTTTAGGAAACATATGTTCTGAAAAGATTATGTTTTCCACAACAAAGTGAATGTCACATTCAATGTTTATGAATGAGTGACGTAGTTCATGGGGGTTGAGTGCAAATAAATAGGGAAATATGTTTTGATTGGTATAAAATTGGAGAATTCATAGTGACATGCTGAAATCCCCAATTTGGTCCTAGGATTTGGAAACCAAAGCAAGAGTTAGCCTTCAGGGGAAGGGAAGTGGGAGCTTTGGAGTGAGAGCCAGTATCCTCCTAGCTTAACCAAGGATTTGGGGATTGAATTTAGGATTAGCCAATGTTCTTTATGCGCTTGGAAAAGGGTAAAGAATAGTAATGCTCCTATTTGGCACAATACATTTGCATCACTGATCTATGTCACTAAATCATCACATCATTATTGGAGAGGAGGAAGATTCTTTCTTACAAATGAACTTTGTTATAAATTTAATCTTGTGTTAGTTAAACTTGATAGAAAGTTAAAACATACTTTGGTAGAATTAGTAACTAAAACCGTTTGTCTTTATTTTAAGTTTAGTAATTACTTGCAATTGTGCTGTGATTCGAAAAGTGATTTATGTGCTACATCATAAAATTAATTGTCTCCCTATGGGATCGATAAACGGGACTCCACTAGAGCCCTGTATTACTTGAGCGATACGTATACTTGCGTTTGAAATTGTGACTTTACAAAATCATTATAAATATATAAATCTGGGTTCATAAATTTTTGCATATAAAAAAGTTGCATCAAGATTTTTGTGTCGTTGTCGGGGAGGTAACTGCTAAAATTAATTTTATAGTATTTGAAAGCTTATATTTTAATTACAAGTCATAATTATGTGTGTTTGTTTATTGTTAGTGTGCTTATATTGTTTGTATGTGTAGTATCAGATCTATAGGTTTAGTGCTTTACGATTTTGAATTAGTGCGTACTATTAGAAAAATTCGAAAACAACAAAAACAATATGAAAATCCTCACAAAATGGCGAACAATTTGAACAATGAAAACAATTAAAATGAAAATATACCGAGACCTTTTAGAGATTATGCTAATCCAATAGCAGATTAAATTCATTTAACTATCCAAAACTCTGATATTGCTGCTAATTCATTTGTGCTTAAATCTGCTATGATCCAAATGGTACAGAATAATCAATTTGGAGGAACACCTAATGAAGATCCTAACTTTCATCTCGCTAGTTTTTTAGAACTGTGTGCCATCTTTAAATATGATGGAATGTCGAATGATGTTGTTAGGCTTAGACTTTTTCCTTTTTCATTAAGGGGTAAGTCTAAGACGTGGTTAAATTTTTTAGCACTTGGATTTATCAGAATTTAGGGAGAACTTTCACAAAATTTTCTGTCAAAATGTTTCCCTCCTTTAAAAATGGCTAAGCTGAGGAATGATATCACATCTTTTAATCAGTTTGATGGAGAATCTATATATGAAGCTTGGGAAAGATTTAAAGATCTTCTGAGAAAGTGTTCACATCATGCTTTGGCTGGTTAATAATTCAAACATTTTAAAATGGATTTGTGGGATCTTTGAGATCGATTATAGATGCTGCTACTGCTAGATCATTAATGTCAAAACCTTTTGATGAAGTATATTCGTTAATTGAAGAGATGACTACTAATAATTTTCAATGACCCTCTGAGCGGGTACATCCTAAGAGAGTAGCTAGTGTTCATGATTCTGATGCGATAACTATGATAGTCTCTAAAATTGCTGCACTTTCTAGGATAATAAATTAATATGGAATGAATTATTCTCAAACACACCTAGTGTTAGAAGATGATAAACTCTCAAACACCTTATGGAACCTTGAATGCCATAAATAACAAAGTCAATAATCCTTATTCGAATTCTTATAATCCTAGTTGGAAGAGTCACCCAAACTTCAACTAGAATAATAACAATGTTGTTGTTAACCCGTAATGGGGAAACAATTCTATGAATCCAGTTGGAAATCCGAACAACCAAGGAAATATCAATTATAGACCTTCTTATCCTAAATCAAATTCAAGCTCAAAATGTTGCAATGAGGAACATTGAGAATCAATTGGGACATATTTTTACTATGCTTAATAATAGACCTTCTGGAAATCTTCCTCGCAATGTTGAGATCAACCCAAAAGATCAAAATAAGGAGCAAATTAAGGCTATTCAATTAAGGAGTGGAAAAGATTTGGAAATAAGAGTACAAAACGAAGTTGAAGTTGAAAGAGAGGAAGTGAACATTGAAAAAGGTTCTAATAAAATATATCCAGACTTAGAATATCCAATTGAACTAATGAAGATAACTTTTGAAAAACGACCTCCTCCATTTCCTCAAAGACTAAAAAAATAGAACATGGATAATAGATTTGCAAAGTTTTTGGAAATTCTTAAGAAATTAACGATTAATATTCCCTTTGTTGAAGAATTAGTGCAGATGTCTGATTATGCAAAGTTTATGAAGGATATTCTTAAAAAGAAAAGAATGTTCAAAGATCACGAGACTGTTGCACTTAGCGGTGAGTGTTGTGCAATTATTCAGAAGAAGCTTCCTGAAAAACTTAAAGAACCTGCTAGTTTCACTATCCCGTGTGCTATAGGTGAGAAATTTTTAGGAAGAGCTTTATGTGATATGAGAGCTAGTATTAATCTTATGCCTTTATCAAATTTCAAAATATTGGGAATATGAGAAATTTCACCTACATCTGTGACTCTTCAACTGGCTGATCGTTCTATCACTTATCCTAAATGAGTTATGGAAGATAGATTAGTGAAGGTGGATAAATTTATCTTTCTTGTGGACTTTATTGTATTAGATATGGGGGAAGATAAAGAAATTCCAATTATTTTGGGAAGACCATTCCTTGCTACCAAGAGAGCTATTATTGATATTCAAAAAGGAGAATTAACTGTGAGAGTTAATGATCAAGAGATAACTTTTAATATGTTGAAATCTATGAAATACCCTTTAGCTGAAAAAGATGATGAGTACTTTCGAATGGAAATCTGTGATTATTTGAGACAAGATCATTTTAAAGAAGTATTTGAAGAGAATTTGGAATGTGAGGATGAAAGTGAAAGTGAAGTTGATTTGGATGATATGAAGAATGAAAAGTTAGAATTTGTTAAGGAAAGATTTGAAAGATTGGATACTATGGAAAATGAAGATAAAAGGTTAATTCCATATATCATTAAACCCCATGAACCTGAGATGAAAATTCTTTCTAATCATTTAAAGTATATGTTTTTAGGAGAATCATCTAGCTTGCCAGTCATTGTATCTCGGATTTAAATGAATATCAATAAAAAAAATTAACGGACACCTTAAAAAGATACAAAAAGGCTTTTGGTTGGTCCTTAGCAGATATTAAAGGAATTAGTTCATCAATCTGTATGCACAAAATTTTGTTGAATGAACAACATAAACCTAGAGTTGATCCACAAAGGAGACTGAACCCAATAATGAAAGAAGTGGTTTAAAAAGAAATTTTAAAGTGGTTAGATGTTGTAATTATATATCCTATTTCTGATAGTGTTTGGGTAAGCTCAATTCATTGTGTTCCTAAGAAAGGAGGAGTGACTGTTGACGTAAATGAACGAAATGAAATCATACCGACAAGACAAGTCACTGGTTAGTGAATATGTATTGATTATAGAAAATTAAATGTCACCACCAAAAAAGATCACTTCCCTTTACCTTTTTTAGACCAAATGCTAGACAGACTTGCTGGACACAAGTATTATTGCTTTTTGGATGGATATACCAGTTATCACCAAATATCTATTGCTCCTGAGGATCAGGAAAAGACTATATTTACTAGCCCTTATGAAGCGTTTACTTTTAGAAGAATGTCCTTTGGATTATGTAAAGTGCCTATAACATTTTGAAGATGTATGATGTCCATTTTTAGCAAATTAATAGATAATTGAATAGAAGTGTTTATGGATGATTTCTCAGTATTTGGAGATTCATTTGATGCATGCCTATGCAACTTAGAAAATGTTTTAGAGGTATGCGAAAGAACACATTTAGTCCTAAACTGGGAAAAGTGTCAATTTATAGTTGCAGGAGGAATTGTGCTTGGGCATAAAATATTTGAAAATGGCATGGAAGTGGATCCTACGAAGGTTCAAATTATAGAAAAATTACTACCTCCAACAATTGTGAGAGGGGTAAGAAGCTTTTGGGACATGTAGGATTCTACAGGCGATATATTAAAGACTTTTCAAAAATTACTAAGCCTCTATGCCAACTTTTGGAAAAAGATAAGAAGTTTGATTTTAATGATGAATGCTTAAAAGCTTTCAATTTATTAAAGAAAAAATTAATCGATGCCCCTATAATAGTTTCACCTGACTGTGAGAAAACTTTTGAATTAATGTGTGATGCGAGCGATTATGCTATTGGAGTGGTTTTAGGCAAAGGCACGAGAAAATGTTTAATGTTATATACTACGCTAGTAAGACTCTTACTGATGCTAAAATTAATTACACTACTATAGAAAGAGAGTTATTAGCCATTGTTTATGCATTTAAATAATTTAGATCTTACTTAATTGGAGCCAAATGTACAGTGCATATTGATCATTCTGCTATTAAATATTTAATGCAAAAGAATGATGTTAAAACAAGTCTGATTCGATCGATATTTTTAATGAAAGAATTCAATTTTGAGATCGTTAGTAGAAAGGAGTCGATAATAAAATAGCTGATCATTTATTTACACTTGAACAACCTAATTTGGCTGAATTTGAAAAGAAAATAATATAAACTTTCCTTGATGAGCAGCTAGATAATATTATAGAAGAAAATATATCGTGGTATGATGATATTGTAAACTACATCGTTAGTAATATTTTACCACCTGAATTAATAATGCAACAGCGGAAGAAATTTAAACATGATGCTAATTTTATTTTTTAGACGATTCTTACCTTATCTTTAATTTCCTTTTATTGATACGTCGTCTATAAATTCTCATCATCTGACACAAAGAACATAGATCTCGAGCTAATTTTTAATAAGAAATATACAAGTTTTTATTCAAAGTCTTCTAGGGCTTTAATTTCAAGAAATAAACAATCTAACTGACTAGTTCAATGAGACAGGCCCAATAGTAATAAAAGTAGTTATATCCAAGTCAAATCAAGCTCAGATCAAGCCATTAAACAAATTTTAGAAGTTTTTCGGGCATATTTGAAAGATCAAATGAATGCCGAATTTGGTGAGCTTATGATCGAATTGAGCATCTCGACAAGAATAATCTAACGAGCTCAAGATTGCACAATTTCGACATCGATAAGAGTTTATCAAATAATCTAACACACTTAAATGTCCATCAAACATTGTCCGATTAAGGAAATCTCTTTGGGCGATTCGATCAAAGCTGATCAAATTTCTTAATTAATTGCACCAAAGACTATAAATAGATTCCCACCCTTCTCATGCGAGGGGAGAGAAAAGGAGAGGGTGCTTGAAATTTGAAGAAGACAGAAGCTTGGCGAAGAAGCTGAAGTCTCCTTCTCTTGCAGCCGCTAAACACAACCAAAAACTATCGACCACCACTTGTATGCCACTGTCGACCATTGACGGCCGACGCCGACCACCATCACCCACCTCCCTCTCCCTATGATGAACCACAGTGTGAAGCAATAAAAATGTAGCAGAATCACGAAGGAACCTGCGAAGCGACACATCTTCCCAAACACTAGGTTGACCTTAAAGACGGTGCAACATCACATCCCATAGACGATGCATCAATGCATCCAAAAACGGCGCAACAACGCATCTCAAAGATAGTGTAATGATGCACCCTTCATATGCTCATGCAGATCCGAGCTCCAACCGTCGTGACCTATGGACATCATTAAAACTCACCACTATGACTGATTCCATCTACGGCCGATGTGATCCATAGCTTATGTAACTTTTGGCTCCGACACTCTCAGCTTATTAACTCATTACAACTCACAACTATGACTTATGTTACGTAGTCCATAGCTCGTACTCCCCCCTGACCTACGAACGTCATTTCAACCCACATATATGGCCTACGACATGATCCACAACTCCTGCAACTCCCTATTACGGCCTCTATGGCCAATCGAAACTCCTGAAGCAACCATCTACAAGTCATCTAGCCAACTACTATCATGATTATCAACTATAAGTTACATAATAAGTTGGTGCTACAGTCACCATCTTTTACAACAACGGACTATGACCCTTGTAGCCTGCTATCATCAAGAACTACAACCAGATGATGGCTATACATCTTTGTGATTCTATCTTCCCTAATTCAGAAGAACAGTGGATCTGTGTACTCACTATTCATACCATAATGTTTCAACTGAGCTAGGCCTCAAGGACTTTTCCCTTTCCAAGGGTTTTCCACATAAAAAGTCGAGGTGTCTCATCTTACTTAGTTCTCATTTAATTACCCAAGTGTGTGCTAGTTTTTCGTGCAATGCTAAGACAATAAATAATTATTACTCTACCATCGTGAATTTTATAGCACACATTAGTTTGGCGTCATCTGTGGGAAGTGAAGCCCCGTTCGAGATTGGCTTCAACTTTGAGATGCTGAGCCCCAACTTTGTTTCTCAAGGATGTATGCCTTTTAATTGGTTAGAGAACCTCTATTGCATCTTGAAGATCATCTATGAAGCATTCTTCATTGTGAGGGGCAAATTTCGCTGCAATCTCGAAAGGTTGTTCATGTCAACGTCCCGGGCACGATTGTAGTGGGGTTGTGATTTAGCATCTTATTCAGACACATAATTTTTCACAACTTCTTCCAGACTAGGGGCATTCTTCACTATAGTTTTATAAGTTCATTCATGTTAACATATCGAGTACGATTGTGGTAGAGTAGTCTGTTGGCATTAATTTATAATGTCACATGTGTAGGATGTCCACTTGAATGAATCGAGACCACTTATTATTCATTCGTAGCATCCCATAGCTAATGACAACCATCTTAACCCCCTGATACATATTTAGGGCACAAAATTAGGGTGGAATCATACACAACCTAAGACCTATTTGATGTCCATTCTGGTGTACATAGAACATGAAATATTCATATGGAGTTTCCCGTGGTCAAAGGAACCCCTCGAAGTCTCCAGTGAGCATTTCTGTGAAGATCAAAGTTTAAAATGCCCTATCGGCACCGTGGTCAAAGACGACTGTCAGCAACAAGATGGGCTTAGTTGATATTTTGCCCATATTGAGGGGAGTGTTGAGATTAGTATCTTATTGTAAAATAAGAAATATAAGAAGATTATGGATTTATTTGTAAATGTTGTAAAGTTACAATAAGAACTATAGAAGAAGTCTAGGGATTTATTTGTAAAATATTGTAAGGCTCTATATAAGCCTAAGTCATTAATAATAGAAAATGGTTTTTAGAGTAATTTTTTCTATTAATTCTTATTATAATTGGTCAGGTTTTTGACTTCGAAAATCTTCCTTAATATATTGACTTAGGGATTAATTATGATTTTCTTAAAGAACATTTTGATTTTCATTAAAAACTTTTCATGCAGTTATTAAGGACGAATTGTATAGATCTTACAATTATATAATCATAATTTGATTGGAGGGTGTTCCACCTAAGCTAGACTGGTTAGTTTTTTTGGTAACGTCACAACAATATTATAGTGTTGTTCATGACTAATGAAGTATTCAATATCATATATAGATTTTAAGATTCCATAAGTGTCCCTTTGTTTTTTATAACTATTTTTATAAATCTAAATACTCTTATTTTGATTAAATGTTCTTCACAAATTTTCAACATGAGAAAAGCTTTCAAGGCGTTTCACAACTTTTCCTGCTTAAGAATGATGAATTTCATTGTTGAAAAAGAGGCGGCACACAATAAAGAAAAGAATAATACTAGTTTAATTTTTTAGACTTGCACTCATTATTGTGGGAGAGTAGTCATTCAGTATTCATCAAGAGGTAAATATGAATTAAGTAGAATTCATAAAAAAATGAGAATGGGAAGGCTTTTATACCATTAAATTAAGTAGAATTCAGTATTCATGAAGAGGTAATCCTATCTATGGTTTTCTCAGGTAGATAGAGCGAGAATTTTTACCATTGAACTTGGTATCTCTCAGAACACCAATGGAAAATAGTGAAATAACAACATATTTGTTAATAAAAAAAATCTGCTAATAATATAAATAGATCATTTTTAGTATTATATCACTTTTTTGCATTATTTGTGTTGGAAGCGAATAGAATTTTGATGACAGTTTTATATTAGCCCCTAGTAAAAATTACAAATAATATTTTCATAAAGAATTTTACTTGCCAATAACAAATTATATTTTTTATAAACCAAAATAAATTCTCATTTCAACTTAGTTTTATTTCAATTATCTTTCATCTCCTCCTCTCATGTGCACATATGACTTTGACCGCTTGATCATGGCACATGGTCACCATTAATCATCTCTCCACTCTTTCTCTTGTTACACATTACTATAGTTCCTCATAAGTAATAGCATCCACCACCTTCAACTATAATTAACCCTAGTTGTCACTCATCATATCTCACATACTTGAGGTAATTGTTCATTGCACCTCCCTCTCGTTTATCCTTATCTTAAAACAAAGCTAATGATGCATTGGACCTTTAAAAAAGCTTATGGCAAATTGAATAGAGTGTGATGACATATCTCAAATGTGGTGTATTGAATAACATCATATTAAAGATCCGACGATAACTTCCGATAATAATTTTCTTACAACTGTCTTACTTAGAATATGATGACTCTCTCTGGACTCCTAAGAATTTATATTTGTATCGATTATCGACAAGTGATGCCTCTGTTCTAAAATAGTAAACCTAAGAAAGGAGTTTCACATCTCTACTATAATATATGTGGTTAGTTACTACTACAACTCTCCACTATGGCACATGTGACTAACTATTACTATAACTTCCAACTACAACCTTTTGCTATCAATTGATGCTACTGCTGCTCCCATCTACAACCTATATGACCAACTATGTCGTATGTGTTGCTACCACAAATTTGAACTACGGGCTATATGGATAACTGCTATTACATCTTCCAACCACGACCTTTGAGTCCAACCAACGCTGCTGAAATATCTATCGTGACCTATTTGACCAACTATGACCTATGTGACTAATAGCGAATATAGCTACTCACTGCTTATGTGACCAACTACAGTCTATGTGGCCAACTACCACTACAGCTTCAAACTATGGCCTTTGTGGCCAAATTTTGCTACTACAACATATGTAACCAATTATGACCTTTGTGACTAATTGGTTCTGCAACTCTCCACTATGACCTATATGACTAATTATGACTTATGTAGTTAACTATTTTTACAACTTATAACTATGACCTTTATGACCAACGACACTACTATAGCTCCCCACTAATGCCTATGTGACTAAGACCTATGTGGCTAATTACTACTGTAGCTCTCCACTATAACTTATGTGTCCAACTACGAAATATGTGGCTAACAACTACTATATCTTCCAACTATGGCCTTTATGGCCAACTTACGCTACTATAACTCCCCACTACTGCTTATGTGACTAACTATGACCTATGTGACTAATTTCCACTACATCTCTCCACTATGACCAATGTGATCAACTAGAACCTATATAACTAATTATTAGTTTATCCTCCAACTATGGCCCTTATGGCTAAATGAAGCAACTACAACTCCCCACCACTGCGTACGTAGCCAACTACGACATATATATATATATGGCTAATCACTTCTACAACTCCTCACTACGACCTATGTGACCAAACTAAGATATATGGCTAATTGCTACTACAGCTCCCCACTTTAGCTTATGTCAATAACTACGACCTATGTAGCTAACTGGTACTGCAACTTCACACTATAGCCACTGTAGTCAAATGATGATATTACAATCACCATCTATAATATCTGTGGCATACTTTTGTTTTTTGTAGCAATCAACTACAACATTTGTCTCTTTGCCGCCCACCATCGCTATTATCATGAAGAACTGCATTTTTTGTAACACAATTACAACTATTAAAGCTAGACTACTATTATACATATGTGATTATTAACATTATAATTTCATCTCTAAATTAGAAGAAGAGTAGACCTATTTACATATAATTACGTAGCACATTACTTTGGCAGGACTAGTCCTTATGATTTTTCCCCATTCAAGTTTTTTCTCCGTAAAATAAATTGTCTCTTTTCATTTATTTATTTTTATTTGTATGCGTGTTAGCTCTTCTTGTAAAGCTAAGACATTAACTTATCACTCTACTACTATAAGTAATCCAGCATGCAACAAACACTTCAAAAAATAATAACTTCATTATCAATTTCCACCACCAAAAAAAAATTGCCCATTAGGCGACATATGGTATACTAGGCGGCTATTACCACTTTACCACACTTCAAAGGCAACATCATTTTTTAAAATTCTTTTTGTCTAAGGAAGTTAACAATTTAGAATAGTGATATAAAACAGGATCATAGAATTCAATGAATTACCAATGCAATATCACTAAAGCCATTTGAAAAAGACAATAGCTAAAATATTAAAAGGAAACATTTGGCTTCTGTTCAATACTGGATCATTCAAAAATTTTAATTACCAAAAACCAAATGAATATCTAAAAACAAGCCGACACGTCCGTTGCTATGTGGATGCAATGTGGCCACAGTAACATAATTATTTTTAAATTATTAGAATATGTACAGAGATATCCACAAATTTATAGATCTAATAATTAAATTTAATATTTATATTTATGACATTTTGATCCATTAGTTTATGAAATATATATATATATATATATATATATATATATATATATATATATATATATATATCATATACATGTATGTATGTATGTATTTATGTATGTATTCTGGTTTTGAAACTGCCTGAGAGTCACACCCAAGGAGTCCAGCATAAAACATAATAGAAAAAAAAGAGAAATAGAGTGTACAATAATAAAAAGTAGAATCAAAAAATTGTGTGACCCTTTATTAATGAAATGATCCTCTATTTTTAGTAACATGGGGGTATAAAATTATTTGTTTAATTAATTAAATGATTGCATCTACTTTAATAGGGGCATTACATGGTATTTTGGGTATTTACAAAAATTAGTTTATGGCTCAACTATCCTATTGCTCGATCAGCTGAGATTATTTAGCCTTGCTTCGGCAAGGCTTATTCATCAAACTATATTGAGTTGGGGTTGTTGATCGGCTCCTGTTAATCTTTACTCGTCTAGACTTAGTTCAGTTAGCTACTTTGGTCCGAATATCGACTAAGGACCTCTTGACGAGGCTTCTATCGCTAGGATGAGACTAAGTTGTCAGATATAAGATGAATCATTATATTCTGACAGGTAGCTCACCCTTTGACAGAGAGTACCTCGAGGTGCTCACAGAGTATATCATGGTAAAACCTTCGACGTCCTAATAAAGAGTCTCGACAACATTTATGAGAAGGCTGGAGATGCTGAGACAGAGTTAGACCGAGTTATTCTCTCGGCTTGATAGATCTTGGTCATTGGCTAAAGAGGCTTGCATTCAACCAACCTCTAATCTCAGTCTAAGGGATCTACACCCGATAAATTTAAGTCTTTTTATCTTTCAGTGATAGGACATATGGTCTTCCTTTTGTAGACCATCCTTGATCATAATTTTATATATATTAATCTATTAGATTTCTTCGAGATTCTTGCTGACACATTTCTGATGCGTAATATTATATGAAAGAATCATGTCAGTATGAATCTATAATCGAGTTAAGAGATGTGGGCATATGACAAGGAGGCGGGGTTCGTAGTCAAAGGACGTAAAGATCAGGTCCATGAGGGCAATTCAATCTATGGTGTCATTAATTAATGTTGGACCAGGCTAAAAACGTTGTAAACATTCATCAGGTCAGCCACCTCTAAACATTATCTGACCGACATAATGGGTCGAACGAAGGAACAAGCCATATGTCGGACGAAGGAAAAAGCCCTATGTCGAACGAAGGAAGAAGATTGTATGAAGAGCAGGGCCAAACAAAAGGCATGTTCAGTCAAGAAACACCTAGACGGTCCACACGTCGTTCGACCTGCTAATGCAAAACAAATGGATCCAATGTAAACGACCGAAAGTTTCCTAAGTCAATAAATTTAGTCTATTGTCAAGATTGTAAAGCTTTAATGGTAAGAATGTCTTATATACATCTATACACCTTCTTCATAGTGGAGGCATCAGATGTAATTGTACATTTCAAGTATCTTTTATGCCTATAAATTAGGGATCCTTTTATGAATAAAGGGTTACATGCTCTCATTTCCCATGCTATATTTCTTGGGTGTGATTTGTTGAATAATTTAGGAGTCAAAATATATACAACACACACACACACACACACACACACACACACACACACACACACACAAAAGTTGGCTGAGGAGGGAGGGGCTCTGCTAAGGTTTCCATGGAGTCTCTGGCGGCGGTGACAACTCAGGCGGCTCTCTCTGAGTGTGGTGAGCTTCACTTCGGACGTGAGGTCTGGTGGTGGTGTGCTCAAGAGGTGCTTTCTGTGTTTTGGGTCTTCTCTGGCTCACTCCATTTGAATTTTACTGTTCCATTGAATCTCAACTTATTGTGGATTTTCTTCTCTACTTCTTCTCTAAATCTTTCTGGTCCTAGTTGTTTGCTTATTTCACTGTTAGAGGAGACTCTAAATGGTGTTTCAACCTTTTTGGTTGCCGCTCTTTTCTGGAGCTGAGGTGGTGCTTCCTGCTTTGTATCTTTCTTTTAGGCTCTTTTCTGGTTCTTTGATTGCTTTGGGTGCTTGCTATGCCATGGCTACCCCTATTGATATAAAGACTCATGCCCTGGGCAAAGGCCACCTATGAAGGTGTGGTGGGTAAAAACCAAACACCTCATAAAAATTTTGATCACTTAATCTTCCCACAAGCTCTTCATGACACAGCTGCAGGCAAGGGTGACTGTCCTTTCATCATGCCTCCTGGACTGAAGGATGCGATGCTAGCAATTAGATTTACTACCCAGGAGATGCATATCTTAAATTATGCTGTCAGATTTACCTTAATAGGTAAATTTCAATTTTTCCATCCAAAGATGGAATATGTGAGGAAGTTCTTTGAAAAACTACATATTATTGGTACTTGGAAACTGGGTCTGCTAGATGGGAGACACCTCCTTATCAGGTTATCCAATGATAAATATTATGCTAAAATCTTTGTTAAACAGTCCCTCTTTGCTAGCACCACTATGAAACTGTTGAAGTGCACCCCAGATTTTGACCCTTCAAAAGAACCCCCTATTGTTGCAATGTGGTTCAAGCTGCCAGACCTTCCAATATAGTTGTACCACCCCAATGCCATATTTAATATTTGTCAGGCACTTGGCACACCATTAAAGGTAGATTCCCCCACTCATGATATGGCTAGTCTTGCTGGGGCAAGACTACTAGTGGAGAGGGACATCACCCTCCCTGTTTTGGAGAGGGTGTGGATTGACACTGAAGATGGTGGTTTCAGAATATTGTTGTGGAGTACAGAACACTCTACTGCCAACACTGCAAAATGCTTGGGCATACCAGGGAGAGGTGTTACAGACTCCACCCTCCAATTAAGAAATCCTATTTCAGGGGACGTGAGGCTACTGGGATGCTCCCTGAAATGACCCAAACACCTTTACTTCCCCAAATGGTAGCAGAGAAACATAGGGAGCCTGCCAACACTGCGTCTCCCCTCCCACTCTCCCCATCCACGACTATTAGAAAAGAAGTCCCAGTGAATAGAGTGATTGAGATAATTCCTTCAAGGGAGCCTCCTGTTCCAGTCTTAGTAATATTGGAGAAAGCTGACTTGAGTGTAGCTCCAAAGTATCCTTTACCTCAGGTGACAGGTGGGTCCCCTCCAAACACATTGTAAGTTGATTTGGCACCATCTCAAGAAGCAAATGGGCATACACAACTAGAAGATAATAATCTCCAAAAGACTATTGGTGATTTGGTGGTACCCTCTGTGGTGACAATGAAAAAAATGGTGCATACTATGGAAGAAGACTGGCATATTCAAAAAGCAAGAAAAAAGAAGAGACAGATACATAAGGCCCAGAAACTGTTGACTGTTCATCTCTCTCTGGGGTTGGGAGAAGTTGACAGCTCTTCCAAGCCTATTAGAGGAAGAACCAAATCAAGATCTCATCCTTTTATTCCCCCTCTCCCTCTCCATGATTAATTTCTAAGCTGGAATATTAGGGGCATTGCTACATCCCCTTTATATCAAAAGATTACTACATCTCAATAAAAAGCATGCTCTTTGGTGTATAGCTATTATGGAACCTATGGTTCATAAACATCCACATAGACTTATAAAAAAAATTATTGGCTTCACTCATTTTGCTAATTGCAACAATAAGCTTTGGATCTTCTGCAGGAAGGAAATCACTTGGATTATGTTGCTAGACCATCATCAATTTGTTCATTTTTCTTTTATGATGAATGGTTATACAGGCTGTGCAACTTTTCTATGTTGGCTACAATAAGTTGGAGAGGATGGAACTGTGTTCTTGTCTCCTTGACATCAGCTCTAATACTTCCACTTGCTGGTTGGTAGGTGGAGACTTCAACTACATAGCTTCTTCAGCTGAGAAATTTGGAGGTAGAACCCCTAATCTCTCTAAAATGAACACATTCTGTGATAATATACAACAAGTTGGCCTCTTTGATTGGGGTTTCTCTGCACCTAAATTCACTTGGAAGAGGGGGCATCTATGGGAAAGACTTGACAGTGTGATGGTTAATGATCATTGGCTCACACAATTCCTTCATACTTTTGTGACTCATCTTAGCCTTGTTGGTTCTGATCACAGGCGTCTCTTAATCTCTATATCTGCCCCTCCCCCACCTAGTAAATCTCCTTTCAAATATCTTAATTTGTGGTCCGAACACGCCTCATTCCTTGATGTTGTCTCTTCCTCCTGGGGTGGGCTTTCTCATCCAGGCCCTTTACATAAGCTATCCCTTCTTCAATCTAAAGTGGCTAAAGCTCTCAAGAATTGTGGATAGAATACTTTTGGTGATGTTTTCTAGGTTATTATTAATGCTGAGGCTGAAGTGGGGGCTTTGGAAATTGCTGTCCAAAATGGTCTTACTGAGGAAAGGGATTTATTGACTGCCCAGGACCACCTCCTCACCACCATTGATAGGCAGGAACATTTCTTAAGACAAAAGACTGTCATTAATATCTTTACTGATGGTGACAGAAATACTAAATGTTACAATGCTAATATCAAATATAGAAGGAAATGTAATGTCATTCATTCTATCAAAAATTATGAGGGGGTATGGCTTTATGAGAATCAAGCTATTGCTCTGGAATCTGTGAATCATTTTCAACATCTGCTGACACAGCCTCAAATAACCATATTACCTATTGGCACTTACATTTTTTATAAAGACCACTCTTATACCAAAGATCTAAAGCTAACTGACCCCCCAACTGAGGAAGAGATCTAGAATGCATTGAAGTCAATTGACAACTCCAAAATTGTTGGACCTGATGGCTTCACAGCTGGTTTCTATAAGAAATCTTGAGGGTTATTAAAGGAGAAGTCATTGCTGCAATCCAAAGTTTCTTTCAGGGTTGTAATCTTCCTATCTACTTCTGTACCTCCAATATTGTTCTGGTACCAAAATCAACTGACTCTAGGGATCGGAACCACTATAGACCTATCAGCCTTACTTCAGTTATCAGACTGCAGCCTCATCTTGCTCAGATTATAAGTCCCAATCAGCCTACATTTATTAAAGGTAGATCAATCATTGACAATGTGTTGTTAGCCCAAGAAATCCTTCTTGATCTGGATAGACCATACAGGGTTAGCAACCTCATATATAAGTTAGATATCAAAAAAGCATATGACACTATATCTTGGGACTTCATTAAAGAGATTCTGATTGCTAGAGGCTTTTCTCTAGATTTTTGTAATCTTATTTACAGATGGTTGAGTAATAACTCTCACTTCATCCTTCTGAATGGGCAGGCTTGGGGATCATTCACTGCTCCCAGAGGTCTGAAACAAGGGAACCCTTTGTCCCCCACTATTTTTATCCTTGCATTGGACAACCTCTCTAGACTGTTAGACATAAATCTTCTGATGCAGCAGGTTACAAATATCATCACAAATCCAAACTAGCTATTTCACACTTGGCCTATGCTGATGACCTTATGATTTTTTCAAGTGCAAATAAGAATGCAATTAAAAAAGTCCACAAATGCCTCCATATTTTTCAACTACATTCAGACATGCATTTCAGTGCTGACAAGTGTGTCATCCTTTCTAATAAGAGAATCTCTTCCAGCAACAAGCATTAGATCCTAAACTAAACTGGCTTTATAGAGACTCGGTTGCCCTTTAAATACCTTGGTGTCCCTCTTATCAAGGGAAGAGCCAAGCAAACCCAATTTAAGGAAATTATGGGTAAGATTACTCATTAGCTAACTTGTTGGACCCACACTTTCTTATCCAATGGTGGCATGATTACATTATTGAAGAGCATTTTGACAACTTTTCCATCCTATATGCTTCAGATGACTAGTATGAAAAAGAGTACCCAAATTCAACTTGAAAGTACCTTTAACAGATTTCTTTGGTCTGGCAGCGCCAGCAACTTCATTGGACTTCATGAAAAAGGTAGCTAAACCAACTATGGCTAGTGGTCAAGGTTTCAAGGGCCTCCAACAGTTAATACAAGTTAATTATTGTACGTTGTGGATCAAATTTAGAGAACAATCCTCTCTTCGGGTCAAATATATGAAAGGTAAATATTGTAAGGACATTCATCATAACCTTATTGTTAGAAAAACTCGTGATTCCAAGCTTTGGGTCAACATGTTAAGACATAGATAGTTGGCAGAAGATCTTTTTATTTGAGATCTAGGCAAGGGAGATGTCAACTTTTGGCTAGACCACTGGTGTCTAAGGGAAATGCTGATAACTATTTCTTCTGACCCCTCTCCCCACATCAAATTCTCTGATTGCTGGAATGAGGATGGATGGTCACTCTCAAAACTTCAAGAGATCATGCATTTCTCCTCAGCCAAACAAGTGGCCATGCTAAATTTTGATAGGCTGAGACCTGATAGAATGGTATGACAGACCAATAAACACCAGAGCCTCACCAAGTCCATCTATTCTAAATTATTTACCTGGGACCAGGTGCCATGGGGGGAATCCTTCTTGAGAAGGGACTTTCACCTTCTATGTCCTTTTTCAGCTGGAGATCATTGCACAACCTTCTACTCATTGATGACATTCTTAAATTAAAAGGACTAAGGGGCCCCACTAGATGCCATCTCTGTTTGGTGGAGGAGGAATCCACTCCTCATCTTTTCTTTGAATACAATTTTGCTCAAAAGGTATGGACAGAGATCATTGAACATCTCCTTGTGGATTCTTTTCATTTGCAATGGTTGCACCTCCATATCCGTTGGACTGATTGGAAGAAAATTAAGGCTGATCTCATCCCCTTTTTAGTGGCTTGGTTTTTATGGATGGCTAGAAACTATCTTAAATTTGAAGGTAAACCCACTTCTACAACACAGGTGGTGAGGCAGTGCCTAGGTTACCTATGCAAGTTAATCCAATATAAGAAGTTCCCCAAACTGTGTTCCTCTCCTTTTCCTGAGAAGGCCCCCTCCCATCTGTTATCACTATTTATTGGATCCCCCCTGCCACCTCCTGCATCAAGGTGAATATTGATGGTAGCTTCACTGAATTGGGTGTTCGGTGGAGGGGTTTTCAGAAATTTAGCTTGTCAGTGTCTGCTCTTTTTCTCAGCTCATGTCATTGCTTTGGATGCTTTGGAAGGTGAACTTATGGCTGTCTACTAGGCCTTGAAGCTGGCCTTTTTAAACCACTAGACACAGTTGATTGTTGAAGGGGATTCTTCAATTTTACTGCAACTTTTACATGGAGAGGTTTCCCCACCTTAGCATCATTTACAGTGGGTCCACAAGATCAATTCCTTCAAATCCTAAATCTCATTGAAATTTTCTTTTATTTATAGGGAAGAGAATAGACTAGCCATTGGCTTGCAAGAGCTAGTCTTTCTCTAAATGTTGTAACTGTTTCCTCTACTCCTCTCCCTTCTCTTAGGTTTTTTATTTCTAGGGATCTGCTCAATGCCCCTCATTTTAGACTTGTAACTTGAATTAAATCAATATAAGATCTTTTATTTAAAAAATAAATACACACACACACACACACACACACAGATATATATATATATATATATATATATATATATATATATATATATATATATATATATATATATATGATGCTGCGACTTGGTTTCACTGCTCTGGTATCCATGGCATTTTCATGGCATTTCCCAGTTTTCACTACTGATGTTGGTGAACTCCTTGCTCTTTTCTCTTTCTCCTTGTCTTCTTCTCACAATGGACAGAAACTAT
This sequence comes from Papilionanthe hookeriana x Papilionanthe teres, assembly GCA_022702705.1. NCBI lineage: Eukaryota > Viridiplantae > Streptophyta > Magnoliopsida > Asparagales > Orchidaceae > Papilionanthe > Papilionanthe hookeriana x Papilionanthe teres. The sequence goes on along the minus strand of CM040427.1, from coordinate 69,989,606 downwards.
GCGGAGGTTGTGGCTGGTGGCTCCATTTTGAGTTATATGAAGCACTCTTGTTTCTTCCCACAAGCTTTCCATGATGCTCTGGAGTTTGGCGGGGGGGGATACACTTTCATCAAGAAACTAGGCGAAAGAACAATAAACCTGCTCTTTTTCTCTCTTATGAGGAAACTAATATACTTGCTTCATCCCGCCATTTTGCTTTGGTTGGAAAGTTCCTATATGGTTATCACAAAATCGATCTAATCGTAAGGAATTTGACCTGCTTAAACTTTCTGGTGCTTGGAAGATTGGATTGTTAGGCGGAAGGCATATTCTCATGCAGTTTTCAAATGATGTTGATTACACTATTGTGTTTGCTCAAAAGGTCCTAAAAATCGATAATAAGTATATGAAAATTCTTAAATTGAGTGTTGATTTTGATCCCTGAGCTGAATCTCCTATCATACTGGTATGGGTCAAAGTTTCCTGACTTTAAATATCATCTATTTGATTATGAAATTCTTTTATCCCTAGCTAAAGGCTTTGGTAAGCCTCTAAGAGTTGATAACCCCACTCTGGACACTCAAAGCCCTCTGATGTCTGCTTCCTTCTGGAGAGAGATGTAACCCAACCTTATCTTGATGAGATTTGGATTGGTTCCATGCACAAAGGCTACTGACAGAAGGTGGTTATGGGGACACACCCCCTTATTGCTCCCATTGTCCTATGTTTTGCCACAGTTCATCTATTTGCTATAGACTGTACCCCAATTTAAGACCACCTGTTGTTCAAAAACCTTTACCAACAGTTGCTCTTGTTGGAACCTTGCCACACCCTACTCCCTCTGAAGGTCCCTCACCTTCTATATTGGAATCTGTTGAGGCTGCTCCTCAAGACCCTCTCCTTAGCCTTACCATTTCTAGGGATGTTGGTATCCTTCAGTTTCCTCTCCTTACCCCTCTACTTGATAACCCCACCTACTAAACTTCCCCTCCTAATTCTCCTCCTACACCTCATACCCCCTAAATCCCTACTAACAACACCCCCCCTCATTGTTAACCCCCCTTCCAGCCCTACCCTTGAACACCTTCCTATAACCTCTCTACCCCACGACTCTTCACCTCTGTCTTCTCCTACTTATGGGCCTTTGGTGCCTGATACCTTTGTTAAACCAGTTATTAATACTGATCTTGCCTCCTCTAGCTTTGCGCAGGTGGATGAAACCTTGGCCCTTGAGGCAGTTGCTATCCTTGAAAATGAATGGTTGGTGCATAAAGCTAGTAAAAAGAAAAAAAAAGAACCATGAACTTATAAACCTTCAGGCCAGGAATATTAACCCTACCTCTAACTCTGATAGGGAATAAGTGGGCAGTCCCCTTAGATCTACTAGGAGGGCTATTCTGCACAATCATATTTAATATTTTGACCTGGAATATTAAGGGAATTACTGACGTGGCTTCCCTTAATAGACTGAAACATCTTTGTTGGGCCCATAAACTTCAATTTTTTTTTATCTTGGAACCTATGAATTTGGTAAATAAAGCTCAAATTTTGAGAAACTTCAAGTGCTATAAATTCTTTTGCAACAAGAATAACAAAATATGGCTTTTTTTTGGAAACATTCTATTTAGCTCTCCATCATTGAGCATGATGATCAGTTTCTCCTCACTAAGTTCCATTGTGATGATTACCATTCTTGGACTACTTTTGTCTATGCAAGTACTTTACTTTAAATTAAATAATTACTTTGGGATCAGTTATACAAATGGTTGAAACTACTAAGGAGAATTGGTTTGTGGGAGGTGATTTTAACATGATTATGAAGGCTGATGAGAGAAGAGGAGGTGGTACAAGTGATAGCATGTTTATTAATACTTTCTGTGAGAAACTTTTGGATGCTGGTCTCACAGATTTGGGTTACTCTAGTCTTCCTTATACTTGAAGAAGAGGCAGCTAATACACCTAAAATATATAGTATTTTTATGCACATTTTTATACCTATTTTTAATGATATTGCACTTTAATGGAAGTTATTTTGTGTTTTTTTTGCAGGTATGATGAAAATGGATGATCATGATGAAAGGACCAAAATTGGATCACATTTGGAGCAAAAAAATGAAAAATAAAAAAATTGGCACTGGCGGCTAAGCGTCGCTGGTCCGGCGCTTAGCCGCCACAGTTAAAAATCAAGATTCAAATGGATTTGGCTCCAATTTCAAAGGGGATGACATGCAACTCTTGGTGGTAATGTCCATAACTTCCTTTGGGCGGCAAGTTTGAATGAAGGGGTGCGTTCCTTGGTAGATACATCGAATCTGGACACATTTTGAAGAGACACCAAGGCACCTTTTGGTTTACTATTTAAAGAGAGTCTTAGGAAAGATTTAGAGGAGGCAATTTGAGGAGACTCTTCCACTGCATTTTGAAGAGTACTTCCATTGTTCTTCCACTGCATTTTAAAAGTTTTTATTTAGAGTAGAAGTAGAGAGTAGAAAGGAGAAAAGGGTCGGAGTGAAGTATTTTTATTCCCACTTCTTTTCTTTTTTTTAGATTAGTTTTTATTGAAGTCCGAAGTCTGTATTCTGAGTCAACTTGAGAGACTTGCTTTGAGAAGTAGTTTAGCGAAGAGTCAAAGTTTCAGAGGAACTTCCTTAGTCTTGTGGAGAGGATTTTCAGATAAGTGTTTACTTTTATGTAGTTTATTAATACTTGTTTTCGTTTATTATTTTTTTTATCATTGTTTTTAATTTCAAATCAATGTGTTTTTATATTTTCTTAATGAATTCTGAGTAGTTTACTTTATCTTTTTCTTTCTTAAATGGAGAAGTAATTAATTTAAAGAGAATTGTTGTGGAAAGTATAAGTGTTTAAAAGTTGGAAGAAGTTGTGAAGATTGATTCTAAAAACTTTGTTTACTTCTTAATTTGGCCTGTTAAGTTGTAAATTTTCTTGATATTATGTAAAATCCAATGCGGTATTGTCTTATAAAAGTTAGTAAGAATCACATGAAATTATATGGGTGAGAACTGTATCCATATAATTGAATGTAATATTAGAAGATATTTTTATAAAAGGGAGTAAAATTAGAGGATTTTAGAGTGACAGGCTAAAACCCCCTAATTTGTTTTGAAGTTTTGAATTTTGTTATGAGAAGTTAGCCCCCAGGTGGTTGGAATCGAGGGAACTCTAGAGTGAGAGACTGGTATCTTCCCTGCCTAACCATGTTCAAAATAATATAAATTTCAAAATTAACTTATGTTCTTTATAGAACCAAGTAAGGGTGAAGAACACATTTACTTCTATCTGTCACAACAAAAATTTTAATATTTCCAAAACAATACTTTATGAATTATTACTATTTCATGAAAGGAAAGAAAAAGATATTCTAGTTAATAGTATTTTACATCCAGTGTTATTAGTTATTGTAATTTTAATTTCTTGCTTTGAATTGTATTAAGAAAATTTAAAAAAAAAGATATATCAACCTTCAAAACTTTTCAAAATCAAGACATACTTTTTCAAAAACAATTAAAGAAAGTAAAAAGATAATTTCTCTGATTCCTTTAAAGATTTCACTTTTTCCCTGTGGGTTCGATATCTCGGGGCTTAATAAGAAAGTCCTATTTTATTTGATAAACGATACGTATACTTACGTAGTATCCCATATTATAAAATCATTATTTTTATATCTTAAATCATCAGTGTACTTATATCTGACGGTACCAAGTTTTTGGCACCGTTGCACTTATATCTATCGGGGATCAGCAGCCTCTTTCAAAGACTAGATAGATATCTTCCAAACCATTACTTTATGAATTTTTTCTCTGTCTCCAGAGTCTCTCATCTCAATCACTCTTCTTCGGACCAGAATCCCATTTTGCTCACATTAGCTTTACTTACAAAACCTCCTCAATATAAGTTCAGGTTTTTTAATGTCTGAACTAACCATGACACCTTCTTACATCTAGTAAAGTAGGTCTGGAAATTTGAGTATGTTGGTAGTGCTTGGTACATTCATTGGCAACTGCATAAAAGTTGGCTAAACATATAAAAAACTGGAATTACCAGACTTTTGGTAATGTTCATTCTAGAGTTCTGGATGCACAATGTGTGGTTGATACTTTAGAAGCCCAGGTGGCTTCTAATGCTCATCTGTTTGGTGATTTAGTAATAGCTCAAGCACATTTACTTGATACCATTGACCAAGAAGAAAACTTCTTAAAGCAAAAATCACATGACACTTACTTTGAAAATGCTGACAGGAATACAAATTATTTTCATGCCTCTATCAATCATAGAAAAAATAGCGATACTATCTTAAGCATTAAATCAGTTTCTTGGTCTATCCTTACTGAACAAATTGCCATTGGACAAGATTGTGCTCTTTTTTTTTTAAAACCTTTTTGGATGTTATTTGCAGGTGGAGCCAATTGATTCCCATCTCTTTGATGTAGAAAGAGCTTACATTTCTGCTTTAAATCTTATGGAGAGCCCCATTGAGAGGAGATCTTTTCGGCCTTTAAGGAAAGCAATCCTAACAAGGCTCTTAGACCAGATGTTTATACTTCTCTTTTTTATGTTAACTATTGGAAGGTCATCAAATGTGAGGTCATAACAACCATTTCAATGCATTTTTAGAGGATAAGACCCAAGTAACTACTTTAATGCTACTCTTTTGGTTCTCATCCCCAAGGGTAATGACAAGAGTGCTTTGGCTCACTATAGACCTATTTCCTCACTACAGTTATTTCAAAATTCATCAGTAAGATTATTTTCTCTTGCCTTAAACTTCACCTTACTTCTCTTAGTTTCCCTCAACAATCTTCTTTTATTCAAGCTATGGACATAACTGATAACTTTCTTCTTACTCAAGAGTTGGTTGAAGATCTGGATAGGAAATGCAGGGGTTGAAACATGATATTTACATTGGTCATCCAAATGGCCTTTAATACCATTCATTGGGATGTCATACTGGCTATGCTTCATGCTAGAGGCTTCCAGCCTCAATTTTTTAGTCTCATTTATAGATGACTAAAAAACAATAGCTATAGTGTTCTTGTAAATGGTAACACCTATGGCTTTTTCTCTGCTTACAGAGGTATTAGACAGGGTGATCCTCTCTCCCCACTATTTTCATTCTAGCATTTGACTATTTTTCAAGATTACATAACTAGTTATATCATGATCACCATTACTTACACTATCACCATAAATCTAAAGTTTTGTTTAGCCACTTTGCCTATGCTGATGATGTTATTATTTTCTGTAAGGCTACTAACATGCTATTAAAAAGCTAATGGCTACTCTTGATACCTTTTCTAATGCCTCTGGTTTGCTTGTAAAAAAAACAAAAGCCACCTTTACTTTAGGAATTATGTTACATCTTATGTTATTCAATGGGCTAACTCTTACACTGCATGTTCCTCTGCCTCCTTGCCTTTCTTGTACCTTGGTGTCAATATCCATTTTGGAAGATGGAGGTAGACTCAATTTGATCATGTTGTTGATAAAGTTAAGGCCAAAATTGAGGATTGGAAAATGTTTTTATCTCTAATGGAGGAAGACTGACTTTGCTTAAATCTGTACTGCATAGTTTTCCCCTTTATGCTTTACAGGTTTTTAACCTAAAGAAGAGCACTAAAAATATCTTAGAACCTCAGTTCAATCATTTTCTTTGGGCTGGTGGGGGAAGAAAGAAAATTTGGAGTCGTTAGGATAAGGTCTGCTGCCCTACCTCTGCTGGTGGCTTAGGATTTAAAAATTTAGATCACATTGCTGCCATTAATAGGTGTAAGTTTGGTTTAAATTCAGATCTGCCAACTCTCTTTGGGCTCAATTTATGTTATCTAAGTATTTCACCTCTCTTCACTCCTCCTCAGTCACTTGGAAGGTAGGCGATTCTAAACTCTGGAAGTCCGTACTTAAAGCTAGCGATGTGGCTAATCAACACATCTATTGGGACCTTGGTGAAGGACATGTATCCTTTTGGCATGAACAGTGGGGATATGATAATTTAGAGGCTTCCACCTCTTATATTGATCATAACCTTTTGGTCTCTGATTTGTGGAGTGATAGTTCCTGGAATTATCCTAAGCTTCATGCTCTTATTGGTGACCAAGCAGCTTTAATTGCCACTATCCCTATTACTCGGCATAAGAGAGACCGACATATTTGGAAATTCTCTGCTACTTGCTCCATTTCTAAGTTACTCTACAACAACATTCACTCTTTTCAGCATTGGAAAAGGAGCAAAATGGTTTGGAATCAACTCTTATCCCCTTCAATATCTTTCTTTACTTGGAGATACTTACTGACCCACTTTTTATGTTTGCAATTTATGTTAATAGTAACAGTACCAAAAACTTGATCCCGCTTTAATATATATATTTGATTTTATGATGGAATGTATAATGTGGATTCTACGCAAGTATACATTTCGTATCAAGTAATACAGGACTCTAGTGGAGTCCTGGTTATCGATCCCACACAGAAGTTTTACTAAATTTTGTAACAACTAAATTTAAAAGTATTACTTACTAATATAGTATACAAAAATTTAGAATACTTAACTAAAGCGAACTAAAGTAAACTAATGCTTTAAATAAAGTTGATTTAAAGATTTCAGAAAAATGTATCATTCTCCTTGTTTTTAGAAAATTAAGTGAATAATGAATTTAAATAGATTTTTTTTATTGTATTGTGACAAATAGGAGCATTTCTATTCTTTACCCTTTGGTCCAGGTGCAAAGAACATTGACTAATCCTATGTTTGATTACCGAATCTGCGGTTATCTTTGGGAGGATACTTGTTGCCACTTCGAGCTCCCACGTTCCCCTCACCTGAGGGCTAACATTTACACTTCAGCTCTCAAACAATAGGACCAAATTGAATATATTAGTCTGTCACACTAAAATGTCCAATTCTACGTCCAATAAATAATATTTCCCTATTTATTTGCACCCTCTATCCAAGGCTTTTGACTTCCCTGAATATTGGATGTAATCTTTACTATAGTTGATAATTCAACATATTTTAACAAATCAATGGGCCAGATTGAAAAGTAAATTAAGTTTTAAGTAAAAATTATCACAATTTATTTTAATATTTTAGGCATTTTTATTTAATTTCATCAATTCACATAATTTCATAAACAAGGAGAAAGACTAAGAAAACTACTCAGAATGCATGGGAATTAAACAAAGCATGGATTTCATTTAAAGTTAACAACAATAAACAAAAATACTTATCTCAATTTCCTCCCCAAGCAGACTCCTTGAAGTTCCTTTGACTTTTCTTTATAATACAACACACTTCTAACTCACTAATTACCCTTACTAAAACTAAGTAACACTAAGACTCTCTAAAATAGATTCACAGAAGAAACAAAGTAGACACTTAAAAGACACCAAATAGATACACATAAGACTAAAATTTTTCCTCTATTTATAGAGGTAGACAAAGGACCGAGGGGTACTTAAGCACTTCTTCAAAAGCGTCCGGGTTCAGATGTGGCATTGACAATCTCGCCGTCGGCGGGACGCTCGTCTCAGAAGGTCTCCAAACCGCGCGATCTCGCCGTCAGCGGGCTCGAGCTAGCTGTCGGCGAGGTAGTTATAAATCCTTCAAAAATTCTCCTCATGATCTCGCCGTCAGCGGGCTCGATCTCGCTGTCGGCGGCTTAGTTCATTTTGCATGAATTTCTTCCTTTTTTTATCCAAATTTGCTCCATTTCATGCTTTTTGCTTTTATCACTTATAAATTTTCATTCCTGCAATAAAATAAAGAAAATACCTTTCTTTAAAGTGCAATTTCATAAAAAATAGGTATGAATTTCTTAACATATTTTTCTGTGATCAAAATCCCCCAAACTTAATTATTACTTGTCCTCAAGTAATTTTTATACTAAATAAAAATAATGACTTTTGTAATAGAATTTTTCAATTCAAATAAACTATGAATTAAATTCAAATAATACTATAGTAAAGTTAAATAGAAAATATTTTTTAGTAATTAAATTAACTTTATAGATATAAGATTATTTAGTTATCAGGTCTAAGATTTCTAGCTTTCTATTTATTTCAGGAATGATTATATTTAAAAGAGTAAATTACTTAAGATATTTAGATGATAGGAAGTTCATGAAAACATTATTTAGCAAAATACTAATCCTTATATATAAGTTTAGAAATATATTTGAGTTTTACCATTTAGGTTGAATCCATTGAAGCCAATTTTTGATAAGACATCTCCTCAAGCTTCTCCTCACTTATATTTTTCTTTTTTTCTTTTCTTTTTTTTTCATTTTGGATTGATTTTCAATCCTTCTCTTTTTCTTTTTCAAGTGAGGATTCTCTGTATCTGGATAGCCTGTTAATAATTTTGAACTTCAACTTTTTCTTCCTAAATATGAAACTTAAAATATTTCCTTGCTTATATATATTTCATAGCCTTTTACTTCATTGGTTTTCAATCCTTTCTTTTTCACTTAAATACTTAAGACATTTAATTTTAAAATATAGTTTCCCTTACTTTAAATAGTTTACTATATTCTTACTCCTTTTAACAAAATATCTTATTCCATTAATTAATTGAATTACTAGAAACATTTTATTTAACTTTCTATAATAATTAATTAAAGTAATTCATGTTTATTGAATTGAAAAATTACTATAGAAAAATCATTTGGTAATAATTTTTGAAAATAGAAATGGAGAACAATTAAATAATTAAATTTGTATTTTTCCTCCCCCAAACTTAAATTTTTCTATCTATTTCTAAATGGTGAAAAGGAAAATATACAATGAATCATACCTTTGAGCCTTAGGTATTTCTTTTCCTTGAAATTTTGTAGGCTTTTTCATTTATTTAAAGAATCTGTACTGGTAGTATTCTTCCACATATATAATATTTAAAAGAAAGTGTTGGGATATGAAATTTTTTTAATAAGTATAAAACACAACAAATGAAAACTTAATCTATTACTACACATACAATCAACTAACCTTCTTTAAACAAATTAAAACAATCTAAACATATTAAAAGTTCATAAATTATAAAAACTTAAACAACACATTAAAGAAAAACTAATCATCCTATCTAAATAAAATTGCAAACTAACTTAACACATTAAAAAAAAAACATTACAGCATAAGCAAACACACAAACACACCAAATCCACAGTCCACAGAAAGTACAAAATAATACACACAGAACAATAAAGTTTTCAAAATAACAATTAATCTAAACAAACTAAACAAAGTTTCTAATCTTCCGCATTAAAATCCCGAGCTATATCATCTCCCCGATCTCCGAGCTGAGAAGGTCGAGCGAGTCAGTACTCGTGTGTAGCGGGGGCACTCGGGAAAGACAACATCTAAATCACCACTCCTATATCGACGTTCAGCCTCATAATATGCAATTTCGTACTCTGAATGCCGCTGGAGGTATTCACTATCATAATCATGTCTTCTTTCCAAGCCATCAATCCTGTGATCCATATAATCAAATTTTCTTTCCATATTTTCTCCAAATTGTTCAAAACTCTTTCTACTAAGGGTCAGCTCATTCATCAGATCTTGAAGGGTAGGAGTGGTGTACTAAGGGGGTTCATAACTAGTAGAGGGTATATCTCTACTTGAAGAAGGTACATAGTCCCTTGTCCTAGATCTCCATCCTTTGTGGGATTTATATTTCTTAATATTAGCTAGAGTAATGGGTTTCATAGGTTCAACCCATTCCTCATCATCTCTTGCCTCTACCCCAGATAATTGGCAGAGTGCATAGATAAGACCAGGATGTCCTACTCCTCCTCCACTTTCACTTCTTGAGGTGGCTAATATATTCTTATAAATTACATTTTCCACATTAATACTTTTTGGTTCGAATACGAAATTCGAAGCGCTTTCATCTCTTGTTACCTCACTATGGTGGTAAGTAGGTAACAAAGTAGAACAAATAAAATAGTGTCAGGCTTTTGAAGTTGCATTTAACATAGAAAGAGGAAAATTTACCCTTTCCCACTGCTTGATCTTCCAGACGCCTTTCCCATCAGTGAGAAAGTCAATCACCTCTTCCAGTGGTCCTTCCATTGTCCCAAAAGTCTCGTACTCACTGGTGTAGGTGTCTCATACCTCGTAATAAGCATTTATCCTTGCAACGCTGAATTCCACAAAAAATCCTCTAACTTTTACTGGTGCATCTTCAGCTGAAGTTAAATTAGCATAGAACTCCTTAACTATCTCCACAGCTGCTCTATATGAAATATAGCAAAAATTCTCTCATCATCGTTCCTTTATTACTCGCTCCACCTCTTCTCCTGGATTCTTAAAAACTCGATCTCGAATGCATTTTCTTGATTGAATGTTGTGGAAATATCTTGATTGTGCTTTTGCATTCACAAATCGGGTTTCGTCATAATCTAACCGTCGCTTTTGTCGTGGAGCCATTTTCGATCTGTGAAATTTGCAAATAATCTTAACTAAACTCCCAAATATTACTAAAAAGGCTTCATATAACATCTAAAATCCATTTAGATCGATCTCCATGAATTTCTTCCAAGTATTTTTTTTTCACATTTCGAATTTTTTCAAAATTTCCCAATGTAGAAGAAATCCATGGTGAAAATAAAAAATTTTTGCATAGGAGTGAAGCTCTTACCAAGGGAAGATGAAATCTGGTGTCAAAAAGTGTTGAAATCGCCTCAAATCCAAGATCTCACAAGCCATATGTCGGTTTTTTCAAAGTTTTGAGGAAGGGGATGATGAATAGTGTCGGTTGACTAGTCAAATATAAGACTTTTCGCGATCTCGTTGTCAGCGAGATTTTTCTCGCCGTCGGCGAGCTAATTAATTTGACAAAGGCAAAAGTTTTGGGAAAAATTCGCCATCAGCGAGATCGTTCTCGCTGTTAGTGGGATTTCCCTCGCTGTCGGCAGGATCATTCTTGCCGTCAGCGAGATCCCAAAATTTTAAATTTTTGAAATTCGTCAATCATTTTCAACCTCGATTTGTCCTTAATCAATCTTCCGATCACTTAATTTAATAATTAGTATGAAGATTAGATACTTATACTCACTAAAAGTTCACACAACACAAACAACATAATTTTATATATGAAATCCATGAGATTTACAAACTTCACACTAACAACTAACAACACATTTAACTTAAATGTCCAAATCCATAATATTCAGCATCGCAATCTAAACCACTATACACTAAATGCTGAGACATACCAAATACATATAATTCATCAAATCTGAGATGATCAAATTAAAATTAAAATCATAATAAAACCTAAATCCAAATCAACACACACAAATATAACATAAGATAGAAATCTTTACTACTCCTCATTGTCTGAACCATCATCATCTCTAATATTCCCGATGTGACGCAGGTGCACAAATAGATTGTAAAAAGGCTTAAAAGGGAATTCTGCAGTAGATTCTTCGTCGATCCACCATTTCTGTCTCAGTAAATGAATAAAACTGGCCTCCAGATGTCCAGTATGATCAAAGTGCTCCTTCATCCTCTAGTCAATGTGATCAAACATATCAGAAATATTATCGATGGAATTCATCACGTTCTACAATTCTTTCTCTAATCCTTTAATCTTTTTCGAATGAAATTTGTTTTATCCGTAAGGGGCCTTGCTAAAGGATTGTTACGTGATGCTCTATCGAAATAATGGTAATCTCATCATTGTTATCCGAGTTGGAAACATATCCGTAGGATCGAGTGGTTTCCATGGTAAAAGTACATTTTCCCAAGCCTCATAAGAAACTTGGTATCGATCGCATAAAGCAAATATAGTCGATGGGTGTCCAAGTCCATGAACCGACCCATGCACGATTGATCCCGATGCGGATTTTACTATAATTGATCCAACATCGATAGGTAGTCCAATTTGAATATAGTAATTTAATATAGCACATTCCTTTGAAACCTTATTTACCCTCATAGTGGGTAATAATTTTTGATGAGATAAAGAAATGCCAATGCTTCGAGACAAGGTTAAGAAGTGATGCAGAAAAACTGACATACATGTCTTCGCGCAACTCCCAATCATCAGGTTCGTCGGTCAGGTATCTATAAATCTCGTTCATATTGTATCTTGAAGGAACAAAGTTTGAATAATGACAGACAGGGGTATTCTCTATAGAAAATAATTCATTTACCCTTGAAGGAGTAAATGTTACCCATCTTCCTCTGACGTAGACACTTCCATTGTTCATCACATGTAGATTAGAGTAAAACTCTTTAACTACGGGAATAACTACGACGGATGTCGTATAACAAAATACCTCTCAATGCTGCTTGTGCGATCATTTCTTCAATTTTTGTGGTGGAATTTTCTACTCCTCTGTTGACAAATCCCCTTTCTTTAATAAGCCGTTTCTTCATCTAAACTTTGTTGAAAATACGCTGCGCCTCTGAACTGACAAATTTTCTTCGGTTGAAAACTTCAGTTTTTGTGGTTTCTAAGAGTTTGGTGGCCGTTTCGGATTGAAAGGAATGGTCTCTAGTCGTTTCTTAGGAAGAAAACAGTGTAAAAATGAATGTGGGATGGTTTTCTACAAAGAAATGGCTTTAGAATCGTCCGAAACCGCACCTAAAACTTAAAAGAACCATTTTTCAACAGCCTCGCCATCGGCGAGCTGGTTATAAAACTAATTTTAAAATATGGCACGCAATCTCGCTGTCGGCGGGCAATTTCTCGCCGTCGGCGAGCTCGTTAGTGAACTGAAATGTAATTATGCGATGTTCTCGATGTCGGCGAGAATCGACCTCGCCGTCGGCGAGATTTCATAAAATTGCCCAATTTCGCTCTGGTCCGAATGTTTTCTGATCTCATCATATAGGTTTAAATTTGTGATGATTTTAATTAAAAATTTGAGTAGTAAGATTTGTTTTAATAATATAGACTCACTAATTTGTATATAATTAAAATAAAAGACTATTATGGGTTGCCTCACATAAAGCGCTTGGTTTAACGTCGTCATCCCGACCTAATTTCAGTTAGTAATCAGGTCGACTAAGCATTAAAACCTCTTTAAAATTTGGTGTTCTACCTTCGAAATATGATTTTAATCTATGTCTGTTTACCTTAAATCTATGTCCTGTTTTTGGATCTTCAATTTCTATAGTTCCATATGAAAATATTTGAGTTATGGTGAAAGGTCCTAACCATCGAGATTTCAATTTCCCGGAAATAATTTCAATCGAGTTTTATATAGCAAAACTTCTTGTCCTGGTTCAAAATTTCTCGATTAATCTTCCGATCATGCCATAATTTCATCCTTTCTTTATAAATCTATCATTCCTTAATTCTTCTAATTCATTTAATTGCAATAATCTCTTCTCACCAGCTTCTTTCATATTATAATTAAGTTCTTTAATTGCAAAATATGCTTTATGTTCTAATTCAACTGGTAAGTGGCAAGTTTTTCCATATATAAGCCTGTAAGGAGTCATTCCAATCGGAGTTTTATAAGCAGTCCTGTATGCCCATAATGCGATTGTCTAGTATTATAGACCGGTCCAATCTATTAGGGTTTACGAGACTTTTCTAATATACGCTTAATCTCTCGATTAGAAACTTCGACTAATCCACTAGTTTGTGGATGATAAGCAGTCGATATCTTATGCATAATATTATACTTTTCTACTAGTTTTTGAATATATTTGTTTCTAAAATGAGTTCCTCCGTCAGTGATAATCACTCTCGACATTCCAAATCTAGTAAAAATATTTTTCATTTAAAGTTTTGAAACACTTTTAGCATCACACCAAGGTAAAGCTTGTGCTTCAATCCATTTGGAAACATAATCAACAGCTACTAATATATATGAGTTTCCAAATGAAGGAATAAAAGGTCCCATGAAATCTAATTCCCAAACATCAAAAATTTCAACTTCTAATATAAAATTCAGAGGCATTTCATTTTTCCTTGATATATTTCCTACTCTTTGGCATTTATCGCAGGCTTTTATATATATGTATACATCTCTAAATAGAGTAGGCCGGTAGAATCCAGATTGTAGAATTTTATACGCGAGTTTTATCGATCCCAAAATGTCCTCCAAAATCGAATCATGACATTTTTGAATCATTGGTTCAGTTTCTTCATAAGGCACACATCTTCTAATAATTAAATCCTTACATTGCTTATATAAGTATGGTTCATCCCAAAAGTATGTTTTAGTATCATGAATGAATTTTTTCTATTGTTGCAAAGTTAACATAGGTGGTAAAATGTCACTTACAATATAATTTACTATATCGAGCATACCAAGGTATTTTCCACTCATTTATATTATAAAGTTGTTCATCGGGAAAAGCGTCTATAATTTCATTATCAGTATCAGATAATTCATGATATTCTAATCTTGATAAATTATCAGCAATTTGATTATCAGTTACATTTTTGTTAACGATCTCAAAATCAAATTCTTGCATTAATAATATCCATCTAATTAATCTTGGTTTAGAATATTTCTTTTGCATTAAATATTTTATAGCAGAGTGATCAGTATACACAATACATTTAGTTCCTATTAGATAATGCCGAAATTTATTAAAAGCATATACAACTACTACTAATTCTCTTTCAGTAACTGTATAATTTTTTTCAGCATCATTTAGAGTTTTACTCGCATAATATACAACTTTGAAAATCTTATCATATCTTGCCCAAGAACTGCTCCTATAGCATAATCACTAGCATCACATATAAGCTCGAATGGTTTCTCCCAATTAGGTGAAACTATTATAGGTGCTATAATTAATTTATCTTTTAATAATTCGAAAGCATTCAGGCATTCAGTTGTAAATTCAAATTTCTTGTCCTTTTCAAAAAGTTGGCATAGAGGTTTAGTAATTTTTGAAAAATCTTTTATATAACATCTGTAGAATCCAGCATGTCCAAGAAAACTTCTTACCCCTTTTACTGTAGTTGGAGGTGGTAATTTAGCTATAACTTGAATTTTTGCAGGGTCTACTTTCATGCCCTTTTCCGAAATTTTATGCCCTAATACAATGCCGCTCGCAACCATAAATTGACATTTCTCCCAATTAAGAACTAAATTATTTTTCTCACATACTTCAAATACTTTTTCAAGATGATTTAAGCATGTGTCAAATGATGTTCCAAATACAGAGAAATCATCCATAAATATTTCTATTCCATTATCAATTAATTTACTAAATATAGACATCATACATCTCTGGAATGTTGCAGGTGCATTACATAATCCAAACGACATCCTTCGAAAAGCGAAAGTTCCATAAGGACTAATAAATGTAGTTTTCTCTTGATCCTCAGTAGTAATTTGTATTTGATGATAACCGGTGTATCCATCTAAGAAACAAAAATACTTATGTCCAGTTAATCTATCTAACATCCGGTCTAGAAATGGTAAAGGGAAGTGATCTTTCTCGGTGGTCTGCGTTTAATTTTCTATAATCGATACATATTCGCCATCCAGGTAATTTGTCTTATAGGGATAAGATCATTATTTTCATTAACTTTTACGGTCACTCCTCCTTTCTTAGGCACACGGTGAATTGGGCTTACCGAAACATCGTCGAAATAAGATATATAATACCATTATCTAACCATTTTAAAATTTCTTTCTTGACTTACTTCTTTCATTATCGGGTTTAATCTCCTTTGGGGATCTACTTTAGGCTTATGTTCATTATCTAAAATAATTTTGTGCATACAGATTGAAGGACTAATTCCTTTAATATCTGCTAAAGTCCAACAAAAAATTTTCTTATATTTTTTTAAGGTAGCTAAAAGTTTTTGTTCTTGAGATTCATTTAATTCGGATGAAATAATAAGCTGGTAGAGTTGAAGAATTACCTAAGTAAGCATATTTCAAATGATTAGGTAACATTTTTAACTCGAGTTTAAGAGGTTTAATAATCGATGGAACTATATTTTTTTCGGTATTTTCCGTATTATCCAAAATTCAAATTTCTCTTGAATATAATCTAGTTCTTCATTTATATCGGCTTTTTCAATTAATTCGGTATTTTCTTTTTCTAATTTTTCTTCATAGTATTCCTTAAAATGTTCTTTTTGTAAATGATCGAAGTACTTCCATCTGAAAACACTCATCATCTTTTTCTAGCACGGGATATTTCATTGATTTAGCAATATTAAAAGTAACTTTTTGGTCATTTACTCTCATAGTTAATTCTCCTTTCGAACATCAATCATAGCTTTCCCGAGTGGCTAAAAATGGTCTTACTAAGATGATAGGAATTTCTTTATCTTCTTCCATATCTAAAACAATAAAATCTACAGGGAAGATAAATTTGTCAACTTTTACTAAAACATCTTCAATAACTCCCTTAGGATATGTAACGAACGATCGACTAATCGAAGAGTTACCGAAGTAGGTGAAATTTCTCCCAATCCTAATCTCTTAAAAATTGATAGAGGCATTAGATTGATGCTTTCTCCTAAGTCACACAAAGCTTTTCCATAGAATTTTTCTCCAATAGTGCAGGGTATAGTGAAACTACCAAGATCTTTTAATTTCTCATGAAGTTTTTTCTGAATAATAGCACTACACTCTTCACTAAGTGCGACCATTTCATTATCGGTAAATTTTCTTTTTTTATTTAGAATATCTTTCATGAATTTGACATAGTTTGGCATCTGTTCTAAAGCTTCTACGAAAGGAATATTTATTATTATTTTTTTCAGAATTTCAAGGAATTTAACAAACTGTTTATCTTTTTTATGTTGATTTAGTCGTTGAGGAAATGGTGGTGGAGGTTTTTCAACAGAAATTTTCATTGGTATTAAAGGATTTTCTAAATTTGGATCTTGTTGATTCTTTTCCCTTTTTGATTTCCACTTCCTCTTTTTGACTTTCCAGTTCTTTCTGAATTCGAGGTTCTAGTTCTTTTCCACTTCGTAATTGTATCGCTTTAATTTGTTCATTTCATTTGTCTTTGGGATTTATTTCCACATTACTAGGAAATGTTCCAAGTATTCTATTATTAAGCGCGGTAGCGATATGTCGAAGTTAAGTTTCAATATTTTTAATAGTTGTTCCTTGATTTTGTAATTGGTTTCCTTGTATTTGTAATTGATTTCCTTGATTTTGTAAATGTTGACCCATATTTAATATTAATTCTTCTATATATAATTTCTTATCTTTAAATTGAGGGTTATTATTATTAAATCCAGGTGGATAACTAGGTTTATAGTTAGAATTTCCTTGGTTAGAGGGATTTCCTAATGGTTGTGTTATGTTGTTTATCCATGGTTGATTAGTTGTATTGTTATTCCAATTAAAATTAGGATGATTTTTCCATCCAGGATTATAATAATTCGCATACGGATTATTGGGTCTGTTATTAATAGCATTTATAGTTTCATAATGAGATTGAGATTCTATAAGTTGTCCAGATGAGTTTTCTTCTAATATAGTTGGAGAGTAATTCATTCCAAAATAATCTAATTTTTTAGATATAACAGCGATTTGCGAAGCTAACATAGATATTGCATCATTTTCATGAATGCTAGCTATCTTTTTTCAGATTCATTCTATCAGCAGGCCATTGAAAATTATTGGTAGCCATTTCTTCGATTAGTGCATAGGCTTCATCAAATGGTTTTGACATTAATGATCCTCCAGCAGCAGCATCGATGATTGATCTAAGAGATCCTACTAATCCATTATAGAAAGTTTGAATAATTAACCAATCTGGTAGCGCATGATGTGGGCATTTCCTAAGAAGTTCTTTAAATCTCTCCCAAGCTTCATATATTGATTCTCCATCAAACTGACTAAAAGAAGTTATATCATTTCTAAGCTTAGTTGTTTTATATGGTGGAAAATCTTTGGATAGAAATTTTTGTGATAATTCTCCCCAAGTTTTAATAGATCCAGGTGCTAACGAATTTAACCACATTTTAGCCTTATCCCTTAAAGAAAAAGTAAAAAGTCTAAGTCTAATAGCATCGTTAGATACTCCTTCATATTTAAAAGTAGCACATAGTTCTAAAAAACTAGCAAGATGTAAATTAGGATCTTCAGTAGGTGAACCACTAAATTGATTGTTTTGTACCATTTGGATAATTGCAGGTTTCAATTCAAATGAGTTAGCAGCTACATCAGGGTTTTGAATAGTTAAATGAATTTCATCTAATGTAAGGTTGGCATAATCTCTTAATGGTCTCTGTTGGTTGATATTTTCATTTTCAGGAATATTCGTCATTTGTGTTAAATTTATAATTTCTCTTTTTTTGCTTTCTAATTCTTTTAACTGTACGCTCTAATTCTGAATCGTAAGGTATTAAATTTTCGTTTTCAAATTTACGCAAACAATTTTGCAAAAAAAATTAAAATAGTCCGTTACTCTAGTAAATAATTTCTTTACTTCCTCGACAACGGCGCCAAAAACTTGACCCACTTTCTATGTTTGCAATTTATGTTAATAGTAACGGTGCCAAAAACTTAATCCCGCTTTAATATATATATTTGATTTTATGATGGAATGTATAATGTGGATTCTATGCAAGTATACGTATCATATCAAGTAATACGGGGCTCTATTGGAGTCCTGGTTATCGATCCCACAGGGAAGTTTTACTAAATTTTGTAAGAGCTAAATTTAAAAGTATTACTTACTAATATAGTATACGGAAATTTAGAATACTTAACTAAAACGAACTAAAGTAAACTAATGCTTTAAATAAAGTTGATTTAAAGATTTCAGAAAAAGGTATCCTTCTCCTTGTTTTTAGAAAATTAAGTGAATAATGAATTTAAATAGATTTTTTTATTGTATTGTGACAAATAGGAGCATTCCTATTCTTTACCCTTTGGTCCAGGTGCAAAGAACATTGACTAATCCTATGTTTGATTACTGAATCTGCGGCTAGGCTGGGAGGATACTGGCTGCCACTTCAGAGCTCCCACGTTCCTCTCACTCGAGGGCTAACATCTACACTTCAGCTCTCAAACAATAGGACCAAATTGAATATTTTAGTCTGTCACACTAAAATGTCCAATTCTACGTCCAATAAATAATATTTCCCTATTTATTTGCACCTCTATCCGAGGCTTTTGACTTCCCGAATATTGGATGTAATCTTTACTATAGTTGATAATTCAACATATTTTAACAAATCAATGGGCCGGATTGAAAAGTAAATTAAGTTTTAAGTAAAAATTATCACAATTTATTTTAATATTTTAGGCATTTCTATTTAATTTCATCAATTCACATAATTTCATAAACAAGGAGAAAGACTAAGAAAACTACTCAGAATGCATGGAAATTAAACAAAGCAAGGATTTCATTTAAAGTTAACAATAATAAACAAAAATACTTATCTCAATTTCCTCCCCAAGCAGACTTCTTGAAGTTCCTTTGACTTTTCTTTATAGTACAACACACTTCTAACTCACTAATTACCCTTACTAAAACTAAGTAACACTAAGACTCTCTAAAATAGATTCACAGAAGAAACAAAGTAGACACTTAAAAGACACCAAATAGACACACATAAGACTAAAATTTGTCCTCTATTTATAGAGGTAGACAAAGGACCAAGGGGTACTTAAGCACTTCTTCAAAAAGCGTCCAGGTTCAATGTATGTGGCATTTTGACCAATCTCGCCGTCGGCGAGAAACGACCTCGCCGTCGGTGGGGCTTCTAGAAGGTCTCCAAACCGCGTGATCTCGCCGTCAGCGGGCTCGGGCTCGCTGTCGGCGAGGTAGTTATAAATCCTTCAAAAATTCTCCTCATGATCTCGCCGTCGGCGGGCTCGATCTCGCTGTCGGCGGCTTAGTTCATTTTGCATGAATTTCTTCATTTTTTTATCCAAATTTACTCTATTTCATGCTTTTTGCTTCTATCACTTATAAATCTTCATTCCTGCAATAAAATAAAGAAAATACCTTTCTTTAAAGTGCAATTTCATAAAAAATAGGTATGAATTTCTTAACATATTTTTCTGTGATCACTTACACTGCTTATTATCTTCTGATGACATCCTTAAGCTTAAAGGATTGAGATTAGCATCTAAATGCTATATATGTCATCAGGAGGAGGAACTTTCCTCCCATATTTTTTCCTATGCCCTTATGCTAGAGAGGTTTGGTCTGCCATTGGCAATCACTTTGGTATGGTATGGTATGGCCCTACACTAATATTATTGATGATTACATATGAGTTTGGAACTTGGTTAATGGGGATAAGAGATTAGCTTCTTTTCCCTTTATTATTTTGTGGTTCATCTGGAATGCCAAGAATAGCTTCAAGTATAATAACTCCCCTTCCCCCCTCCCCCTTCCCCCTTCCCTCACTACTTCTTATATACTCTGTTATTACCTTAAAGACGTGTGTATGCTGAGTGCACTTTCCCCACCTATTCCTAAAGCTAACTCTGTGTTAGTGAAATGGATTCCACCCTCTCCTGGAGTGGTTGAATGGAACAATTATGGGAGCTGGAAAAGTGAATTGGTTGGAGCTAGGACGGACTGTTTTGGCAACACTTTATTCTTCTTTGCCTCTCCTATTGCTGCTGCCTCTCCCGTTGAAGCTGAATGCTGGGAATCATGTTAGCACTTATGATTACTGAGAAGCTGGCATATCAAAATATTACTTTTGAAACTGATTCTTCTACTGCTTTTCAACTTTATTTTGGGAGTAGAAACCCAACATGGAATCTTGTGGGTCTCTATAATAGAATTTTGTATCTCATTAACTCCTTACAACTGAATTTCTCCATAAGTTTGGTTTACAGGGAAGGAAATGTGCCAGCTGATTGGTTGGACAAATAAGGTGCTAATGGTTTTTTTACTGGAGTCAATCCTCCCCTTCCCCCCCACCTGACCCGTCTACTTGTTGGAGATGAAACTCCCTATTTCAAACCCCGAGTCTGATCACCTACAGCAGCTTATTCTTTTTCACATACTAACTCTTCTGTTTGGTGCTAAGTTCGATCCCTTTGTCTTCTGTAGATAACAGATTGGTTTTGATGCTGGTTACTGCTTTTTCTGTTAACTAGATGCTCTTGGACTCTTTGATTGTTGCTTTACTGACCACTTATTGGAGGCTTTTCTTTGGTTCTTGCTGCTCACTTGTTTATAGATTTCTTATTTTTTTTGCTTCCCACTTGCTTGTTAAGAGGATAGTTAGTAATTTTTTGGACAGCCTGATGGATTGTTTCTGCTCCTGCTTCAGCTCAGTTTCTTACTGTATTGATGGAACTCAGTTTTTTTTGGTTTTTGGTGTACATGCTTGGCTTTGGAATACTTTCTTTTGGTATACAGGGTTACTTGTATGTATTTTTGGGTTTATTACCTTTTTTGTGTTTCCTTTTCCTTTTTTTGGTGTGGAGTTGTAATTTGGGAAAAGAAACCCCTTAGGACTCTTTATATTTCTTTTTTTTAGTTGAGGATCCTCTCCCCCCTGTATAATTTTGTTTAAATTAACACGTAGGGAGCCACGAGCTGCTCCTTCCCATATATATATATATATATATATATATATATATATATATATATATATATATATATATATATATATTACATAACATCAAAGTTTTAATATTAAATATGTAACTTGATAAGAAATATGTGGCAAGCATGTAAATGTTTTAAAATTTGTAAATGTTTTAAATATTACATAAATCAAAGTTTTAAAATCTTCTTCCAAAAAGAACATAGAAGTTGAGTGAAATATGGCTTAGTTGTAAGAGATACTTTTATTTGGAGATCTTAAGATCGAATCACTTGTTTTGCAGTTTATTATTATTATTTTTTAGTTTGAATATATCTTATCTTTAATTTTTTTTTATTGATACATCATCAATAAATTCTCATCATCTCACACAAAGAACATAGACCTCGAGGTAGTTTTTTAATAAGAAATACACAAAATTTATTCAAAGACTTCTAGATCTCTGATTTTAGGAAACATACGGTCAAACTGACTGGCTCGATCAGACAGACCCAATAGTAATAAAATTGGTTTAATCCAAGTTAAGTCAAGTACATATCAAGTCATTAAACAACTTTTAGAAGTTTTCCAGCCATAATTGGAAGATCAAACGAATGCCAAATTTGGTGAGCTTATGATCAAATTAAGCATCTCGACAGGAAAAATCTAATGAGCTCAAGATTATGCAACTCAGACATCGTTAACGCACTCAAATGTCCATTAAAAATAATCTGATTAAGGGAATCTCATTAGGTAATTCGATCAGAGTTGATTAACTTTCTTAATTAATTCCATCCAAGACTATAAATAGATTCCCACCCCTCTCATGCTCTTGCAGCCGCTGACCACAACCAAAAATTGTCGACCACCACTTGTTTGTCACCGTCGACCACTACCGCCGACACCGACCACCATCACCCACCTCCCTCTCCTTACGATAAAGCATGGTGTGAAGTAATAACTAATGTCGCGGAATCATGACGGAACCTGTGAAGCGACACATCCTCCCAAACACTAGGTTGACCCTAAAGATAGTGCAACAACACACCCCATAGATGGTGCATCAATGCATCCCAAAGACGACGCAACAAAGCATCTCAAAGATAGTGTAATGGTGCACCCTGCATATGCTCATGCAGATCTGGGCTCTGACCCTCGCGGCCTATGGACATTACAACTCAGCACTTTGACCGATACCATCTACGACCTATGTGGTCCATTTCTCGTGTAACTTACAGCTCCGGCACCGTCGGCTTATTAACTCATTATAACTCACCACTATTATTTATGTTACATAGTCCATAGCTCGTCCCCCCCAACCTACGAACGTCATTTCAACCTACATCTATTGCCTACGACATGATCCACATCTCCTGCAACTCCTTATTGCGACCTCTATGGCCAATCGAAGCTCCTGAAGCAATCACCTACAAATCATCTGGCCACCTACTATCATGATTATCAACTATTAGTTCCATAATAAGTTTGTGCTACAGTCACCGTCTACAACACTCACGACAGACTACCATCTCTGCAATGATGGACTATGACCCTTGTAGTCTGCTATCACCAAGAACTACAGCCAGATTATGGCTATACACCTTTGTGATTCTATTTTCCCTAATTTAAAAGAAGAGTGGACTTGTGTACACACCATTCATACCAGATTATTTCAACTGGGCTATGACTCATGGATTTTTCCCTTTCCAAGGGTTTCCACATAAAATGTCGAGGTTTCTCATCTTACTTAGTTCACTTCTGAGTGTGTGCTAGTTTTTCGTGCAATACTAAGACAATAAATAATTATTACTCTACCATCATGAATCTTCTAGAACACATCAGTTTGGCATCCTCTGTAGGAAATGAAGCCCCATTCGACACTGTCTTCAACTCTGAGATGCTGAGCGCCAACTTCGTTTCCCAAGGATGTATGCCTTTTAACTGGTTAGAGAACCTCTATTACATCTTAAAGATCATCTCTGAAGCATTCTTCATTGTGGGGAACAAATTTCACTAAAGTCTCGAAAGGTTGTTCACGTCAACGTCTCGGTCACAATTGTAGTGGGCTTGTGATCTAGCATCTTATTTAGACACGAAATCTTTCACAACTTCTTCCAGACTAGGGGGCATCCTTCACTATCGTTTCGTAAGGTCGTTCATGTTAACATCTCAAGTACAATTGTGGTAGAGTAGTCTTTTGGCATCAATTTATGATGTCACATGTGTAGGATGTCCACTTGAATGACTTGAGACCACTTATTATTCATTCGTAGCGTTCCGTAGCTCAAGACATCCATCTTAAACCCCTAGTACGTATTTAGGGCACAAAATCAAGGTGTAATCATACACGACATGAGACCTATTTGATGTCCATTATGGTGTACATAGAACATGAAATATTCATATGGAGTCTCTCATGGTCAAAGGAACCCCTCGGAGCCTCCAGTGGGCATTTTCATAAACATTAGGGTTTAAAACGGCCTACCGGCTTCGTGGTCCATGATGACTGTTGGCAACAAATCCTCTGATGAACAACCAATAACAATATTCATTTTTGGAGTTATGTGACCATATTTTAGTCATATTGGGTCACCCATGGATTATAGATCGAAGAAATCCTCTACCGAAACAATCAACACGAAAATAGGGTTTTAAGGTCAAAGGGCCGACGCTTAGGCACCCAAAATCACCCTCTAGATCCTCCAAACCGAGGTTTGGGAATATAGGTGGCAGCTTATTGTCACCTAGGTGCTAGTCCTAGGTTCTTAGGCACCCAAAAAAGAGAGCACAACAAGTAGGCGTCAGTCCCAGTGCTTAGGTGTCAGGCACCTAGCGCCAGGGTCGCAGCGTCTAGGCGCTTGACCATATTTTGCCTACATTTCTCTCTCATGATTTTTACAATTTTTACACTAGCACCTACCCTTAGGTAGCCGAAAAGTGGGATTTCATGAGGTTATGCAAAGATTTGCTTGGAGGGAGATAATGTGGGGACTAATTCCCTTTCAGAGATGGCATGCTACATTAGGCAAAAAGAGAGGAAAATTTTGGGCTTATTGGTTTATCATCCTAGGGCTCCTCCAAAAACTTCATCTAAATCACATTTTTGGAGATCTTAGAGCCTGGTCATCTTCTTCCTAAAGAGAAAGCTCGGCGCACCTTCCTCCTTCTTGCTGAAAAAAACATTGTTTTTTATTTTATTTTATTTTATTTTTCTTGACGTGAAGAAATTTAAATGAAGAGAAGAAAGAGGGTTTACTTCCTACAAAATTCTTCTTCTTCCTCTTCTTATCCCTTCATCTTTTTCTCTTCCTCCACCACTCCATTTGAGTGTATGAGAAGATTCTCTTGAGGAGGAGCTAGGCTAGCAAAGAGGGCAAGGTGTCTACTTTCCTATGGTGAAGGAGGTCTTTTTCATACATTAGGGAAGGATCGTCGGAGCTTTGCTAGAACTTTGTCAGAGCTCAAAACTCAACCAGAACCTCACCATCTCTCCTTCTAGAGGAGAGGTTCTTCTTCCTTTGGAAAAGAAGTAGAGTGAACCTCGCCTGAACTTTGTCGAAGCAATGTCGAAACGAGGAGAAGCAAAGAGAATGTGTCCTCAATCTTCACAATGGTGAGACAACTCATAAAATCTTGTGATTTCCTTTTCTTAAGGCCACTTGGTCTTGATGTTCGAGGATCTAGGTTAGGTTCGATTGTGCCTAGAGGAAACCCCATAGGACTAGGAGCTTTTGCGATTCCCTACGAATCCAGAGAGCAAAACCTATCGTTTTCATTTATATATAAACAAAAGCAGAAAGATGGCGTTTTACTAATCTCGTTGTTTGTATCAGTGGTTTCATCTGGATAGACATTTGAAACCCACCGATTGAGAAGATGATGACATTCCTTTGGACTTCACCTTCTCGGTTGTGGAGAATGCTCTTTGTGAGAGATTCCCCACCTTGTATCATGCAAACAGAGGTAGGCTTGTTGCTTCACGAAATAAGGCATTAGTACACCTCTTCATCACTCGCTTATCCTAGGTTTCTAGTGAGATCGTTAAGATGATCTGACCCGACCGCCGCACTTAATGCGGTAATGTTTGCTTCCAAAAAATAGCCAAAAGCTTTGACTCGATTTATAAATAGCGGCTAGTGTATAAAATTAATATTATATAATTTAGTAATATTTTTACACACTAGGGGTACCACGCAAGTATACGTATCGTTTCAAGTAATATAGGGTTTTTAAACAAAGACCCCAGATATCGATCCCACGGGGAAGATTTATAGAAATAAATTTTCTATAAAGTGAAAGCGAAATAAAATAGTAAAAATATTTTTATTTTGATTATAAATTACTATTAATTTACTAGATGCAATTAAAGAAAACAATAATAAGAAAATGATTTTATGAACTCTATATAAAATAAACAACTTTCTTTCATTCAATTAATCTAAGATTTTTAAGATAATTTAATATTCGTTGGAGAATTTAATTTATGGTATTGTGCCAAATAGAGCATTCATATTCTTTACCCTTTGATCCAGGTGTAAAGAACATCGACTAATTTACGTAATAGATCCGGATGTATTGTTAGTAGAATGGGTTAATCTAGGCTCACACTTCTAGATGTCCAAGGGTGGTTATGGTCGGCCCTACTAGTGACCCTTTCCTAGTCTATAAATCAAATTATAAGAATTTAGTCGACCACTCTAAAAACTTATCAATTCTACGCCCTTTAAATATTATCTTTCTATTTATTTGCACTTCACCATGAATAGCCCGCACATGGCCTTCGACTACCCAAGGATTCATGTGACATTTACAAGTTAAGAGTTCTTTTCCTCCAAGGTTTTCTAAACTCTTCAACAGGTTTTAACAATTCAAACGGCCAATTTAAAAAGTAAAGTAAGATCAGGTATTAATGTCATCACAATGTTTTGAAAATATTTTGAATTTTAATTCTCCATCGAATCTTTATATTATCTTATCTATCTCTTCATAATTGAAGTAAGAAAGTAATTAACTACTCAGAACACATTGAAAATAAATAACAAAACATGATAATTAAACTTTGAATCAAATGTAAAAATATACTTATCTCAAATATTTCTTCTACGGATCTTCTGATTCTTACCGACTCCACGATGTAATGAACTCCGGATGCAATAACTTGAAAATAAACTCACTAAACTAAACAAAAGTGGCCCTAAATTTCTCTCTCTAATTCTCTCTCTAAGGATGAGAGATCCTAAAGTAGATAAGAGAAAGGGGTACAATGGGAGGGGGCACGTTTTCTGAAGAAATAGACCTCTATTTATAGGCTTCAAGAGTTGCCTTGAGGCACCTCTTCAAAACATGTCCACATTCAATGAATCTTCTAGAAGGTTTGTCCGGCGCCTAGGCGCCGGACACCGCGTCTAGTTCTTCGCACCTCTTCACTTTGGCTCGCACCTCTTCGCGATTAAAACCGTTTTGGAGCGTCCAAATGCAATGTATCACATATCCTATTATCAAGAACAACCGCCAGGCCTTCTAGAATGTCCAATAACCGCTCACTCCGTCAAAATAACCGATCAAACGTTGTCAAAAACTCGACGGTTTCGTATCGAGTCTGGCGCTTAGGCGCCGTTTCTGGCGCCTAGGCGCCAGGCCATATTTTTTTTATAATTTTGGTATTTTGCTCCATTTTTGCTCCTTTTTGCTCCTTTTTCCTTCTTAGACCTTTTTACATTACCTACATCCAAAAACACAAAAAATACCTTTCATTAAAGCATAATATCCTTAGAAATTGATAAGAATTAAGACATAAAAAATAGGTATTTTTTTATAGATCATGATCCCAATTTCATCGTCAAGCATGACCGGATATCAATACCATGTAAGTATACACACACTCTTTTTATGCTTGGAATGAATTTTAAAATTGCATCAAAATATCATATTTTTCATGCATCGTCGATTGGCCGCCCACACTGGTCTGTCGGCGAATTTTAAATTTAATTTAAATATAGATATAATTTAGAAAGTAGTATTTGATTTTGAAAATAATTTTAAATTTGAAGATTTTAAGATATGAAATCAAACCGATCTCACATCCCAAATAGTTTATATAAACGAGCACCGCATCACAAACCGTGTATCTATCCCTAAGGATAGACACACCGCTTGATGGTGGGGCTCGGTTAAATAAACTAGAAGATTTGTGACATCCGTTTGGTCTGCGAACCAATTTTATAAGCCGACAAGTTCCCTCGCTTAATATGAAAACATTAAACAGGGTTTATATTACTCGGGTTCTTTAAAATTCCCTATAAGGGCAAGCCCCTATAGTTAATTACATCTTAAGTGATGGGAATCACCTAAGAAAACTCTCGATAATAATCAATAATTCTCGCTCTCAAGAATTTCAAAGTTTAAGTTTTCAAAGGATCGAATTTTTGAATCTTAATAGGGAATGGATCAAGTTTGGAACATTTTATTTTGGGAATTCAAAGGAAGAAAAGTAGGAGAAATTACGGATTCGAAGTGAACTTCGATAATTTCCCGACTATCCTATTGTTTGGCTTGGATTTAGGAAAGTCCTAATGTTTATTTAATGTTTTAATCTTGCCAATTTTAATTAATTAGGGCTTATATTTATATGATAGAATCATACAAATAGCCTGGAAGATATGAGGGTTTATGTCGTATCGGACGACTACCTCGGAATCCTAAGACCGGTTAGGGCTTAATTTGCAATGCAAATGCCTAACGAAGAGTCGAGGATTTATGTTGCACTAGGAAAACTACCTCGAAGTCCTATGGCTTTGTTGTTTAATTATAGGAAAGTTTTGTCGAAGTAGGTTCAAGTTTTGTCGACGACGATGGCCGTGCCGCCCACCATGCTCCGAGCTCCTTGTTGTTGCAGAGGTTTAGTTTTAGAAATCATAAATCGTGGGATGAGAAAAGTGTTTTGGTTTAGAGAAGTCTTAATTTCCAAGTGTTTTTTTGTGTTTTAATTAAAACAAATCTCAAAGTTGATTATAACAACACCGGTTAAGATCCCACGGTTCCATCCTTCCGGCATCATTATTTTTATCGGATTCACTTAGTCCAGATGAATTTGCTAAACTCAACTGAATGAGTTCCACACTTTCATTTAGACCGTGGGAAATCCCGTTAGCAACACGTAGGTTACATCATCCGAGGTATTCCCGATCATCCAACAGACGTTTTAATTCAGTTGTAATTGTAGTTTTGTGTTCCGTTTGTGATTAAATTTTGAGTTGCTTTATATTTTGAAATGTTGTGGCGGTGAATTTTATCTTCGCAATGACTTTTTAACTTATTTTTGGTTTCAGTTTTAGGGACTATCCTAAAGGTGTGGGTTTTTATGCAACAGTTGTTTTATCATGCAAGAAAAGTAAAGTGCATTTGCAATAAAGTAAATTGCAAGAAAGTAAATTGCGATAAAATAAAAGCGTACCTGGAGGGTCTTCCCATCATTCCAAGTCTGCACTTAAAACACGATTAGAATATTTAAGCAAGTTCCTAGGTAAAGCTAAGGTAAGGGTTATGGTTTTCTACCAAATTTCTAATCCTATAGCTAGTCATTTCCTATGACGTCTAGGTTCATCGTGTTTTTGGTTTGAAGACGATTTTCTTCATTAAAGAAGAATTAAGTTCAATTGTTCTTATAAATATCCTATCATATTGAGGAAGTGCTTAAGAAGAATCTTAAACATCTTTTCAATATTTCTAGGATTGTTTTAAGTCCAAATGAATTTAATTATGTAAATGAATCGATCGTCCGAGGTTTTCAAGTTTTGTTAACTCGCTCGATGAACTAGGATATTTGAATGTCCTATAAGTGAAGTAACATTTCATTTAATATTCGTTTAGGAGTTATGATAACTAAAGCTTTTGAGGGTAAATTGGTGTTCAAATGGTTTGTGATTTAGCTTAATTTCAATCGAAGGGTTTAAATTTGGAATAAGTGTTCAAGTTATTTTAGGCTTATTTCTTTATGTCTTAAGTGATGTTATTTAATTCAACTTAATTTAATTTAATTTAATTTAATTTAATTTAATTTAATTCAATTTAATTCAATTTAATTCAATTTAGTTTGATTTGATGTTACATTAAATTACTTTGATTTAATTTATATTTTTTTTATTTAATTTAATTTATTTAATATAATTTAATTTTTAATTTAATTTAATTTAATTTAATTTAATTTTTAATTTAATTTAATTTTTAATTTAATTTTTAATTTGATTTAATTTGATTTAATTTAATTTTTTAATTTAATTTTATTCATTTTAATTTTAATTAAAATTTTAAAAGAGTTCAATAATTTAATTTTAGTTTAATGATTAAGTCTTTTAATGTTTTAAATTTGAATTATCATTTTAATTAGGAATTAAACATTAATGAAATGATTAATTTAGGGATTTTTTAAATTAAAGAATAAATCTCTTCCTAATAATATCCCTATTTTAATAATTCCAATTTTATTATTCTTCCAAATTTAATCAATTATTTAATTAAAGTTTAATCATTTTAAATTGCTTAATGGGTTTCTACCCTTCAATTATTAAATTTCAATCATCCAAATCAGATTAGGATCAAATATTTTACTTGTTAATTTTTTATTAAACCTAAAGTTTTAATTAAGGATTAAAAAAAAAATTAATTACCACTTTACCCTTTAAGCTTAATAATTTCATAACTCACTAAATTGAACTCAAATGAACTTGAAATTTTTATGTGACTTCACTCATATGTCAATAAAGACATGAGAGGAGAAAATGTGATTTTTCTGTATTTAATTTATTTATATAATTATTTTTGGTAGAAAATAGAGATTTCCAAGGAAAATTTAATAACATGACCAAGGGAAAGTTTCTGTCCTTAAGAAAATTAGGGGACATTACTAATGACCAGGGGACCACTTGGACCAATTTTGGTGATTTTTTGAATTATATTATTTTTATTATAAATATTTTAAGTTCTGGAGTGTTAATTAATTTAAAAATAAAATAAATGTTGAAAAATGAATTTTATGTTTTTTTCAAAAATCTCTCTGATATCAAGGAAATCAGAGAAGCAAATTTTGCAATTTTCTGATTTTTCTATGATTTATTATAATTATTTTAGTGGAAATGCTAGAAAATACATTTTTTAATTTTAAAATTACCCTAGAGCTTTAAAAATTAATATCTCACCAAATAGGCCTAAGAAAAATATGGGGTTTGTTCCTAAGTGATTAAAATTCAAAATGTGACATTTTGGTGAATTTTATTATTTTTGTGATTTTTATTATTTTTTAATTATTAAAAATATTAAAATAATATTAAAAATCAACTTTTTTAGAAAATTGAAATTTTAATTTTCTTAAATTCTCCTGATATCAGAGAGGCTCCAAAACCAATTTGGTGAATTTTTTAAAGATATTTTGAAAGTTATGAATTTTTAAAGTTTAAAATGACTAAGTGGCTTAATCAACCCAATTAATAGGGCTAACCAAGTCCAATTGACCTCAAATTTTTATGGTGGGTTCTTCTGATCCTAAAGGTCAATGGAGAATTGATTTGAAGTCAATTTGATGTATGGTTAGCTCTAATTAATTAGAGACCTATTTTGAGTGTTTAAGCCAATTAGGGTTGTCTAAAATGAACTAACTCAAAACCTATTTTTCCTAGTGGTTCTCTCGAGTCATAAGGAACATCACCAAATTTTTCTAGAATTTATTTCACAACATGCTATTTATTGGAATTAAAATACTCAAAACAGTGACATGAATTTGAAAAATCAATAACTCTTCATAGGGATGGCCTCCGACTTTGGAAAATTCAGGGAATGTTCCCAAATTCGGAGGCTTCAAAAGCTCCTATGGTCTCATGCCATGGTGAATTGTATACATGCATGGAGAATTAAATGTATGCAGAGAGTAAATAAATTATAAAAAATAAAATACTTGATGAAATTAAATGATTTCTTTTCCACATTATTCTCCTCTCGTTCACTCGAGTAAGAGGGTATTTTTATTTTATTTTTCTGATTTTCCTACACAAAGTTATGAATTTTTGAAGTTTAGGGAATTAAATAAATAGAAAATATCCCTAATTTTCTATTTATCCACGCGGCGCCGCGGCATCCTCGGCATCTCCGAACGCACACGCGTCGCGATCCCATTCGACGCCGCCATCCGAGTCAGCGCTCCCGGGGCCCGCGGTATCGCTCCGTCTTCTCGATCCGACGCGATCCCGGCCGTCCGTCCGCGCGTGTATTAAATGGACGCGCATCCGTTCATCGTCCCCAAGTGTCCTCACCCGAGAGCCGTCCACACTAAATCCCTAATATCTCACTCAATACTCAATGGATTTTCATGTTCTTATGCTCTATGGATTCGTCTTCGAAGAGACGAACACATCTATACTGGTTATCATGCATCGAAATTAAAGCATTTGAAATGGAGAATCTCCGTAAGCTCGGGATGAAGAATTAGCTCATACCTTTGCTCGGAGAAGTGTGGCTTCGATCCGAGAGTTGTTGCACCTTCGATCGGATCCTAGCAAGCTCCGCATGAAGTCTCCCGGTCCGGTGAATTGTCTCAGGTTGGACTTCGACCACGCCCGATCACAAAGCTTGGAGGCCGGAGCAACCGGGTGGCCTGGAGATGGGGCTTTTGCTCGGTGGACACCTTCCCTCGGTCTCGGTGAAGGTGTAGAACCAATCAATTTGGGGATTGGCTCACCGTGGAGAAGTGTCCCGGTTTTGGGTGGAATTTCAGTTGGAAATCGAGTTTTATCAGCTGGGGATTAGTGGCAACCGACACCTGGGGATCAACTCGCTCTAAGGGTGGAGAAGGATCTCGGAACAATTTTGGCAGAAGTTTCGGCAAGGTTTGTGCAACTCTCTTCTCATGGCCGCGAGGGGGTCGGAGTTTAAATAGAGGTGGCCGGAGAGCCTCCCGAGGATGGCCAAGGGTCGGGATCACCTGCTCGGTCATGGGAAGAACGACCATGGTGGCCATTGGGCATGGGCCAGCTCAGCAAGGTGGAATTCCAAAGTCGGCTCACATGCGAGCTCTCGGCATGGTGTTTTCCGGCGATCCAGCGGCTGGCCGGCGAGGCATGGGTCACCATCTCGACCAGTGGAGGTCGTGGCTTGGCAATGGTGAAGTCAATTGGGCTTGGACATGTGTAAAGTGTTTGGATTAAAATGGTATGGGGGAGAGGCCACTTTGGCTTCGAAATTGGTCAACCCATTGGTTTGGGTTGGGTTCACCTCCCCATGGCTGGTCTTGGGCCGAGAAGATCAGTTAGGCTAGCTGGTCAAGAGGTGGTGATGTCCTTATCCAAGAATATTTGGATTAAATCTTCGTTAAGGGGAAACATGCTTAAGGCTAATGACTTTTAGGAGATGGTTAAAGGACCTCCTCCTTTTGCCATTAATGGCATGGTCACATGCCAAACTTTCATGGCTTCATATGGCTTGTGAATGGCTTATCCTTGGCTCCATTTGGCTTGGGAAAAGCTTGGGTCAATTTCATAAAAAGGGATTTAAGAAAACTTTGATATTTTGATGGGAATTTGTATGGGGCTTGATTTGGAATTGTTTAATTGATGACTTTGGAACTTAGGGACAATTTTGATTAAATGGATGATGAGGGGAAGTGCCATGTGGGCTTTGGATGAATTTGGGCTTTGAATTTGAAAGAAGTGGGCTTTTAGGAAAGTTTAAGGGGAAATGAGCTTTTTGATTTTAGGATGGGCATTTGGGTAAAGATTTTGTGAAGGACCTTGTCAAATAAATGTCATAATTGGTTTAGGGATGTTCTATGAAGGGCTTGGAGTCAATTTGGTGTGATTTGGAGTTGAATTGGTTTGAATTTGGGTTTATTCTGGTAAGTGAGCCTATGTAGGTCAAATTGGGCTAACTTGGGCCAATGTTGGGCTAGGGTTGAAATTGATGTAAAATTAATGTTGAGAAATATTTATGGGAGTGTTTCAAAGAGGTTTTGACTTTGGTTGGGCTTTGATTTTGGGGTTTGGGCTCATTTGGGTTAGGTTCGGGTTTAGGTCAAAAATGGGCCTTTTAGCTTTGGGTTGAATTTGAGTGGGGTTTGGATCTAAATTTTGGGCAAATCATGTTAATTTTTTGTTTGTGGGAATGTTAAGGAAGATTTAGAAAAGATTTGGGGTTAATTGGAGTTGAATTGGGTTAGTTTGGGTTAGGTTTGGGTCATGGGTCCAAATTGGGCTTTAAGGCCAAAAGTGAAATTGGATCCCAATGCCAATCAAATTGGGCTTGGATTTGGTCTAGATTAGTGTTGGGGATGTTGAATTGAAGTTTAGAATTGAATTGGACCAGAATTTGGGTCAATTGGGTAGGTTAGGTTTGACATTGGGTTTACTTTGGGTTAAAATGGGTCAAATTGGGGTTTTGATAAAAGAGGGGTAAATTGACAAAATTGGCCCATGGTGTAGTTGAACAACATGAAATTGGGAATATTTGGGATTTTCTGGAATTTTCTGGGAATTTTCTGAATTTTTGGATTTTTTGGCTAAGAGGGGTATTTTGGGTATTTGGAGGGTATTGGGAGGTATTTTTGGAATTTTTGGTATTTTTGGTTATGGATGATCAGTTTGAGTGATGTGGAAATGTTTGGGAATGATTTTAGAGAATTTTGGGTGATTTGGAAATTTTTGAGAAATTTGGGTTATTCGAGGCTTTGGGTAGGTTGGCAGGTGTAGGGTCCTGGGGTCAAAAATTAAAAATTTGGAAAATGGAAGATTAGGTGAATGTAAGTGGAATAAAATCATTTTGGTTGAGCCATGAAGCCATATCAAGCCCACATGAGCCATGAAGGGACTCATTTGAGGCATTCACTTATGTTGTTCCTAACCCTCTTACCAAGGGCTTAGGGGTTAAGGACCATCCATGTGAATCATCTACATGAGTCGGAGAGGTCAAGTCGGGTATGGGTGTGTTTTTTTTTTTAGGAGGTGTGTGAAAGTGTAGTGTGTAGGTGTAGTGTATAAGTGTAGTGTGTGTGTAAGTCGACCCCTCACTGCACTGAGCCACCTGGGCGAGTCCTAAGGCCGAAAAGTTCGTATAGAACTCATCCTTTAAACTTCCACATTTGATTTCAACCCTCTAGGTGATTAGGGGTCTACAGTCAAGTTTGTGGGGTTTGCAGGGAGTTTAGAAGTGGTTTGAATTTCTAAAAGGTGGGTCTCAATTCTAATCCTCTAAGATAGTCAAAGGAAAAGCCTAAGGCTAGATCCTAAGTACTAAAGAGAAGAAGAGAAGACCTCATCAAAAATGAGGTCAACATGGTCCAATTGAACATTTCTGTTGACTCGACCAATCGACTGGCACCAGTCTGATCACTTTGATTGAACCTTATTCGTCAATCAGCCAACCACATTGACCTGATTGTCCACTTCCATCGACTCAATCGATCGGCCACCATCGGTTTGAATGCTTTGACCGACCCTTCTTTGTTGATTGATTGCCCATGTTAGGCCAATAGATTGCTTTCTTTGACTTGATCGATCGGCAGCCACCAACCCGATCGACTTGCTTGACCACTTATGTCAACGTGATTGATCGACCGTCACCAGCCTGATCGATCCAATCAACTACCCTTGTCAGCTTAACCAGTGAATCCTTAGTCATCTAATCAGTTTGATTGAACCTCCTTCGTCGATTGGCCACCCAAGCTAGCTCGCTCGATCACCTTTGCTGACTTGATCAATCGACCGCCACAAGTTTGATTGGATTGATCAACTCCACTTGAATGTTCTTAATTTCATGACTGTTTCATACTGCTTGCATAAGCACATTCGCACCACGTACCTTGTTGATCATTCATGAGCATAGGCCCCTATGTGCTCATGGAAGGTGTTTATGCTTCTCTTTGGCATGACTTTGCGTGTCTACCTTGTGACATCCCTATGTCACGGTGCACCAATATATTGTATGTTTGCACTCTCATGTGCACCCTCACATGCTTCCTTGCATAGCTTGTGTTATGTTTGCATTTCTTATGTTTATGTTTTGTCGAGTCACTGCTCTTGCACACCTATCCTTCGATACCCACATATCCTCCTTGTGGATGGCTTGCATACCAAGCCTACCCTTGGTATGGTTCTTCCCTAACGAGGGCCACCCTTATCCCGACATCCACATGTCATTCTCTGAGTCACTGCCTCCTTGCACACTCAATCCCAAGTCACTGCCCTCTCGGCACACTCATTCTATGAGTCACTGCCTCCTCGACACACTCTTGAGTTATTATCTCCTCAACACACTCATCTCCATTTGTGTTTCAATTGTATGTACCACTCCGCACAGTCAGCACATTCATCATTAGTATATGCCCCTATATAGTTGTAACGAATGTTTGCTACCTTTCAATCGCTCCTACCCCATAATCCACTTAAAAATAACCTGTTTTTAGTGCATATTATATAATCCATTTATGTACATTTTTTATGATATTGCATTTTAAAGGAATGTATTTTGTATGTTTTTTGGTTTCAGGTACTTGGAGTGGACATTTAGAGAAAATGAGTGAAATATGGAGCAAAAATGGGGAGAAGACATAAGAGTGAAATATAGTGCCACCCCTGGAGCTAATAGTGCCAGTATCGAGCCAGATGGGTGCTATAGCGCCCCAGACTAGCGCTAGAAACTACTTCTAGAAGATCCATAGAACTTGGCCAAATTTTGAAGGGGTGTTTGAAGCAACACTTGGTTATTTTTTGTTTTCTATTAAATGAGAAGGATTTGGCTAAATTTAGAGACCATTTGGAGCCTCAATACTTCAATTGGGCAGCAATAGTACATTAGAATTTTATTATTTTGTGTTTAAGTGTGAGTGTGAGTGTGTTTTAGTGTGTTAAAGTTTGGAGTGCTTAAAAGAAACTCCAGAAGTTTTCTTGGGGAGAAGACATAAGATACTTTGTATTTGTATTTATGTTTTTGTTGTAAGACTTTGA
Organism: Papilionanthe hookeriana x Papilionanthe teres; assembly: GCA_022702705.1. Taxonomy (NCBI): domain Eukaryota; kingdom Viridiplantae; phylum Streptophyta; class Magnoliopsida; order Asparagales; family Orchidaceae; genus Papilionanthe; species Papilionanthe hookeriana x Papilionanthe teres. The sequence continues at coordinate 69,953,171 of CM040427.1, read as the reverse complement.
TTTCAAAACAAATGTTTTGTTTTTGTTTAATCTCTATGAATTATGAGTATTTCCATTTCTTTCTCCTTACATATGGGAATTAATCTTGTGGGATGAGAATGATTTAAATACTTCTTTTTACTCTTAAAAATTATGATAGTATTTTCATCAAATCTTCATTTACTTTATAAACTTGCCACTTGTAAGGTTAAAATCCATTGAGAAACATAATGACCTGGGAGGGCTATGATTTCACCCAACTAGTGGATATCACACTTCATTCTAGGCAGAGCTATGACAATCACCTAAGGATGAGTACAAATAAATATGGAGATAAATTTTTATGGGCTTATAATTAGTTAATTTTAGAGTCACGGGCTATATTCATATCAATTTGGCTTAAGATTTAGTACCCCGACGCTGGGATTTGGCCATCATAATGGCATAGGCTTACGGGCATCTAGAGGTGAGAGGCTAGATAGTTCTGATGTATAATCGAGATGTTAAGGAATCAGCCTTAATTTAGCCAATATTCTTTGCTAGCACCGGGAGGGGTTAAAAAATAAGGTATGCTTCTATTTGTCATAATACATCAATTTATCTTAAATAACTTGAATCCTACATTAGTTAAAATCTCTTTGCAAGGGGAAAGCTTTTCCATAATATCCAAACTCACTGTTATATTTTATTAAGCTATTACACTTATTTGTTACTTTCTTTTTAACCTTTTAGTAGTAATTTTTAGTAAGCTTATCATTATAGACCTCTTATCTGTTTAATTTGCAAATTAAATAAAAATTATGTAAGTTAATTTTAAGATTTACTGCTTTCCCCGTGGGATCAATACTGAGGTTTTTAAGAAAAATCCTATATTACTTAATATGATACGTATACTTGTGTAGCACCCATAGTGTGAAAATTTATCATATAATTCATAAATCATTACATTTATTCACACTAGCCACTAGATATAATTTGAGACATATTTTCTGGAAAATTTGGAGATTAAAAATACAAATAATTGTGGGTTGGGTCACCCCAATATGACGATCATGCTACACTGGATCACCATGCACTTGTGCATTCCAGGTCGTCTTAACGATGAAACTAGCTCATTAGCTGAGTGAGTCTTTGTTGGTCACAACATGGCAGCCAGTATTGCCTACGAGGATGTCTAAGTGGGCAAGACCAGCTATCACACTGTAACTAGCAACATATGTTATGCTAAGAATCCAAAGGGTTTAATAGTGTCACATAGGCTCTCATTTCTTAGGAACTATTTTAAAAAATAAAAACTTATATTTCCCTATTATGTATGCATCATTTTTTTTTTAATTTACTTTGAAATTATTTGCATCGCTACCTTATACCACATGTATAATCAGCCTTTTTAAAACTTAAAGTTTTATAAAACTTGCATCCAGTGGCACCTTTTAGAAACCTTGGATCCTTACGATGGGGTCGGAGACTGCAATCTTGTCAAAGCACACGTCAACCTTCTGACATAACCCTGCACTCACTTAGATGTTTTGTTAGGTCACTTAGTTAAATGATGTGCTAGGCTAAGGATTAGGGTGCTAGGTAGTCTTTTTCGATGTCCTAACTATAGTTCTCTGCTGGTTTGGTTGCCCTAATCAGGCATCATCTTTTATGTGCTTTTGTGTGCTTTTGTGTGTTTACCAAGTTTGAGATGTCCACTAGTATGTTAGGGGTAGTCTTCTTGCAGGGAAGTCACGCCTTAAACTTACACACACATGTAACAGTGAGGAGCAAGTAATGATTTGAATGCCTAACTCTTTTCTGCAGGTGTTGCTAAGCTCCTTCTGTCAGGCTTGACTTATATGTGTTGTATGTAGGTAGCTTTATACTAAACTTGTTTTCACACAGATTGAGCTTTTTTTTTTACTTTTCTTATGCACTTTTTAGAGTCCTTAGGAGAGTCTTATATTAAAAATAAGGTATGTGCACGAGTTATAAGATGTTAGACGGGCGGAAGCACATGACGGGGCCATGAGCTACATACTTATGTCCCATTCCTTAATTCTAAATCTCATTTATATATAGAATTAGGGCCAAGTATGTATATGCAGTGTTTAGCCATTATTTTCTTTTATGGGATACGTTGTCCACCTAGTGACATCTGACTTTTCTTATTCTTTTATGCTTGTTTAATTTACTTGCGTAGTGTGATTGACTTGGCTTCGCCTTTTTTGTCTTATGATTTTTTCTGGAAATCATGCATATAATTCAAGCTCTTTAGGTCCTAAAATTATAAACTTTCAAAAAAAATTATAATAAAATATTAATACTAACCAGAATTTAGGCTTAAAATATTCAAGATTTTTCAAAATCTACACTTTATTTTCTGCAGCCTTTGGACGAATTTTATATAGGTTGCATAGCATAACCTTAACTAAAATCATATTAATAAGGCATCCATGCTTAGGATTTGAGTATATAATTGTATCATTTTGCAAGTCCTAAGGAGAAGTTCATGTGCTTCTCCAACCCGACTGACGAGCATAGATTTCTACTTAGGTGGTTATCTAGTGCGTTTAAGGTGTTACAGGCTTCCCCAACTCAGACAGGAGCAAGTCCTTTGTGAGAGTGTTTTCAGCTTTGTAGCTTGACCTCTCTTCTATTTTTCCTATAGTGAATTCATCTCTACTTTGGCAGGTATAAGTCCCACCTCTACTCTTCCTACATATGTAGGGTCATAAGATTTAGAGTTTCCTTCTCTTAACCCAGGGCTACGGAGGTTTCCTTAAACGACACAATTCATGGATTGTTGACAAGGAGGTCTCTAGTTGTGTTGGGTCGACTATCTTCACGACTATGTAGACTTAGGATCACAATGCCTTGGGATGACATATTTGTGGTATCCTGAATCGGCAATTTCTACCCAATTATGATTACTTCACCTTTCCTTTTCTACCTATTTTGAGCCCTATCTCTCGTTGAGGTCATCTCGTAGGCACCAATTATGGATAAGCTACCACCCATTTGGGATACACTGATTCACCCTTTACCCTTATAGTCCAATGAGCTCTTGGAAGCATTGTGTGGACTCTATGGGATAACTCAATTATTTCATAGGCCCTATTCACCAATAAGCCACCATTTGTATGGCATTGTGAGAGATTCACTATTTGCCCGTAAGGATAGTCACAAGCTTTGAAGGCATCAGGAAACTCTTGTGAGATAACCATCATTTGTGAAACCCACTTGTTGTTATATAAGTGTAAGTAGTGTTTCTTTAATCGAGAGTATTCTTAGGCATCCCCTAAGATATAGTTACTCAAATGGATACTTCCATTTGAAATTTTCTCTTGACCCCAGAACAATCATACACATATGAATCTCTGGTTGTGGATTACTTTCATAGGTTCTTCTTCATGGATATGTCCCAAGGAATTTTCGATCTCAACTTGTTTAAATGTACGCTCTTGGGCTATCACATGATATTTATGTTTTTCTATCGGTTTTTTTTGGCATCTCGGAGTGGCCAACTTGTTTATTTTTGTGTCATCTTATACTTCCCCTATTTGAGTAAATCCACCCCCCCTGAATCATATTATTGATTCAAAGAGGAGAGGAATTGAATAGTGAAAGGACATAGAAAAAAAATAGACAAATAAATATAAATAAAAGAGATGGAAGGATTATATATAGATAATCATTGTGTGATGGGCTGAGAGTATACTTCCAAACAAGATCGAATTGAAATACCTCAAAACATAACATCCATGCAGAGAATCCCTATATAAGCCACTTGTAACAAGAAAACCAAAAAGAACATTTTTATTCTAGGGTCAAGAGCACTCACAGAGGAACGCATTCTTATTGGTTAATTACATCTTGTGGGATACCCAAGAATACTCCCAAAAAAATAGTTTCATTTTATTATCATGGATCTAGGGCATAGGTTATCAGAAGGTGGTTATTTCGTATGGAAAACTTCCGATGCTTTGAAGCTCACGCTAAGCCATCAGGCGGCGATGAATCTCTCACATCCCGAATGGGTACCGACTACTCAGCATACAGAGCCTATGAAATAACCATAATTATTTTGATAGAGATTTCCTTAAGTGTCAAAGCACGTCCGGGCCATAAGGGCAGAGGAAAAATTTTGTATCCCAAACGGGCAACAGCTCATCTACATTGGGCCGTTAAAATGATATCAATGAAGTTAAAGGAGCAAAGGTTTCAACAAAGGTAGTCCAAGGTAGGGAGGAGTAGTCCTAAGAGGTAGAGGTAGTCAGGTCGAGGTACCATGGACTCATCATCCCAAGCCACTAGGTCCCTATGTCTACCCAGTTTTGACGGTACTTGAAGCAGCATATCCTGAGATCCCCGATCAGCAATCTGTGAATTACGTCATCCACAGGGGACCTCAGTAGCCCTAAGGTCAAAAGAACAAGAATTTATCCTTTGACTATCAGCTGGAGCTTTAAGAGGTGGGACTTATACCCGCCGAGATGGCAAGGATATACAGAAGAAGAGATCCAACTACAAAGTTGTAGACATTCCAAACAAATGGACTTACACCTTGTCTGGGTCGGGGAGCCTTCTAACATCCTTGGTGCACTAGACAACCTCCCATGTAAAAAGCTATGCTGGGCCACTTTTGTTGGAGAATCATAGGGGCTTCTCCTCAGGTCATGCAAACATGTTGCAGTTATCTACCATAATCCTAAGTGTGGAGGCTCTATTATCTGTGATTTGGGATATGTCCATGCATGCGTCCCATTTTTAAATCGGTCTGGAGGACATTCATAAAAAACAAGAAAATCATTGATTGTCCTGAATAATTTAATCCTAAAATTTTTATCTTAATCTTTTGTTAAGATTTTTAAGTAGAAAAATTAAAATTTTAGGGTCTTTAATGATCCTAGATTATATTTTTTTAGATTTCAGATACACAGAAATAAAGAAAATAAAACAATACATGCAAGCAAACACTCAAAATAAAGCACTACAAAATAATATATAAAAGAGGCTAAAATGCCACAGGTTTGGCAAAATATCCCTGGAAAGCAGGAAAAGCTGCCAGACTCCGCATATACATGGCCGGTCCTAAGTATATACAAAATTATAGAAACTTTAAACTTAAGGTATGAGACACAAGTTGCCGCTGCTGGTCCCTGCACTTCGTTTGATTCGTCATCCGCGTCGACACGTATTCCCATACCTTATTTCCGATACAAACTCTCATTGGACTCTATTAGTTACACCTGAAAGAGAAAATAAAGACTCAACCTGCATAAAAAAAAGAATTATGGGGGAAATCCACGCAACGCAAAAAAGTCTGTGCCTTATAATTGAAGAAGATAAAGGGCACCTGTAAGCAAAGGATTAGAAATCATTGTCTACTTCCCCATAGAAACACCTGTATGAGTGTATATGTAGGCACAACACTCTGCATATGAATGTCCTACTATACTACCATGCACATCAAGCACACCAGCACACTAAAAGCAAAAGGTGACACATGACCAGCACAAGTTAGCACAACATAGAACAATAGTTAGAGGTGTCAAAAAAAAATACTATCTAGCATCCTAAACCATATCCTAGCACACCATCTAACAATAAGTGTCCTAACCAGTGCCTAAGAATATGGTAAATCTCCGGGTAAGCATGGTTTTGACAGGGTCTCCGCATCGGCCTCCTTCCAGAGGATCCAAAGGATCTAACAAGTGCCACCCAAGATGGATTTTAAAAAGGGTTGGCCATACATATGGCCTAGTTCTCTGCATACGTAGATTTAAAGCATGGAGGTGTAATAAGTAGAAACATATATATATCTTTTAATTTTAAGATAAGGGTCAATAAATGCAGACTTGTGACATGCAAGGTGATATGAGTTAGATCCTTTGGATCCTTAGCACTGTCAAACTCGTGTCAATCCCGATGACTTAATTTGCATTACTCGTCGGGATTAAATTGGAAGTAATGCTCGTAAAGGCATTGTGATCAACATGGGAGTCACTCTCATATTGAGCTTGGCTCGCTATCAATAAAACATGCAAATGCAAATGCAAGCAGTCAAATGACATAATTGGTTAAAGGGAGTATGCCATGAAGGTAGTGACTAAAAAAGAGATGAGCATATTGAGATGGCAGCGGCTCAAAGAGGGTATGCTGATCCCAAAGGGATGGGTATGTCGAGGCAGCAGTGACCCAAAGGGATGAGCATGTTGTGGCGACAGTGGCCCAGAGAGGGTATGCGGGTGAGTCAGTGACCCAAAGGGATGGACATGTCATGGCAGCATAGGTCTGAAAAGGGTATGTCCGCAAGACATTGACCCAAAAAAATGGGCATGCCGTGGTGGCTGCCACCAAAAGAGGGTATGTCGGAGCGGAAGTTACCCAAAGTGATGGGCTTGCCATGGTGGCAACGGCCCAGAGTGGGTACGCCGGTGAAGCAATAACCCAAAGGATGGGCATGCCATAGTAGTAGCGGTCCAAAAGGGGTATGCCGAGGTGGTAGCGACCCAAAAAAATATGCAACTCAAACAAATGATGATGATCATGCAAGCAAACACATTCAAGGCATGATGCAACATTCGAGCAAGCAAGTGTGCATATGCACATACGCAACATGCAATGGTGCAGGTGGTTGGTCAAATGGGTCATGGAAACCGGTCGAACCAAAGTGCTATGCTAACTGGGTTGAGGTAGCCAGTTGAGGCATAGGTGGTGCCAATTCGTCTCGAGAGAGTCGATCAAGGCACGATGGTGCCAACCAGCCTAGGACGACTGATCGAGACACAAGTGTAAGTGCAACATGCATCATGCTACATAGGAGACATGCACGTGCAAACAATAAGTAGCAAATGATCACATACAATAGTGAGCCATGCTCTTACTAACGTCCTCTCTTAGGAAATCTAGGATTTAGTGCTTTAAATTTGCAACATTACCGCCTTCTGCTTTGGTGAGGTATGTGCAACATTTCCTAGGGGTAAATTCTCCATGCCTTCATGAGTTGGGCTAGCTACAAAGCTTTTCCCAATTTCAAGACTCCCTAAGGCTTTGCAAAGTATGCTAGCTACAAAGCTTTTCTCACTTTGCAAAAGCCAACCTCCCAATTTCTTCAAGGAAAATTGGGGCATCCAAAGCAAGGGGAGTAAGGGACTACAACCCATGGGATTTTTGTGCTAGGGTTCATAACAAAGGATTCAATCAGCTCTACGTGATGTTTGACCATGCATAAAAACCCTAACCTAAAGATCACTCTATGAATACAAACAATCCATCAAATAGGCATGTGATCGCGCCAGCTTACGTCGATCGACACACGCACCCTGTGTGGGTGATCGAACCAACATGCCTAAAGCTACCTAAGGGCTAGCTAAGGAAGGAAATGCAAGAGAGGGAGAATCTAATCATTACGATGTTTTCTAGATGTTCGTTGGAGTTCAGAAAAGAACTCTCTTATAAGGTAGGAGAGAAGCCCACAAGTCCTTCATGACGCTATGAGGAAGCTCTCCTCACCAGAGAGATCGTCGCAGTTCTCCGAAGTTGCCTACCTCAAGCTAAGATAATGCTTACCTAGCCATGCTCCTTGGAAACTTTGGCAGAGAGGAAGAAGAGCAGGCCCAATGATGAAGAGGTTGGAAAATGACCAACCTCAAGCTCCCCTCTTGAAGAAACCCTCAAATTTTCAAGCTCCCAAGGAATGACAGGAACTCCCAAAGAGAAGAAAGAGTGGAGGAGAAGAGATGTAGGAAAAATGAAGAAGAAGAAGTGGAGGAGGAAGGCAAAAACCTTAGCTCACAATGAGAAAACCCTCATCACTCCAAATGCTCTCCCATGGCTCCTCCAAGCTAAAATGGCGTCCATACTTCGAGTGGGAGAGGGGATGCCAAGTTAAGCACAACAGGGCCCCCAAAAAATGACCAAAATAACCCCAATAGATGCTCAAGAAGCTTCTAAAGTGAGAGCAAAATGGTCCTTTTACATCACTCCCAAGGCTCATGATGAGTCCCTACAGAAACATCGGCTTTCGGGAGTCGAAATGGAGCTCAGAAAGACCATTTTCGCGGCCTGAGTCATGACCGGCGCCTAGACGCTGCTTTCCAGTTGTTGAGGCTCTTCTTGGGACACCTAGGTGCTACCCTATAGGTGCCAAGGTGCTGGTCCGGACATGCAACACTTAGGCGCCAAGATATCAAAAAATATTTATTTTTTGGTTGTTTTTGGGTGCCTAGGCGACCTTCTTGGGGCGTCTAGGCGCACAGAAAAATGTATAAGTGCCTAAATCAAGTAATAAACATCAATAGGCTCATGTTAGATGCTCCAAAAATGTATTTTGGGTACGCGGGCCCCCGAGGTGGCCCCCGAGGTGCCGATCTATCCTGAAACCATGATTTTTACCAGAAACGCCTGACGAAACGTTTTGTCATTCTAGAAGCTATGAGAGACTCCATGTGAGTGAAATGTAGTCCCATAAATTCAAAATGGAGTAATTTCATCGATTATTCATCAGAGAAATCAGTACCAATGGTCATCCTAAACCGCAACGCAGGTAGGGTGTCCCGAACTTTAATTTTTCCCTAGCATGCGTAGGAGGACTCCGTGGCTTCTTATAACAGTGTGAGGCTCCAGATGAAGGTATGATGACTTATAATTAAAAAATTAGGCACCAAACATGCCTCACATCCCGGATGGGACTTCCGTAAGAAATTCTCCTAGGTAGGGCTGAATCGCCACAAAACCTATATACTTGCTCGAACAAATGCTAGAAGGTCCCGATGGGTGTCTCAAGCTATCGAATGTTTCAGATGAATTGTAGAACATATTGAGCCATGTAGATGGACACCCTACACTAGTGACACCAAAAGTTGATGCCAACAGTTTACTTATGAAAGTTCTCAATATTCTTTCTCTTGTTTGCCTTCATTGTCGTATATCCTTATTTTCTGATTCCTCCATTCTCCAAATCATCTATATGATCCGGAAGAGAGATTTACTTGGAAAAGAGAATTATAAGATGATAAAAAGTTGATGAATCCTTTAAAAAAAGAGAGAAAAAGAACAAAAACATAGCGATCCCATGTATCATTCGGACATCAAGTCTTCGAGAACTACTTACAAACTGAGGGTGGGGACAGCTTCATAAATAATACTTTCTCAGTACCCCCCCACCATCCTGAAGTTTTTCCTCAGTCGTTTCATAAATTTGATATCTTCAAGGTTCAACACATGAGCTGTTTTAAAAGCTCGTATGGAAAACATGCTCGCTAGAGGAACAACAAATTCAAAAGCAGTAACTAAAAAGTTATCAAACATTATTCTTGAGTATGTCTGCAACAATATTTCCAAGAAAACATACAGTCTATTCGACCTATGCCCCATTCTCGAGAAATGTGGATCATCTCTGACATCCCATTATGGGCTTAATCGATCCCAGAGGGAGTCGATTTAACATCTTCCATCACAGGCTACGGTCGTCAGGCATAAGCTTTGACTAATAGCCTCGGATAGGTAAAAAATCTTTAGTGGATTTTCTTTGATCTCTTCCATAACATGCTATGGCCATTAAGCAGAAGCATTGGCTAACAAACTCAAATAAGTTTACCATCCTCAGTGGATTCCATAAGACTTTCTCCATTACAGGTTAACACATTCAAGTGTCTCTAGCTATAAAACCCAAGATAGGTTTTACATCTTTAATGAATTATTCTTTCAACTTTGCTCCAATATAGTCTATAGTGGTTAGACATACACAATTTGACTAACCGCCTGAGAAATTTCAAACGTTCGCAGTGGCAAACAAGGTCTCCACTCATATCTCTAGAAGTCAAGGCAAAAAGGCAAGACTCGATGGGAAGCTACGGTCTAAGAGTCACGTCTCTATAGTAAGCTAGTAGTGATAGGGTGTTTACAAAAAAGACTCAAAGAGAGCAACTGATTGACAGTGTCTCTACTCAAAGAATTTAGAAGGCTACAAGTCTCAGAAGACAATGATACATAAAAAACCTTAGAAGGCTACAAACCTTAAAAGGCACCGACTCATTTCAAGCTCCTAAAATGCATAAGCCAAAGAAGGCACAAGCCTTATAAGATATAAGCCCAAGAGGATACAAATCTTAGAAGACATGGTTCTGGAAAAAGTACATAATTTTTTTAATATAAAGTGCACATGCTAACTTTAATTGCAGATTTCTGCACGATTGAGAAGCCAAAACAAAATTAGTCAGAAGAAACGTCAAAGACGTACAAATAAATACATTCATCAACTACGAATGCCACGTTAGACGATTAAAAAGTCATAAAGACCAACAAAGACTAGTACGAAGGCTACAAGAGGTCGGCTTATCTTCAAATGGCGGTAGATTGCCTCCTCAAAAATTTGGTACTTCTGCTGATCTTTAGGAGGACGAGATTCTTTAGATATTGTCGCCACAGAAATGCGTAAAGCTCCAGCGAAAAGCACAATGGGAAAGCTCCAATATTTCTTCATAACCTTCAGAATGTGCAACAACAACATGAGAATCTCCTACGGAATGCATGATAACATCACAAAATAAGATCCTGGGTCACATGCTAGGCATGAGCAGGGATGGCTTTCTTTTGCACCGCAACTAGAGAGAACACCACGAAAGGAAATCCCGAAGGTCCTGCTTGGCAGAGTCGGGGATAACTTTCAAAACGGCTACTTTCAGGATGGTTTTCTCCTACTTCTCTACGAGAGAATACCGCAAAAAAATCCCATAAGTCCTGTTGGGTATGGTCGGGGATAACTTTTAGGACAGCTTTTCTTGTTTCTCCACGAAAGAAGATCCCGTTGATCGTCTGCTACGTAGGACGGAGATGACTTTCTTATGCACCACAACTCGAAAGAGATCTCGTTAATCTCTTGCTAAGTAGGATGTGGACGACTTTCTCCTGCATTGCAACACGAAAGAAGATCTCACTGTTAGCCTGCTACCCAAGACAGAGACGACTTTCTTCTTCTGGGGCATTTACTAACTGTTAGTAAGTCAATAGAACTCCTCTCCACGCTCCCTCCTTATTTCCTCCTCCCACTTCTGATTTTTTCTTCTATTTTTAGCCTTTATTTATAGGCTTAAGATGAATTCTAATATTAAAAAAATAATTACCTTAAAAAAACAAGAAGTAAAAAAATTATTAAAAAAAACACTGAAATTAGTATAAATGCACGGCTTCTTAAATTTCTTCCAGTATCAGCCAACTGATTTAAGAAAACAAATAGAATCAATTACTGAAATTAGTATAAATGCCTTCTGCTTTCCTCCGGTGGACCAACCCCGTGATTCTCTTAAAAAGAAATTATTACTTTGCATTCTTGAGATCGAATCAACCCCTCGCCTAAGGAGCAAAGGCATCCTACCAACAAAGTTGGCAACTACTTCTTGGCCTTACATGTGCCTAAGTTGTTGTCATAGTAAACATAAACAGTAATATAAGTATAAATAAATAAACAAATAACTATATATATATATATATATATATATATATATATATATATATATATATATATATATATATATATATATATATATATATATATATATCTTATTTAGTGCAGCAGCCATGTGGCTCAGTGGTTTGGGCGGATTCACTGTAAGTCCCCGAAGGCTCGGGTTTGATCCCTACCGTGGTGCGGACGGGCTCGGATAAAGCACGTAGGAAATCCAGTATTTGTAATTGGACCAGCAAACTATTAAATACCGATTTCTTTATATATATATATATATATATATATATATATATACTTATTTGATATTTTCAGCTAATTAAGTTGATCTCACATTAAAATATGGGGGTAATTGATACACCATCAACAATTTGCTATCATCTGACATAAGTCTCAAGGCATGATATGAATCTCGAGGCAGCTTTTTTCACGTGACGTATACAAATTTTGATTAAATGTCTTCCAAAGCTCCGATGATAGTAAGCTTACAATCAAACTGACCGGTTCGACAAAATAGACCCAATGATTCAAAAATTGGTCAAATCTAAGTCAAATTAAGAGCGGGTCAAGCCATCAACCCACTTTTGAAAGCTTTGGGAATATTTATAAGGTCAAAAGAATGTCGAATCTTGTGACCTTATGATTGAAATAAGTATCTCAACAAGACAAATCTAACGAGTCTAAGATCACTCAATTCTGATATCATTAATGCACTCAAGTTCCATCAAATATTATCTATTTGAGGAATATCTCCTGGTTCAATCACAGTGATTCAAATTTCTTCATTAGTTGTAGTAAGGAGTTTATAAATAAAACCCCACCCTTCTCATGAGAGGAGAGAGGAAAAGAGAGAGAGCTTGAAACCTAAAGAAGATTGAAGCTTTGAGAAGAAGCTGAAGTCGCCTCCTGCTCCTGCAGTCATCAACCACCGCCAACCACCATTCGACGGTCACCGCCAACCACCCTCGGTCCCCGCCCACTATTTGTAATGAAGCACCAAGAGAAGCAACACCTGACATTACGGAGTCACAAAATAACCTGCGAAGCGGCGCATCCTCCCGAACACTGGCTGGCCACAAAGATTGTGCGACAATGCACCCCATGGAAGGCAAAACAATGCACTCCAAAGACGGTTCAACAGCACATCTCAAAGATGGCGTGACGATGCATCCCACATAAGTTCGTGCAGCTCCTGCCCGTAGCCTACGGACGTCATTACAACTCACCACTATGGTCGAGAGCAACTACGGCTTATGTGGTCTACAGCTCGTTGATCACAGAAAAATATGTTAAGAAATTCATACCTATTTTTGATGAAATTGCACTTTAAAGAAAGGTATTTTCTTTATTTTATTGCATGAATGAAGATTTATTAGTGATAGAAGCAAAATGCATGAAATGGAGCAAATTTGGATCAAAAAGGAGGAAATTCATGCAAATATAACTACTTCGCCGACGGCGAGATCGAGGCCGCCGACGGCGAGATCGTGAGGAGAAATTTCTGAAGGAATTATAACTACCTCGCCGACGAGCGAGCCCGAGCCCGCCGACAGCGAGATCGCGCGGTTCGAAGACCTTCTAGAAGCCCCGTCGACAGCGAGGTCGTTTCCGCCGACGGCGAGCTAGTTCAAAATGCATATACATCGAACCTAGACACTTTTCGAAGAGGTGTTTTAAGCACCCCTGGACCTTTGCTTACTCTCTATAAATAGAGGCCGAATTCTAGAGTTTTGTGTGTGTCTTTTGAGTCTTATGTGAGTCTATTTCTAGTGTCTTAAGTGTAGTTTGAGTGTGTTTAGTGAGTTATTAGTTTAATTGAGTGCTATTTAGTTCGTCGTACTAGAAGGAAAAGTCAAAGGAACTTCGAGGAGTCTCGTGGAAGGAAATTAAGATAAGTATATTTGTTTATTGTTTTTAAACTTTAAATGAAATCCATGCTTTGCTTTATTCTCATGCATTCTGAGTAGTTTCCTTAGTCTTTCTCCTTGTTTATGAAAATTATGCGGATTGATGAAATTAAATAAAAGCACCTAATATAATATAAATTGTGATAATTTTTTACTTTAAACTTAATTTACTTTCAATCTGGCCAATTGAGTAGTTAAAATATGTTGAATTATCAACTATAGTAAAAATTACATCCAATATTCAGGGAAGTCAAGAGCCTTGGAAGGCGGGTGCAAATAAATAGGAAATATTAATTATCTGGGCGTAGAATCGGATATTTTAGTGTGACGGACTAAAATACTCAATTCGATCCTACTGTTTGAGAGTTGAAGTGTAGATGTTAGCCCTCGAGTGAGGGGAACGTGGGAGCTCAAGTGGCGACCATTATCCTCCCGACCTCAGCTGCAGATTCGGTAATCAAACATAGGATTAGCCAATGTTCTTTGCACCTGGACCAAAGGGTAAAGAATAGGAATGCTCATATTTGTCACAATACAATTTAAAAATTTTATTTAAATTCATCATTTCACTTAATTTTATAAAAACAAGGAGAATGATACTTTTTCTGAATTAATTAAATCAACTTATTTCAAGAATTAGTTTACTTTAGTTACTTAGAATTTCTGTTCACTTTATTAGTAAGTAATTCCTTTAAATTTAGTCGATAACAATTTCGTTAAAAACTTCCCTGTGGGATCGATAACCAGGACTCCACTAGAGCCCTGTATTACTTGATACGATACGTATACTTGCGTAGAATCCACATTATACATTAAATCATATACCTATATTTAAAGCAGGATCAGTTTTTGGTTCCGTGGATATAAACATAAATTACATACATACAAAAAGTGGGTCAAGTTTTTGGCGCCGTTGCCGGGGAAGTAAAGAAATTATTTACTAAAGTAACGGACTAATCTAAAATTGTATGCGAAAATTTGGAAACGAAAATTTAATACCTTACGATTCAGAATTAGAGCGTACAATTAAAAGAATTAGAAAACAAAAAAGAGAAATTATAAATTTAACACAAATGACAAATATACCTGAAAATAAAAATATCAATCAACCAAGACCATTACGAGATTATGCCAACCCTACATTAGATGAAATTCATTTAACTATTCAAAACCCTGATGTAGCTGCTAATTCATTCGAACTTAAACCTGCAATTATCCAAATGGTACAAAACAATCAATTTAGTGGTTCACCTACCGAAGATCCTAATTTACATCTTGCTAGTTTTTTAGACTATGTGCTACTTTCAAATATGAAGGATTATCTAACGATGCTATCGACTTAGACTTTTTCCTTTTTCTTTAAGGGATAAGGCTAAAATGTGGTTAAATTCGCTAAGCACTCGGATCTATTAAAACTTGGGAGAATTATCACAAAAATTTCTATCCAAATATTTTCCACCATCTAAAACTGCTAAGCTTAAAAATGATATAACTTCTTTTAGTCGGTTTGATGGAGAGTCAATATATGAATCTTGGGAGAGATTTAAAGAACTTCTTAGGAAATGCCCACATCATGCGTTACCAGATTGGTTAATTATTCAAACTTTCTATAATGGATTAGTAAGTTCTTTAAGATCAATCATCGATGTCGTCACGTGAGGATCATTAATGTCAAAACCATTTGATGAAGCCTATGCACTAATCGAAGAAATGGCAACAAATAATTTTCAATGGCCTCGCTGATAGAATGAATCCGAAAAAAATAGCTAGTATTCATGAAAATGATGCAATATCTATGTTAGCTTCACAAATTGCTGCTATATCTAAAAAATTAGATCATTTTGGAATGAATTACTCTCCAACTATACCGTAAAGAAATTCATTTGGACAACTTATAGAATCTCAATCTCAATATGAATCAATTAATGCAATTAACAATAGACCCAATAATCCTTATGCAAATTATTATAATCCTGGATGGAAAAATCATCCTAATTTTAATTAGAATAATAATATAACTAATCAACCATGGATGAATAATATAACACAACAATTAGGAAATCCATCTAATCAAGGAAATCCTAATTATAAACCTAATTATCCACCTGGATTTAATAATAATAACCCTCAATTTAAAGATAAGAAATTATCTATAGAAGAATTAATATTAAATATGGGTCAACATTTACAAAATTAAGGAAATCAATTACAAATACAAGGAAATCAATTAGAAAATCAAGGAACGACTTATAAAAAATATTGAAAATCAACTTGGACATATCGCTACTGCACTTAATAATAGAATACCTGGAACATTTCCTAGTAATGTAGAAATGAATCCTAAAGACAAGGGAAATGAACAAATTAAAGCGATAACAATTACGAAGTGGAAAAGAATTAGAACCTCGAATTCAGAAAGAACTTGAAAGTCAAAAAGAGGAAGTGGAAATTGAAAAGGAAAAGAATCAACAAGATCAAAACTTAGAAAATCCTTTAATACCAATGAAAATTTCTGTTGAAAACCCTCCACCACTATTTCCTCAACGACTAATTCAACATAAAAAAGACAAACAATTTGCTAAATTCCTTGAAATTTTGAAGAAATTAACGATAAATATTCCTTTCGTAGAAGCTTTGTAACAGTATGCCAAACTATGTAAAATTCATGAAAGATATTCTAAATAAGAAAAGAAAATTTACCGATAATGAAATGGTTGCACTTAGTGAAGAGTGTAGTGCTATTATTCGAAAAAACTTCCGAAAAATTAAAAGATCCGGGTAGTTTCACTATACCTCGCGCTATTGGAGAAAAATTCTATGGAAAAGCTTTGTGTGACTTAGGAGCAAGCATCAATCTAATGCCTCTATCAATTTTCAAGAGATTAGGATTGGGAGAAATTTCACCTACTTCAAGTAACTCTTCGATTAGCGACCATTATGTTACATATCCTAAGGGAGTTATTGAAGATGTATTAAGTAAAAGTGGATAAATTTATCTTCCCCGTAGATTTTATTGTTTCTAGATATGGAAGAAGATAAAGAAATTCCTATCATTTTAGGAAGACCATTTTTAGCCACTGGAAAAGCTATGATTGATGTTCAGAAAGGAGAATTAACTATGAGAGTAAATGACCAAAAAGTAACTTCTAATATTGCTAAATCAATGAATATCCTGTGCTAGAAAAAGATGATGAGTGTTTTCGAATGGAAGTACTTGATTATTTACAAAAAGAACATTTTAAAGAATATTATGAAGAGAAATTAGAAAAAGAAAATATTGAATTAATCGAAAAATCTGAGATAAATGAAGAATTAGATTATATTCAAGAGAAATTTGAATTTTTGGATAACACAGAAAACAATGGAAAGAATATAGTTCCATCAATAATTAAACCTCATGAACTTGAGTTAAAAATGTTACCTAATCATTTAAAATATGCTTACTTAGGTAATTATTCAACTCTACCAGTTATTATTTCATCTGAAATAAATGAATCTCAAGAACAAAAACTTTAGATACGTTAAAAAAATATAAGAAAATTTTTTGTTGGACTTTAGCAGATATTAAAGGAATTAGTCATTCAATCTGTATGCACAAAATTATTTTAGATAATGAACATAAACCTAAAGCTGATCCACAAAGGAGATTAAATCCAATAATGAAAGAAGTAGTCAAGAAGGAAATTTTAAAATGGTTAGATAATTGTATTATATATCCTATTTCGACGATGCGTTCGGTAAGCCCAATTCACCGTGTACCTAAAAAAGGAGGGGTGACTGTCAAAGCTAATGAAAATAATGATTTTATCCCTATAAGACAAGTTACTGGTGGAGAATATGTATTGATTATAGAAAGTTAAATACAGCCACTAGAAAAGATCACTTCCCTTTACCATTTCTAGACCAGATGTTAGATAGATTAGTCGGACATAAATATTTTTGTTTCTTAGATGGATATACCGGTTATCATCAAATACAAATTGCTCCTAAGGATCAAGATAAAACTACATTTACTAGTCCTTATGAAACTTTTGCTTTTCGAAGAATGCCTTTTGGATTATGTAATGCACCCGCAACATTCCAAAGATGTATGATGTCTATATTTAGTAAATTAATTGATAATGGAATGAAGTATTTATGGATGATTTCTCCGTATTTGGAACAACATTCGACACATGCCTAAATCATCTTGAAAAAGTATTTCGAAGTATGTGAGAAAACTAATTTAGTTCTAAATCGGGAGAAATGTCAATTTATGGTTACATAAGCAGCATTGTATTAAGGCATAAAATTTTAGAAAAGGCATGGAAGTAGACCTCGCAAAAATTCAAGTAATAACTAAATTACCACCTCCAACTACGGTAAAAGGGGTAAGAAGTTTTCTGGGACATGCTGGATTTTACAGAGCGTTATATTAAAGATTTTTCAAAAATTACTAAACCTCTATGCCAACTTCTTGAAAAGGACAAGAAATTTGAATTTACAACTGAATGCCTAAATGCTTTTGAATTATTAAAAGATAAATTAATTACAAGCACCTATAATAGTCTCACCTAACCTGGGAGAAACCATTTGAGCTTATGTGTGATGCTAGTGATTATGTTATAGGAGCGATTCTTGAGCAAAGATATGATAAAATTTTCAAAGTTATATACTACGCTAGTAAAACTCTAAATGATGCCGAGATAAATTATACGATTCATTGAAAGAGACTTATTAGCAGTTGTTTATGCTTTTAATAAATTTTGGCATTATATAATAGAACTAAATGCATTGTGCAGATCGATCATTCCGCTATAAAATATTTAATGCAAAAGAAAGATTCTAAACCAAGATTAATCGGATGGATATTATTAATGCAAGAATTTGATTTTGAGATAGTTAACAAAAGGGAACCGATAATCAACTTCGTCGATCATTTATCAAGATTAGAAAATCATGAATTATATAATATTGATAATGAAAATTTAGACGCTTTTCCGATGAACAACTTTATAATATTAATGAGTTGAAAATACCTTTGTATGTCTGATATAGTAAATTATATCAGTAATTGACATTTTACCACCTATGTTAACTTCACAACAATAGAAAAAATTCATTCACGATACTAAATCATATTTTTGGGATGAGCCATACTTATATAAGCAATGTAAGGATCTAAATATTAGAAGATGCGTGCCTTATGAAGAAATTGAACCAATTATTCAAAAATGTCATGATTCTAATTTTGGAGGACATTTTGGGACGGATAAAAAGACATATAATATTCTACAACTGATTCTACTGGCCTACTCTATTTAGAGATGTATAGATATATCAAAACCTGCGATAAATGCCAAAGAGCAGGAAACATATCAAGAAAAAATGAAATGTCTCTGAATTTTATATTAGAAGTTGAAATTTTTGATGTTTGGGGATTAGATTTCATGGGACCTTTTATTCCGTCATTTGGAAACTCATATATATTAAGTAGCTGTTGATTATGTTTCCAAATGGATTGAAGCACAAGCTTTATCTAGATGTGATGCTAAAAGTGTTTCAAAATTTTTAATGAAAAATATTTTTACTAGATTTGGAATGCCGAGAGTGATTATCACTGACCGAGGAACTCATTTTAGAAACAAATATATTCACAAACTAGTAGAAAAATATAATATTATGCATAAGATATCGATCGCTTATCATCCACAAACTAGTGGATTAGTCGAAGTTTCTAATCGAGAGATTAAGTCGTATATTAGAACGATCCGTAAATCCTAATCGTATCGGACTGGTCTATAAGACTCATACATCGCATTATGCGGCATACAGGATCTGCTTATAAAACTCGATTGAAATGACTCCTTATGAG
Organism: Papilionanthe hookeriana x Papilionanthe teres; assembly: GCA_022702705.1. Taxonomy (NCBI): domain Eukaryota; kingdom Viridiplantae; phylum Streptophyta; class Magnoliopsida; order Asparagales; family Orchidaceae; genus Papilionanthe; species Papilionanthe hookeriana x Papilionanthe teres. Next base: position 69,933,982 of record CM040427.1, on the reverse strand, counting down.
GCTTATATATGGAAAAACTTGTCACTTACCAGTTGAATTAGAACATAAATCATATTGGGCGATTAAAGAATTTAATTATAATATGAAAGAAGCTAGTGAGAAGAGATTGTTGCAATTAAATGAATTGGAAGAATTAAGGAATGAATCATATGATAATGATAGGATTTATAAAGAAAGAATGAAATTATGGCATGATCGGAAGATTAATCAGAGAAATTTTGAACCAGGATAAGAAGTTTTGCTTTATAATACTAGATTGAAATTATTTCCTAGGAAATTAAAATCTCGATGGTTAGGACCTTTCACCATAACTCAAATATTTTCATATGGAACTATAGAAATTGAAGATCCAAAAACAGAACATAGATTTAAAGTAAATGAACATAGATTAAAACCATATTTCGAAAATAGACGACCAAATTTTAAAGAGGTTTTAATGCTTAGTCAACCTGAACACTAACTGAATTAGGTCGGGCTGACGACGTTAAACCAATCGCTTTATGGGAGGCAACCCATAATAAGTCTTTTATTTTTTAAAAATCTACATATTAGTGAGTCTATATTATTAAAATAAATCTTACTACTCAAATTTTTAATTAGAATCATCACAAAAATTGAACTTATTAGATGAGATCAGAAAATGTTCGGACCAGAGCAAAAACGGGCAATTTTTACGAATCTCGCCGACAGCGAGCCCGATCCCGCTGACAGCGAGATCGTGTACCATTACTCATTTAGTTTTATAACTAAGTCGCCGACGGCGAGGAACTTCCCGCCGACGGCGAGGAAGTTAAAAATTTGGTTTCTTAAAGATTTTTCGTGCGGTTTTGGACGGATCTAAGCCATTCCTTCGTAAGAAATTACTCCAAATCCGATTTTACACCATTTTCTTCCTTAGGAACGACTAGAGACCAATCCATTCCATCCAAAATGGCTTCCAAATTCTTAGAAACCACAAAAACTGAAGTTTTCAACCGGAGAAAATTCGTCAGTTCGGAGGCTCAGCGAATCTTCAACAAAGGCTTAGTGAAGAAAAGACTTATCAAAGAAAGAGGATTCGTCAATAGAGGAGTAGAGAATGTAACTACAAAAATCGAAGAAATGATCGCACAACGGCATTGGGAGGTATTTTGTTATACAACTTCCGCTGTAGTTATACCGAGTAGTTAAAGAGTTTTACTCTAATTTACATGCGATCAA